>CM042243.1:3568381-3673381 GCA_023566225.1 Romanogobio albipinnatus | reverse complement strand
TTTGTTTTTGACATTAAGAATACACGAAAGAGCTCAAATCACTGTTTTTTTAAAAACATCTATATCGTTTTTATAACTTTGTATTTCTGTTTTAGTCAGTAGGCCATATCAGGTTAAGCTAAAGCTTCAAATAAGTTTATTTATTTTTTAAATTTCAGTTATCATTTATTTAATTTCAAGTAATGAAGATTTTTTTAATAGTTTTAGTGAACTATTATAACCTAGCCTGACGTCGTCATACTCAATTCTAGTCAGAATATGAGTCTGATCTGCTCCGTTGGGCTGTGATTATGGGGCGTGTTTCAACCGAACCAGGAAAGACCTCAATTGGATAGACCTACAACCAATCAGAGCAACGGAGCGACGCATAACGTTAGTTGTCAAACGTCAACAGAACTCAACTGCACTGTGTTGCCAAGTCCGCGGGTTGAAGCGACCCCAATTATGTGATATACAGACCCAGGAATGCGAAATTTAGCAGCCGTGCCAAAATAACACATATTTTACCCCCAAAATGCCATTTTTCCCGGAGAACCCCCCCACCCGGAAAGCTATTGGGCTTGTTTTTGGCTAGTTTTGAGTAGCAGTTGGGCGAGTTTTGCTGTAAAAACTTGGCAACCCTGTCTGTGCGCGCTGGAATAAGTCGCGTTAGAAGAAGAAGATGAGTGTAAACGATCTTTGCCGGTGTTGTAAAAAAATAATGTAAGGATACACAGAGTACTCACCAACACCATCATCATTTCTGAGAGAAATAGTGAAGGTGAACGCATATACGAACAAGTTCTCCGTTTAGGATTAGAACAAATTCAACCCAAGCGCCTTTGATGACGTGGATGATTACGTTACTGTTTATCATCTGTCCATCATCGTCTAAAGCCCGCCCTGACAATTTCATTGGTCCGAACAGTTTCTGTTCAGGCATAATTACTCCTCTACGGATCAAGTCCAGACCGAACTGCCCGTGCAAAATTGTTTGTGGGCGGGGCTAAGTTCGTCTGGCATCCAGGCTAATTATAACCCTGACGCTTTATTGAATATGTGTCAAATACTGGTCTTTCCTCCTGAATATGAATTAAATGTGAATGAAATTAAATACAGTTTATTGTGTAACCAAAAACGAATATATAATGCGTGACTTTTAATGATAAACAAGCTCGAAATAGATCAGCACGTTCAAATCAAATGTGCGCATCTGTTACACGCAACATCAGTTCTGACTGGATCTCCTCCCTAACATTTACGTCTCGTTTTTATTTGTTGGCGAAAATGACAGTTGATTTTCGTCATAGTTTTTGTCATCCAACACTTGTTTTTATTTAGTTATCGTCTTGTTTTCGTCAGTGAAAAAAGGTTGTTGACGAAAATTATTCGTCAACGAAATGAACACTGAATAATTCACTTACACGCACATTTGTTCTGTAATTAATCACGATTAAAAACATTTAGCATTTTTTATATTTTTATATTGTAATATTTTCAGTTGCTCTCCAAATTAATGTAGAAAGACAGTATATTTTAAATATTTGGCATATTTTTATGAATGAAGGCCAGAATCACTGATACTGATGTCTCTATTAAACATTACAGTATAATTGAAAGATATCAATTTCAATATTTATTAGGCTTTAAAAAAAATACCATCTTTTCATTTAAGTCGCACATAAACCCATTATAATAAATGTCAAATTTACCTGTGGCCTTCATATATGATCAATATAAAGTAATTTAATAGTTATAAGTCTGCACTGCATAAATAATACATTCAATATAGATGAATTCTTATTAAAGTTAGTATTTCCTGGTTCCCTTTGTTCTGTGATGAACATTAATGACAGACATCATTAGTGATGCTGTCACTTTAAGATCTGAACATGACGCCACATACATCTCATTTAACTCTTTATGTTCATTTAAGACGTTATTTAACTCAAGATGCTCTAATGCGAATACTCCACAAAATGGGCATTTTGGCATAATTCTGTGTAATTGTTTGTTCAAGCGTGAAAGAGAACTTGATGTGTATGTGTATGTGTGTGTGTGTGTGTGTGTGTCATAGTCATTCACAGACACGCATTCTCTTCTGTCTTTCTGAGTGTGTGTGTGTCATAGTCAGGTCATTCACAGACATGCATTCTCTTCCGTCTTTCTGAGTTTGTTTGTGTCATAGTCAGGTCATTCACAGACAGGCGTTCTCTTCTGTCTTTCTGAGTGTGTGTGTGTGTGTGTGTCATAATCAGGTCATTCACAGACACGCGTTCTCTTCTGTCTTTCTGAGTGTGTGTGTCATAGTCAGGTCATTCACAGACATGCATTCTCTTCCGTCTTTCTGAGTGTGTGTGTGTCATAGTCAGGTCATTCACAGACACGCATTCTCTTCCGTCTTTCTGAGTCTGTGTGTGTGTCATAGTCAGGTCATTCACAGACATGCATTCTCTTCTGTCTTTCTCATCATAGCTGTTATAGCGAAAGATTAGCCAAAAACAAACAATGAGTGATATTTAATCGGTTGCTTTGTTGTACGTTCTGATTGGCTGTGATTTGTCAGCATTTTAGCTTTCAATGTGGAAGTTTGGGTGTTTTTGGACTTGAAGATGACCTTTTTTATCATTACTATTATCCCGAAGTCTATCTACAAAGTCTTGATTTCGTTTTAGTCTCTACTAGAGCAGGTTTTCCATCTTGAGTGTTGATTATTCCTTCATATTCTCCATTGTTGCGGCTCCTCTCTTCCCAGTCTGTCAGTAACGCTCTGTTTAGTTCCTGTCTACATGAAGCCCTGCTTTCTTAAAAGCACAATATGCTCTGATTGGTCGGCTGGATCAGTGTGCTATGATTGGTCAAGTGCTTCCAGGATGTTTGGGAAATGTCCTGCCCCTAACCATAACCACCAGTTTCAACACATGACTAACTAACTCAACCAGGCCCGCCCCTTTATTCTGCGTATGAATTATTATTATGAGTAATATTGTGGTGCGTTCGTTCCCGGAAGAAAACGTTTCAGGGAGTTCAGCTGATCAATTATGATACAACTAATTTATTGAGCACTTATTTATGTCTGAAAAGTTAAATATTAATGTCAATAATATGTTTGAAAAATGAAGTATTTTACAATGAAACATTATAATTAAAATAATTGCAATTTCTCGTTTTCTTGTCTGTATTGCTGTTTGATTATTAATGGCAATATTATTAATAACAGACATCGCCAAGTCATCAATTGCATTGCATTATGGGGGGTTTTATTAAAAATGTGATTGAGGTAGTTACACAAACACAAGTCTTTATTTTCATGGAGATATTGGTGGTGGTGTTGTTGTTCTGCTCCATTAGCATTGTGTTTATCTTCACCCCACAGGATGGAGATCATATTAAACTCTCCCAGGCGTTTGACAGAGACGAATCGCCTCTCACTGCAAACGAGGAGGATGGAGACAGAAGTGCCAACACGTTTGAGAAACTGGAGAAAATGCCACGCAAGATGCTGTCCAGAGGTGCGTTCTGTGGTGTGATTTAGTTTTTAAAGAAACACATACACGTCGTTAAACATGTTCTCCTGTCTCTGAAGACTCCAGTCAGGATTACACGGACTCCACTGGCATCGACCTGCACGAGTTCTTGGTGAACACACTGAAGAACAACCCCAGGTTAGACATCACTGTCCACAACCAATGCCTAATATTTCCTCAAGAGGTGGTCATTCAACATTTCCTGGAGGATGACATTTGTTTTTGTTGTTTTGTACCCTGTTGTGGAAAGTGCTGGTTATATTTATTCCTGTTTTGGGAATGTTAAATGGCTAAATGTAGACGTTCATCGACAGGGACCGAATGATGCTGCTGAAGCTGGAGCAGGACATCCTCGACTTCATCAGTAATATCGAGTAAGTCAGAGTCATCTGGTAACACTTTCTATGAAGCCTGTATTCATAAGGCGTCAAAAGGGTATTCTTAATGCATTATAATACATGCCTTACAAACAACCTCATAATGTGTTGTACCATCTGATAAATTAAGATTCTGCCGAATCCGAATACTGAATCCTACTCCCATTATCACAGTAAACACATTAATGACGTAAACAACGTCCGCAGTAGTGTAGAGATGCTCATATTGCAAAATATGCTACGTGGTTTTAAAATCAGCAGTAGAACAAGCTCCTGACTGGTGGAAAGCAAATGAAAGGCGCTTCCCGAGGCTGGCCACTCTAGCGAGGCGTTATCTCTGTATCTGAAGCCTTGTTTAAGGCTTTTTCATAGTGTGGTTTTGGTCACGTATGTTCTTCTCGCCGCTCTTTCCTGATGTTTTAAAGAACAATTACCCCAAGTCGTCCTCTGTTGTTTCAAAGAACAGCACAATGGAGAGCGCAGGAGGCGTGCGCGCACTGGAGGCTCACGCTGCGGAGACAGACGAAAGTATAAACAAGGCTTAACTGTCAACAGGCTGCGCTCCAGACTAACCCACATCACTTAGACATGTTACTTAAAAAATAAAATTAAATAAGAAACATGCAGGGTGAGGGTTGAGGTAGGCCTGCTTTTATTTGACAAAAAACTATTCCGGTTTTTCAAAGCTTCAAACTGATTCAGTGTATTTTCGTTTTATCTTAATTTGGTCATTATTTAAGTGAAAAATATTTAGTGTAGGCCTATTTATTTTATTATTTTTATTTATATTTTATCTGATCTGTGTGCTGCTGTTTGCACGGTAAAATAAACCCGTGAAAAAAGTGTCTTTTTAGCGGGTCACAGACACTCGTCAATCGTATTTTAATTTAATGCCAATTCAATATTATAATCGTATCAGTTAACGGTTAATAATCAGATAATGAGCAGCGGTTGTCGGTTGGGAAAATGAACCGACATGAGCATCCCTACAGCAGTGTATTTTTAATTTAATTTTAATCAAGAATAGGCAACATTATGCCAGGATGACTGTCCTTCCTTTGCTGTACCTGAAGTTGCTGCATTTTGGCTGCTTTCTGTAGATTCCCTCATGCACAACTCGTATTCTTTCAGATGTTTCATGTTTTGGCTATTGTTTAGGGTCCTTGCCAGCACGAGACAAATCTGCATTGCAAATTGAACATGTAGCTCGACTTGAATCGCCTTCTTTTGACTGAAAGTACTGGCAAACGATACGTTTTCTGTTCACGAGTTCCATTTTCACTTTCTTGCAGCCTGCATTCGACAGTCCACCTAGTAAACACGTTCCCGTTAATCAACGGCAGCGTCATTACGTTCGACCAGCGCTGGAGCGACCGTAGTTCGAGTCTAAGGTTCGGCTCAGTGGAAAAAAATTCTAAGGTTCAGCAGAAACCGAACCCCGTCAAAAAACCCAATATTCGGTCGAATCCTGGACTCGGTGCATCCCTAGTTTCTTTACAGTTATTGAGGTAAACATCCATAAAGTACAGAAAAAAGGTACCGTTGGGTACAGGTTAAAATGTGAACGGTACCCGACCCTAGTTACAATACATTATAATATTTCCCTTTTTGTGGTTATAACTTTTAAGAGTACAATGCATTATAACACCAGATAAAGCATCATAAGGGTATTCTTAATGCATTATAAGACGTTTCCCTTAAGGTAAAATCAAAGTTGTGTGGAAAAGTACAAAGGAACGATACATTCATAAAAACGGTCAAATTAAAAAGGCTTTTCCAAATCAAATAAGTAGGTAAGTTTTATTACTTTTGTTACGATTATTCATGAGACTATACAACACTATTATAAGGTTGTTTATAAGGCGTTATGCATTAAGGACACCCTTTTGATGCATTATAAATACAGGCTTCATAGGAAGTGTTCCTCCTTATGAATTATGGGAGGTTTTCTGCTTGTCTGTACATCGGTGCAGTTTATAAGTTTATAAGGTGTGAACTGAAGTTGGTCCTCCAATATCCCTGTTTTAGTGGTCACACTTTAGATTAGGTTAACGAAAACATAAACGTAAAAATCTAATGAGCCAAATGAAAAAGCAACCGTTTATATATTATATATTATATAAGGACTAGAAGGCACAAGGACCCCCTATTTCCCCAAATTATGTTCTATTTTGTCCCAATTTTTCTGGTTTAATTATTGAATTTTATGTTAGTAATCAAAATGCATATGGAATTAATTGAAATAATCAAATGTATTAAATTTAACAATTTATTAAAAGCTTTAGGGCCCTATAAAAACCATACGTTTTAATATTTCTGGATTCTGTTTTAATGGTTTAATTCTATTTTATGAATCAAAAGTCTAATCTGCATAATCAACCGAGTTCATACAACATGTTTAAATGCTGAGTTATTGATGTGGCTGCTGTTTGTTCCAGGAGTCAGAGGAGGAAGTTTCCGCCCATGACCTCCTATCACCGAATGCTCCTGCACCGAGTCGCCGCCTACTTCGGCTTAGACCACAACGTCGACCAAACCGGCAAATGTGTCATCATCAACAAAACCAGCAATACACGCATGTGAGTGACCTCGCTCCGTTCCTCGAGTGTGGCATCTTTTGCATTCGTTCCTTTGAAATGAGTTTTCAACGCCGCACTTTTCCTGATACGCGTCTCATTTTGGATGTCTCTCTCTGTTCCCCGACGCGTGCAGACCAGATCAGAAGTTTTCCGAACACATCAAAGACGACAAGACGGATGATTTCCAGAAGCGCTACATCTTAAAACGGGACAACTCCAGCGTAGACAAAGACGACAACATGGTAGGTGGAGATCTGCTAATGAAGTCTATGTCGTTTGTTAACATGTTAACGGCAGTGGTGGGAAGAGTACTGAAAAAGCATACTCAAGTAAAAGTACTGTTACTTGTCAAAAAATGTTGTGCAAGTAGAGTAAAAGTACCCGTCCTAAATACTACTCAAAGTAGGAGTAAAAAGTAGGCCTTGTAAAAGTACTCGTGAGTAGTGAGTATTATCCGATTAATGTTATTCCAGCTTACACCCTGCAAATTAAACATGTAGCTTCCTCTTTTATGGATGATTCTCAGTAAGAACAAAAAAACATGAGATCAACAGTATTTCTCCCAGTTTTATTTTTGACTGCTAGCACTAAAAATACAGCCGTGTAATATTTGAGAAAGCAACCAATAATCTGGTAACATTTATGACAACCAGTCTGTAGAGGTTTTCTTGCAGGTTAATTAAAAAAGGTTGCAAAGGGTTGTACATTATCAATTTTATGTTAAAAAAGCAGTTCTTTCTTTTCGAGACGCATTCATTGTACTGCTTTAATTTCAATGGATGTTTTCTCTGTTAAAAGAATAGAAATCAGAATCGAGTAACCACTGATTATTTTTGCTTGTAATTAAAAACATAAACCTGATTTAAATATAAATCTTGTTTTTTTATGAAAGTTATTTGCTATATACGTGGACTACAATTTTAAATCGCCATGTGAGAACACATTACATTAAAGGTCCCGTTCTTCGTGATCCCATTGTTAAACTTTAGTTAGTGTGTAATGTTGCTGTTAGAGCATAAATAATACCTGTAAAATTATAAAGCTCAAAGTTCAATGCCAAGCGAGATATTTTATTTAACAGAAGTTCCCTTTCAAAGCCTACAGCGAACGGCTGGCTTGGACTACATCCTGGTACTTCCTTCATTAATGACGTCAGTAGAACAGACTAACCTCCGCCCACAAGAATACGCGAAAAAAGGGGGCGTGGTCTTGTTGCTGTCCCACGTGGAGAAGAGGGCGTGTCGCGTGGAGAAAAGGAATTGTTGCGTTTGAGTGTGTTTGTCGCCATGTCGTCGAGACGCTGTTATTTTCATCCCGGAGTCAAATCACCTTTGTTTGGCTTTCCCAGGGACGCTGTAGAGATCATTAAGCGCATACATCTCCCGTTAAGAGGCGTGACCTTTCCACGTGCAAGTTACGTGCGCTAAGCTGCTGTCGAATCACAACACGGGAACCGCTGGCACAATCAGAACTCGTTACGTATTTCTGAAGGAGGGACTTCATAGAACAAGGAACTCATCAGCCGTTTTAGGACAGTGAAGACAGCGGTGTACAGATGAGTACATTGTGTGAAAAATACTGTGTTTTTTTACACGCAAAACATGAACACATGTTATATTGCACACTGTTAACACAATCAAAGCTTCAAAAAAACACGAAGAACGGGACCTTTAAAATATGCACTTGTAATGAGTGTAAAATCAACATTATAATTTTCACTCAAAATCTTTTCTTTATTATTAAAAACTCTGATTCTCTTATTTTGAATATATTTTTTGATTTTCATTGGATTGTCTTTTGATTTAATTATGCTGGTATGTATATTTTTGGAGTTTTATATATGATTTGTAATGAAGTGTACCGCCTCTTTAAGAAACAACTTTGGACGCGTTCTCTCCTCGCTCAGTTGATAAACTACGCTGAGATGATGTATGTTGGCTCACGGAGCAATTTCACGATTTAAGTCATCATACAGTAACCAGCAACTAGCTTTCATAAAGCGCGCGTGCCTCTCACTCTAGGTTGGTCGCGACTCCCTAACGCTATGGACTGGACTTATTATTCGCCTTGGCCAATCACATTGACAGGACAGAGATAAACATAATGTACCGACTGCAGGTTTAGGGAAAATAGCGCAGTAAAAGTACCGATACAGCACTTAAAATGTATTCAAGTAAAAGTACACTGTTTTTAAACTACTTAATTAAGAACAATTCCTGAGAAAAACTACTCAATTACAGTAAGGAGAGTATTCGTAATTCATTACTTTACACCACTGGTTAACGGCATGTTGTAATACTTCATATACGTGTCGTGTTTCAGATGCGTATGAAACTAAAAGAGGACAGGAGGAGCAAGTCAATCGAGGAGCGTGAGGAGGAATATCAGAAAGCGCGAGAGAGGATCTTCGCTGATGTGAGATGCGTTAACATGATCACATGCTTGTGGGTGTTTGAAAGGCAACTTTAACAGCCTTGTCTCTCTTTCGCAGGGTTTAGACACCTTCCCTCTGGATCGAAGGTGAGTTAAAGACGAAAGACAGAGAATTTGAGACATGTAAGGGAAACACGTGTAGAGCATGACGCTAGCAACGCCACGTCATGGGTTCGAATCCCAGGGAATTCATGAACTGAACTAAAACTTCTGCCTAATGATGAGCGTTTCAGGCACTGAACTGAATATTTACATTTATGCATTCGGCTCTGCTTTTATTCAAAGCGACTAAGGAACAAAAGAAATTTGTTAATGAGCCAATAACTTTTGTAATATATAATGCCGGATTTATTAGTCGACTAGATTAGGAGGAATAGACAGCATCCTGCCCTACAGTTGTTCTTATTAAATATCATGCAGCTCTCAGAAATATTATGCTCACATTATGGGAGTAAATAGGTGACATGCAGTGTTTGATGTGACTGTAAAACGTAATATTACAATTCATATTCAGTGTTATTTTATAAATAAAAAATTCTGTTTTATTTTTTCCCTAAATGCTTTTTTTTCCATTGTTACTTTTTTATTGTTTTTTGTTCCTTTTGATTTTTTTGGACTCAATTTTAATGGTTACATTAAATTTTGTTAATTAATTGAAATCATGAAACATACAATATAACAACAATATATATTCAGTAATAATATTTAGGGCCCTTTGAAATGCATTTAATTTTTTTCCCCCAATTTTTAATTTCTTTTTTCCATTTAAATGTTTTATTTATGTATTTATTTTTTATTATTTGTTGGACTCCATTTTAATGGTTGAATAATATTTTGGTAATTAATTGAAATAATGAAACATACAATTTAACAATAATTTATTAAAAGTTTATCAAAAATGACACTTTAGGGCCGTATACATCAACCCCCCCCCCCCCCCCCCCCACCCCAAATTCAGTTTTATTGATTTATTTTTAATGGTTTGATTAATTTTTAATAATCAAAAAGCATGTCAAATTAATTGAATATATAAAAACAGCTTTTTTTATTTCTATGAAATGTTTTCCCCCCAGAAATCCTGTGTTGTATATTTTAATTTTCTGGCGATCAAAAGAAGGCATAAAAACAATTACCTTTTTTTTTTATTTAAAAAAAATATATATAAATTCCTGTTTTTATGACTGGATTCCGCAATTCTGTCCGTGTTTTCTGCATCGCGGATATCACAGGGCCCTAATTATTGATTAAATCGCTCTGATGCTAACAAGAGGAGAACAACTTGAACTGAATTGACTATTGTCATCTGTAGAGCTGCTTTAAAGCCCAAATCATGTCGATTGTGAAGTAATAAGCGACATGTTTTCCAGGATTCAGGAGGACGAGATGTGTAACAACATACAGCAGAGACGGCAGATCTTCAGGTACTCATTCATCATGTTCTTATGAGCTGCTAGTGGCATGAAGCTGTTCTTCTGTAAAGCTGTCTGATGTCCTCACGCAGGCTGAAAGACGATCGGTCGACAAACAGCCGCCAGAGCAGCTCCGAGACGGAGGCCAAGTATTCAGAGCCGCGTCCGTGGAGCAGCACGGATTCGGACAGCTCCAACCGCAACCTGAAGCCTGCCATGACCAAAGCCAGCAGCTTCAGCGGCATCCCGGTCCTGATCCGCGGAGACAGCTCCAGCAGCAGTAAGAGCGTGGGCCGGCTCTCAAAGACAGGTGAGGGACACCACAAGACAACAGGAGATTATTCGTTTGGTTTGTTGATTCAGGGCTCGACAATAAGGATGGGCTAGCAGGAAAGATGCTCGGGGGAAATGTCAGTGTCTCAATCAGGATTTTAAACCTTGCTAATTTAAACATTCAAGCAAAAGAGGACTCTAAAAAGAGCTAAATTCGGTACTTGTACGCTGTGAAAGCCGCGTTTCAGACAGTGTGTGAATGCTGAATTGAGTTCTCTTTCACGTCTTCTTGCGCTTGAACAGACATTCACACAAAATGATCAATCTTGGTGAGTGTCCTAGTAAACAGCTGGTTATGTCTTAACCCTCTGGTGCTTTTCGGTCTTGATTTTAAAAATCACAGCTTCATCGGAATGATATGAAACTTTTCTAGCATTAGGTATGTAAACACACAAAAAAATTGGGGTCATGATTCGGGCATGCTAATTGGTCGTAAAAAAAAAAGAGTAGCGTTCATTGTCTTCGGTCATAAATGACCGACTATAGGAAATGAATGGGAAATCGGCAAAAACACAAAAATTCTCTGAATATTTGTGTGTACAATCTACAAATCGGCCACAATGCTGAAAAAAAGTACACAGCAGTAAAGGGGTGACACTCTAAAACATCAAGAGTGTGATATTGATACATCCACACACACACACACACCTATGAAAAACTGAACCTATGAACCACATTTTGAATTTTTTTAAATCACAGCTTCGTCAGAATGATATGAAACTTGGTGACTTTTCTAGCATTAGGTATGTAAACACACAAAACAATTGAGGGCATGATTCGAGCATGCTAAGGGGTCGTAAAAAAATACTCCCACTTGTGCTCTTAGGTCAAAAATGACCACCATAGGAAATGAATGGGAAATCTGCAAATACAGATTTCTAACAACAACAAAAAATATCTAAAACTTTATAATAAATAGTCTTTGAGATTTTTTTTAAATATATATATATTCAAATCCATCAACAACAAAAAAACATTAAATGTGTTCAAAAGAGAGCTAGGGAATTCTCAAGCCTCTCCATAGAGACCTCGAGTGATTACACCCATGGTTGCATGATTTCTTAAATAATTCCAAATCTTGAGGCGCTAATCTGCCTTCATAAAAATATATATTTTGAAGGCCTAGTCTCTATTTTAACCTGAAATACTGCAATAATTAAAAATATATATTTTTGGATAATTTTCAATGGCAAAAATAGACCATAATTATTGCATAAATATAAAAAAAATAC
Source organism: Romanogobio albipinnatus (assembly GCA_023566225.1). NCBI lineage: Eukaryota > Metazoa > Chordata > Actinopteri > Cypriniformes > Gobionidae > Romanogobio > Romanogobio albipinnatus. The sequence goes on along the minus strand of CM042243.1, from coordinate 3,661,512 downwards.
CATCAAATCATCTCAAAATACCACATTAAAAAGAAAAAATATTATTGAAGAAAAATAAATTGCATTGGTTTTACTGGAGTGGAGGAAGTTACATTTTTAGGTGTCCGGTCACTTATGACCAATGCAACCCCTAAACGAAGAGCACCAGAGGGTTAAGTGAACGTAAACAGTTGAGAAAGAAAAACATGTGCATCGTATATTTGATTTATTTATTATGTCTTAAAGTGACAACAGCCTAATATAGTCATGCTCAAAAGTTTACACACCCCTTGCAGAATCTGCAAAATGTTAATTATTTTAACCAAATAAGAGATCATACGAAAGGCATGTTATTATTTTAAGTGATGTATATTAAATATGTTTACATATAGTCCACAAGACAACAAAAAAATAGCTGAATTTATTCAAATGACCCCGTTCAAAAGTTTATGAACGCTTGGTTCTTAATGTGGTGGGGCCTGACTTTAGCGTTGAGCCCTGAGATCACTGACACACTCTTTCTCTGACGATTTCATGCTCTTTTCTTCTTTCTTGCTCGTAACGGCATGCTTTATTCCAACTGCATGCTTTAAACTCACTTTTATTAATAGTCTTTGTTCAATCCTCTGAATTCATTGGTGATCGTTCATACACTACCCTTCAAAAGTTTGGGATCCGTACGTAAGATTTGTTGTTTTTTTCAGTGACACTTAATAAGACCAAAGACCATTATGTAATGAATTTACTAACATTAAAGGATTAGTTCACTTCAAAATGAAAATGTCCTGATGATTTCCTCACCCCCATCTCATCCAAGATGTTCATGTCTTTCTTTCTTCAGTCGAACAGAAATGACGTTTTTTGAGGAAAACATTCCAGGGTTTTTCTGCACATAATGGACTTCAATGGGAACCAACGGTTGAGGGTCCAAATCAATGCAGTTTCAGAGGCTCTGACCGATCACAGAGGAATAGAGTCTGATCTAGACAAACCATCCGACATTTTCAAGAAAAAATAAACATTTCTACTAGCCTGACGTTGTCATACTCAATTCTAGTCAGAATATGAGTCTGATCTGCTCATTTGGACTGTGATTATGGGGCGTGTTTAAACCGAACCAGGAAAGACCTCAATTGGATAGACCTACAACCAATCAGAGCAACGGAGCGACGCATAACGTTAGTTGTCAAATGTCAACAGAACTCAACTGCACTGTGTTGCCAAGTCCGCGGGTTGAAGCGACCCCAATTATGTGATATACAGACCCAGGAATGCGAAATTTAGCAGCCGTGCCAAAATAACACATATTTTACCCCCAAAATGCCATTTTTCCCGGAGAACCCCCCCACCCGGAAAGCTATTGGGCTTGTTTTTAGCTAGTTTTGAGTAGCAATTGGGCGAGTTTTGCTGTAAAAACTTGGCAACCCTGTCTGTGCGCGCTGAAATAAGTCGCGTTAGAAGAAGAAGATGAGTGTAAACGATCTTTGCCGGTGTTGTAAAAAATAATGTAAGGATACACAGAGTACTTACCAACACCATCATCATTTCTGAGAGAAATAGTAAAGGTGAACGCATATACGAACAAGTTCTCCTTTTAGGATTAGAACAAATTCAACCCAAGCGCCTTTGATGACCTGGATGATTACGTTACTGTCCATCATCGTCTAAAGCCCGCCCTGACAATTTCATTGGTCCGAACAGTTTCTGTTCAGGCATAATTACTTCTCTATGGATCAAGTCCAGACCGAACTGCCCGTGCAAAAAAATGTGTCTGGCATCCAGGCTACATTTCTACAGTTTTTAACCTAATTTGCTCATCTTGCGCTGCTCTGCGACACACAACGGATTGCGTAATCCCATCGGAAAGGTCACGTGACGTAGGCAGAAGTACCGCCCCCGTGTTACAAAGCGCTCGTGCGAAGGGGGGTGGGGGTAAAATCATACCGTCTCCATTGACTTTGCATTGCGTGCAAAGGAGACAAGCGCCTCCTTGTCTTTTCGGACTTATAACAAAAAACTGAACAATGTCTAAAATCTGATATGTGACAGGGTGTACAGCAAACAAGCTAAACCAAACCCAGAACCAAAAACCCATAAGTTTTTATAAGCCGTTGACCCAAAAAATGAGCGTTTAAGGACAAAAAAGTGGAGACAGGCATTGAGACAGAGATATTACACTGAGAACTACACCCACTAGAGGGGAACGTAATCAGCGACAGGAAATATAATATATAAAACTGACATTTGGATATTTGACTTGACAGTGACAACATGTTTAAGGCATACTGAGGCATACTGAGTGTCAGGATCCCAAAATGTACCCATTCTTGCTGCTGATGCTTCACGTGTTATTGCCTTTAACCACTTTTGTCTCCATAAACGCTTGTTTTTTGGGTCGACAGCTTATAAAAACTTATTTCAGTGTTGTTTCGCTTGTTTGCTGTACACTTTGTCACATATCAGCTTTTAGACATTGTTCTGTTTTTTGTTATAAGTCCAAAATGATAAGGAGGCGCTTCACGCAATGCAAAGTCAATGGAGAGCGTTGGATTGCCCCCCCCAACGATGTGGGCGTGGCCTAAATACGCTCTGTATCTATACAAACGCCCTGTAGCAAAAAAAAGGTTAAACAACGATGTCGGACGATTTTGAAGTTGAAGATGGAGTGTTTTTTGTAAAGGATGTTTGTATTAATCTTCGCACTTTCGCTTGGGGCGGCGCTTCCACCTACGTCTAGCGAGACCTTTCCGACGTGATTACACAATCAGTGGCCATCGCAGAGCAGTTTTTTTTTATATAATGGCCGATGGTTTGTATAGATCAGGGGTGTCCAATCCGGCTCCTGGAGGGCCACTGTCCTTCAGAGTTCAGCTCCAACCCCAATTAAACACACCTGAACCAGCTAATCAAGGTCTTATTAGGCATACTAGAAACTTCCAGACAGCTGTTGAGGCAAGTTGGAGCTAAACTCTGCAGGACAGTGGCCCTCCAGGACCGACTTTGGACACCCCTGGTATAGATGAAGGCGGGTGCACACTGTGCGATTTTGGCCACGATTTGGCCATCTAAATCCTAAAAGATTCCTCTGATCTTAGGCTAAAATTTTCATCTTTGATCGTTAGTTTGACATGTTCACCGGCAGCCGATTAATGACCGATGCGAACAAGTTTTCTTGCGTCTGTCCGTTTTAACGCCCCTTGACTATCGTACAGTCTGACATTAATGACAACTGAGATCTTACAGTGTGACATGGCTTACAGCGGGGATCATGTTCATACAGTCTGACGAGGAACAATCGTGAAGGACTGTTATAAATCACACAGTGTGCACCCGGCTCTATTCCTCTGGGATTGTGCCGAGCCTCTGAAGCCCTTCCTCTGAAACTGCATTGATTTGGACCTTCAACCGTTGGTTCCCATTGAAGTCCATTATGTGCAGAAAAACCCTGGAATGTTTTCCTCACTTCATTTCTGTTCCACTGAAGAAAGAAAGACATCTTGGATGAGATTGGGGCGAGGAAATCATCAGGACATTTTCCTTTTGAAGTGAACTAATAATTTAACAATAATGAGCAACACTTTTATTATAGTATTAGCTCAGGTTCAGGAAATATTAACACATATCTTTTGATTTGAATAATGTATTAGTAAATGTTGACATTAGCATGAACTAAGTGTGAAAAATGCTTTTAAAGCTTAGTTAATAGTTAATATTTTGTCTTTTATTCATCAAGGATGCATTAAATTGATCACAAGTGACAGTAAAGAAATAGACGCTGAAAGAATTCGGGTCACAGGTTAAAATATGAAGCAGCACGACTGTTTTCAACATTAATAATAATCATAAATGTTTCTTGAGCTCAAATCCTCATATGAGAATGATTTGTGAAGGATCATGTGACACTGAAGACTGGAGTAATGATGATAAATTCAGCTTTGATCACAGGAATAATTTACATTTTACTATATATATATTCACATAGAAATCACTTATTTACATTTTAATAATATTTCACAATTTTTACTGTATTTTTGATCAAATAAACGCAGCCTTGATGAGCAGAAGAAACATAACCATAGCTCTGATGACCTTTGAGACGTGAACACGTTTAGTGCTTTTCATTACAAATAGAAAAAAAACACATCCCATATTTGAGCGAAGAGACAAGAAACAAGTAAATTGCTAAATGAGCCGAGACATTAATGAGAAATTAATTAATATGTCATTCTCAGCTCATACAATTATTCTCCTCTTCCATTGCTCCGGTCCCCGAGGTAATTAGAAATGAAATTGAATTGAGCATCTTGTTGAAATTCGTCTGACCTTGCTTTCTATGCTTCATATTGTGGAGTGTTTTAATATGTCCCACGATCCCCAGTGAGTTCACGAGCGATGGCTGTCAGCGCTGCTCTGTTAAGGCTCCTGTCGTTGCTCTCTCTCTAGGTTCTGACTCTTGTAGTAGCGTAGGTTCGTCTACGGGTTCGCTCTCTCGATCCCAGCCGGCCTCTGCGCCCATGGCCTACCCTGCCGCCAGCGCTAGTAGCGGCGTTTCCTATGAGCCGCCGGCGTCTACGGCTAGTGCTAGCTACTATTTGCTTCCCCTGGAAGCCGCAGGGTTACCGGCCGGAAGTATCCTGGTCAACCCGCACACAGGTTGGTAAACGCAGTGCAGCTGACTTCTCTTGATATGCATGTCTTCACATCCTCCACTAACCCTGATCTTAACCGTGTGTGTCAGACTGTCCTTCATAAACATTGGTTTTACGCGATATTACGGTTCGGGCTTGTAATGAGGGTTTTATTTTCTTCTGAAAGGTCAAAGTCTTAAATAGATGTCTTATTAATCAAAAATCATGTCTAAATCATTTAAAATAAATGTATAAAATAAAAATGTTTTTTTTTCTGAAAATTTATTTTTTGGGGTAACTATGAAATTATCTCTTTTTTTTCTCAAAATTCTGGGCTTTACTTTTGTGATTTTTCTTTTCTTTTAATATTTTTCTAATACAATAGTAGGGACTTTTGTTTTATTTTCGGAAATTGTGTGAAATGATTGTTCAAATGTTTTCTGGATTTATGATTTAATGCAAAATTATTAATTTATAAAACATCAATTTTATTACAAGTTAACATTTTTAGGGCCCTTTTGAAATATGTTTGAGTTTTTTTCAGTTTAATATTTTGTGATTTTTATTTTAATAAATTAAAATGTAATAATTAAAAAAGCATGTCTAATCAATTCAATTCGTACATTTTTCTGGATTTTATTTTAATTATTTAATTAAAATGTAATAATCAAAAAGCATGTCTAATTAATTAAATGTATAACATTTTAACTTATTTATTCTTTGATTTTTAAATAATAGGGCCCTATGATTTTTATTTACTTATTTTCATAATTGTTTTCTGGATTTATGATTTAATAGAACATTATAAAACATACATTTTATTCAAAGTAAAACAAATTAGACCCCTGTGAAAAATACATTTTAGTGTTTTTCTTTTTAAATGTAATTGTTTAACTTTTTTTAAAGTTTTTTTTCTGAATTTATGATTTAATTCAAAATGATTTATTAAAAAACATCAATTTTATTAAAAGTTCCATTTTTATGACCCTTTGAAATATATTTTAGTTTTAATTTTTCTGGATTTTATTTTATTATTATTATTATAATTATTATTAAAACTATTATATATATTTTTCAGTTTAATTTTCTGGATTTTATTTTAATTGTTTTATTATTATTAATATTATTATTATTATATATTTTTTTCTGTATTATTTTCTGGATTTTATTTTAATTGTTTATTTAAAATGTAATAATCAAAACACAAAATTCATAAAACTTTAACAATAATTTTACAATAATAGTACAAAAACATTAATAGGGCCCTCTGATTTATATTTATTTATTTTCTGAATACTTTTCTGAACATTGCTATCACATCATAAAACATGGGGATAATAGCGCCTCAGAATCTCCTCTTTATAGTGATCATGAAGGACTATACACACTTTCAGCAAAAGCGTCCTCTGTGTCCTGCTGGAAACTCCTAATGGAGATTTGTGATGTGTCCGGGCCAGACGGACGTGTAAAATATAGTCTCATTGGAGACCTTAAAATATGCATGCGGCTGCTAGGCCACGTTATATCGCCAGCGCTAATGCATTTACACCAGCAGCAGCAGCAGCAGCGGCGTCTGTAATTGCTTATTGACCTCTTTTAAAGAGTTTGCAAATGGGAAGCGTCTTGCTTCTGCCTCTGGGAAGTGTGATTGTGCTCGCCTTATGTGCTGCGTTTGTCATCATTTACAGACTTTAGCTCATTCGCACCGTAATCTGCTCGTAATCTAGTGCTGTTCATCTTTCTCAAGTGTCAACAAATGAGTTGTAAAGCACATCCACACAAAATCATGATGTAATGTTTATTAATATAGTTACATTTTGCGACCGTATAAACAATCTTGCCGTATCGTATCGACACACGTGATGCTCAGTGCTGTAAGTCTACAATCCTCTTGACTGATCGCAGGTCAGCCTTTCCTGAACCCTGACAGCAGTGCTGTTGTCTACAACCCCAGCATGGCCTCGCAGGCCTCCAGGTGTCAATCATCTGTAGCTCCGCCTCCTGCCGCCCACCAGCAGCACCAGCCCACCAATCACGTCATGTCTCAGGTGAGTTTAGTATCACTGACGGTTACAAACGTGTTCAGAGGCCATCTTTACGTTAGATGTGATGGATTATGGGATGTGTTTGATGCTCGTCCTGACATAAAACATTTCCCCTAGCACTTCCTTGTGGCCATAATATTAATGATTCATCAGGTTTTAAGAAAATCAGTGTATAAATAAATAATAAAATTAAAATATATAAACAGATTAAAATGCATAAATAAATAATACAAATATTAAACCAAATAAAATTACAATACAAATTTAAGATAAATAATTTGATATTAATAAATGAATCAAATCAATTAAAAAATCTATCTATATATATTTTTTTTAAATACAATTAAATAAATCAATAAGTTAAAAACATAACAATTTGATTATTCTTAATAAATACATTAAAATAAAATAAACAAACAGATTAAAATAAATAAACAAATAGATTGAAATACATAAATAAAAATATTCAACTAAATAGAAAAATAGATTACATTACAAATTTGATATAAATAATTTGATATTAATAAATGAATAAAATCAATAAAAAAGATTTTTATAATACAATTTAAAACATTATTTATTTTTTAAATACATTTCAAATAAATAAAAAAGTTACAATAAAACAACAATCTGATTAAAATAAATAAATAAATCATACTCAGTACTGTACATTAGTGAGTAGAGAATCTTAATAAATACATTAAAATAAAATAAACAAATAGATTAAAATAAATACATAATAAAAATATTAAAATGAATAAACAATTAGATTAAAATATTAAAAATATTAATTTAGAAAAATACATTACACTACTAATTTGATATTAATAAATGAATAAAATAAAAAATATATATAATAAAATAAATATATATTTAAAATAAAATTTAAATAAAAAAAGTTAAAATAAAACAAAAATCTGATTAAAATAAACAAATAAAACAATAAAATTATTCAAATAAATAAACAAATAGATTAAAATGCATAAATAAAAAATATTAAACTAAATAGAAAAATAGATTACACTACAAATTTTATATAAATAATTTGATGTTAATAAATTAATAAAATCAATTATTTAAATTTTTTTTGTAAAAAGGTTCAAATAGAACAAAGTACAGTACACTAGCAAGTAGGGGGAAAAAACATAATATTTTCAACATAATATTTATAATATACATTTTTTCACAGTATAAATTGGATCTTTATTCAAACGCCTTTTAGTTTTTATGATGAGGATGATTATATATGGAGGTCCGTGCCATCTAAACGATTGAATCCTCTGATGTAAAGAATCTTCCTATGGAAAAGTTTATGGATGTTAAAGGATCTTCAGGGAATCATCAATGCCAAGAACCTTTATTTTTAACAGTGTAGGGTTGACAAAGCTAACACTGAATGAGCACGTTCTCTCTTGATGCTTTGACTTTTTCCATTCTGTACATCTGGGACTAAATCCATTTCCTTCTTCTGTGTGTGTGTGTGTTTCCTCTTCCTGTTCTGTCTTCAGCCTCTCTGGTCTATCCAGCCGCCCACTCTGCCCGTCCAGCACTCCACGGTGTCTTACCCACCGATCCTCACAGTGTCTCCTAACCAGCAGCTCACTGTGGTACCTACAGCTCTCTCCCTCTCTCTCTCTTCCTTCACTTCCTTTCGTTACGTCTGCTGATGTTGAAGAGATCCACTCATGACCGCTTCTCATTTGCATAGTCCTGCATTTCTCAACTTCTTGACTCCGTTCACTCTTCACTGCTGTCAATCCCACAATCCCCTGTTATATATACTTTTTTTGGGAACCCTGCACGCAGTTAAATATGGTTCAGTATTTTAAGGAGTGTGTTCAAACCCATCAGGACTCACTCGGACACGCATCATAACCTCTTTTCTTGACCTCCCTCAGCCAGTAAACATCCCTTAATGACTAATTAAAAGAGTGGGAGATGCTTTGAATAATTCATGGAGGAGCAGATGCTGGAATTAATATTCTATGAATAGAAAAGCGTCTCGTCTCTTCCCATTTCTAACGGGGCACGCATAGCAAATTCATACAGCCTAATAGTTACAGTAAGTCATCTCTTCATACACTATTGTACAAACTTTAGTGATGAAGTGCTTTGGTAACATGTCAACGTTTGAATTAACATACACTATATTGGCAAAAGTGTTGTGACGCCTGCCTTTACATGCTCATGAGCTTCCCATTCTTAATCCGTAGGGTTTAATATGGAGTCGCCACCCTTTGCAGCTCTAACAGCTTCAGCTCTTCTGGGAAGGCTTTCCTCAAGGTTTAGGAGTGTGTTTATGGGGATTCTTCTAGAAGCGCATGTGTGATGTTGGACGAGTAGGCCTGGCTCTCAGTCTCCGCTCTAATTCATCCCAAAGGTGTTCTATCGGGTCGAGGTCAGGACTCAGTTCCTCCACACCAAACTCGCTCATCCATGTCTTTATGGAGCGATGCTTTGTGCACTGGTCAGTCATGCTGGGACAGGAAGGGCCCGTCCCCAAACTGTTCCCACAAAGTTGGGAGCATGAAATTGTCCAAAATGTCTTGGTGATTAAGACAGCACAACCCCACCCCATAATCCCCCCTCCACTTTACACTTTACACTTGGCACAATGCAGTCAGACAAGTCCCGTTCTCCTGGCAACCGCCAAACCCAGACTCGTCCATGGGATTGGACAGAGAAGCGTGATTGGTCACTCCAGAGAACACGTCTCCACTGCTCTAGAGTCCAGTGGCGGCACACTTTACCCCACTGCATCCCACGCTTTGCATTGCACTTGGTGATGTAAGGCTTGGATGAGCGGCTCGGCCATGGAAACCCATCCCATGAAGCTCTACACACTGTTCTTGAGCTCATCTGAAGGCCACAGGAGTTTGGAGGTCTGGAGCTCTTGACTCTGCAGAAAGTTGGCGACTTCTGTGACCCTCAGCATGCGCTGACCCCGCTCTGTGATTTCACTTCGTGGCTGAGTTGCTGTTGTTCCCAATCGGTTCCACTAACAGTTGAGCGTGGAATATTTAGTATAATATTTGGACTTATTCCACCGATCACGGTCCCGCGCTTGAGTTCTCTGAGCTCCTGAGAGCGGCCCATTCTCTCACTGATGTGTGTAGAAGCGTCTGCAGGCCTAGAGCTTGATTTATACACCTGTGGCCATGACGGGACTGAACACCTGAACTCATTGATCTGGATTGATCTGGCGTCCCAATAATTTTGGTAATATAGTGTACTTGTTTCAAGCAGCTTCATAGTAATAAAAAGGAAAAAAAGATTCAACGACTGTTTACATGCACCCTCATAATGAGATTATAATGAGATTTAGGCAGTTTCGCCTCATGTAAACACAATACTTCCATCAAATTGATGCAATTAAGCTCATAATCATTGCAACCATAATCATAGTCAAATGTGGCATCATTTAATCACATATAGTGTCATTATAATTCAGTTCAATGTTGATTCAGTTTAACTTCATTAATGATGAAACAAAATCTTCTGTCAGCAGGATAACCTGAGCGCCCAGTTCAGTCACATGATGATGGTCCGGCAGGCTTCGGGGGACACTCGTGACGCTCACGCAGCCGTTTACCCGTCGCCCGTGTCGCTCCAGACCCATGCGCCTCCCCCGCCGCATCAGGCCGGATACATGATGCCCTCGCCAGGACAGAATGTGCCCGCGCCCGCATACCCTGCGCCACACGTGTCCACCATCAACCAGCAGCAGCAGAGCTTCATCCAGCAGCAGGTGTGACACCATCTGCCAGAGCTGAACGCTGCACCAACACGTGTTCTGTCCCAATACAAACACTTGCGGTTTGTGCATTTGACCACTTGTCTTACATGCCGTATTTCCTGTATTTGGCACAAGTGTTCAAGTGCGCATGAAGACCGCAAGTGTGTGATGATAACCTATGGGACACTCAATTTACTGTGTGTTAAACTTTGTGAGTGCAGACCCATCTTGATGGTGCAGAAATGACAGACTTCAGCTGTCATGAATTCAGTGATTGTATCTGCGTTTTGTGTGATGCAGCAGGTTCGTCACTGAAGTTCACGTCATGTCATTCTTGTTCACAGATGCCGCCGTGTTACTGTTCACCCAGCCAGTACACCGTGTCTGGACAGCCGTACCGACCTGTGGGCTCGGTGCCTTACAGCGGCCCACAGAGTCAGATGCCCCCTGCACCTGCACAGCCGACAGGTAACTCCACACACATCCACACACATGCACACAAATGCACGCACACACATGCACGCACATGCACACACATGCACGCACATGCACTCACATGCACGCGCATCCACACACATGCACACGCATGCGCACACATTCACACGCATCCACACACATCCACGCACATGCACTCACATACACACACACATGCACACACATGCACTCAAATGCACACACATGCACACACATCCACGCACATGCACACACATGCACACACATCCACGCACATGCACACACATCCACACACATCCACGCACATGCACACACATCCACACACATGCACACACATCCACACACATGCACACACATCCACACACATCCACACGCATGCACACACATGCACACACATCCACACACATGCACTCAAATGCACACACATCCACACACATGCACACGCATGCACACACATCCACACACATCCACACGCATGCACACACATCCACACACATCCACACGCATGCACACACATCCACACACATCCACACGCATGCACACACATCCACACACATCCACACGCATGCACACACATCCACACGCATGCACACACATCCACACGCATGCACACACATCCACACACATGCACACACATCCACACACATCCACACGCATGCACACACATGCACACACATCCACACACATGCACTCAAATGCACACACATCCACACACATGCACACGCATGCACACACATCCACACGCATGCACACACATCCACACACATCCACACGCATGCACACACATCCACACGCATGCACACACATCCACACGCATGCACACACATCCACACGCATGCACACACATCCACACACATGCACACACATCCACACACATGCACTCAAATGCACACACATCCACACGCATGCACACACATCCACACACATCCACACGCATGCACACACATCCACACGCATGCACACACATCCACACGCATGCACACACATCCACACGCATGCACACACATCCACACGCATGCACACACATCCACACACATCCACACGCATGCACACACATATGTACACACATATGTACACACATGCACTCAAATGCACACACATGCACACACATATGCACACACATCCACACACATATGAAGTCAAACCAAGCAGATTTCCATTGCTCAGTCTTCTGGTTAATACAAAAATCTCACTGGATTATAACAAAAGGAATATTTGGGAATCTAGAATCGATATGTCCTACTGGCACACTAAAGGTGAAAAACGAACTGGTGTGACGTCAATTCAAACAAAATCAGGCCAAAACAAAGTTGGTTTCAGGAGTCCAAAACCGGCTGGTGGTGAGTGGAATAGCACTCGCTCTCATCCGTCAATGCATCAGGTCACAGGAGGCAGTTTTCCCTCCATCTCTTTGAGCTCATGTTGATTTTAGTTTGTGTTAATAACTGGGCCGCTCGATGTGCTTGTTCTTTATCCACCCTCTCTGTGTACATTGTTGTTTGTATGTTGCACACGCACAAAGATTGTTGCAGGGGATCGCAGGGCGCTCGCGGCGTTTGGCCTTTTGCACAGACGCAGAGTTTTGATTTTGCCGTATTGTTCACTTCAGCGTCCTGCGTGCGGTGACGGATTTTTTACTGGATTGAACTGGAAAAGCTTAAAACGAAACATCCCTCGTGCTTTGAATATCTGATCCTTTGAGACCCGTGAGGGGGAACTCGGCGCTCAGAGCTGTTGTGACGGTACGTTCTGGAGCTTTGCAGTGTTTTCGTGAGTTCTGTCGGAGCGGCTGAATGCGGGGCCGAGGCACTGTCTGAGACGCCCTACGATTCTCACAGTGAACCGGTCTCTTTTCCAGCCCCTCACTCCTCCTCGAACATCGGATCAAGCTGCGTTTGAGTCAACGTTACTCTTCCTTCTGCGAGGTCACGTGATAGCGTTGACCGCCACACAACATTAAGCCTTCAATGCCTGTGTTGTTTGCATAAAATGTTTTTTTGTGGGTCAGTTGCTGTCATTTAATAGTCTACCAATTTTTTAAAATGTTTTTTGAAAGAGAAATGCTGTAAAAATTGTGAAATATTATCCCAATGTAAATCAGCTGTTCTCTATGTGAATATATAGTAAAGTGTGATTTATTCCTGTGATCAAAGCTGAATTTATCATCATTACTCCAGTCTTCAGTGTCACATGATCCATCAGAAATCATTCTCATATGAGGATTTGATGCTCAAGACACATTTATGATTATTATCAGTGTTGAAAACAGTTGTGCTGCTTTATATCTCTGTGGAAACTGATACATTTTCAGGATTCTTTAGTGAATAGAAAAGAGCAGGATTTATGTAACATTATAAATGTCTTTACTGTCACTTTTGGCTGCAATTTAATGCGTCATTGCTGTCTGCGTTTCCATCGCAGTTTGCTGATTGGTTGAGCTCACGCAGTATTTTATTTCAACCTAAAAGTCTGCGGTTCGTGCAGTGTGAGTTGTTTGCTATTCAGATCAACAACAGTTGATTTCCACAGTTGAAAAAATACGACAGATGGACCGATGACGAGTTTCAGGCTTTAAGTTTATTTGCGGAGGACGAAATCCAGTAGGCTATGGAAAGATACATGCAGACCTACGTCACCGGACTAATCTTCACAGTACTTTAGGATGCTTTCACATCTCTAGTTCGGTTCATTTGGTCCGATCCAAGGGCAAACAATTATACATTGTATTATTTTTCAGCTTTTTTGGTTCCTTTTCACACTGCACTGAATTTTTTGGTCTGAACCGGTTGAAACGAACCAAAATGCAGTCACATGACAACATCCACATCACTCACTGGCCATGGCGTATCTCCTAAACTGCGACTGCGCGGGCTGGTTTTGTCCCTGGCCATAATCTATTACATTGTTTCTATACACCACAATATGCAAATAATACATTTCTATAATGAAGTGCGGATGTGGCTTGAAAACAACGTTCTAATGCCCTGCAAACGGCTCCGCCCCTCCTCACTACTCCACGTTTGTCCGTGAGCTGCCATGCTAAAGTGCAAACTGTCAACAAACACTTCCACATCCCATAATGCTCAGTGAAGCTGACTACGGCAGCTGGTTTAGTCCAAAAATGATCAGTACTTTTTGCAGTTGGGTCTGTTTGAGGTCGGATCACGTTCTCACCACAAACGAACCGCTCCAGAGTTCGTCTGAAAGCGCACCGAGACCACCTCTTCAAGGAGCTCTCGTACGCTTGTTTGGTCCGCTTTTGGTGCGCACCTGAGTGCGATTGCTGCTTTCACACCTGACCAAACGAACCGCACCAAAGGGCAAAACCAACTCTAGTATGATTCAACCCAGCTAAATGAGGCAGGTGTGAAAGCACCCTTAGACCGCGATCGCGTGGATAGCAGCAGGTCTGGGGGAAAAGAGTTCCTGGGAAGAAAGTCCCTTGGCCAATTTGTGCTGTAATTTTGGTGGAAACGTGGCTGAACCTCGTCATCGGTCCATCGGTTGAATTTTTTAAACTCCATTGTTGATTTGAATAGTAAACGACTCTTACCGCACGCACCACAACGGACTTTTACGTTTAAATAAAATGCTGGGTGAGCTCAACCAATCAGCATATTCAGCGCACAAGTCCCACCCCCAAAAGTGAGTAGGCTTGTTCGACTTCATACAGCGATGCGCAGAGCGATTGCCGGCTGACTTGAAGCAGTGCATGCCGGCTAGAAATGTTGTGGCTACTCTCGCCGATCGGTTGTATCCAGCCGCAGCTGATGTCGAACACACCTATCATGAGGTCTCTGCGGTATAAAAGTGGGCGTTTCTAAATTTGTGGGTGTTTTCAAACTGATAGGTGTTTATAAATCGCGCAATAAAAATTATCCCCTTCACCCGACTCCACCCCTAAACCCTACCCACAATGTGACGTCGGCAAATCAGGTAACACAATGGAAAACGCCCCTCTGTTTTGGCCACGCCCACTGATCTGGTAACTCCTATTACTATCCTGCAGACACACATGCTTGCCGTAAAAGTACTACCTCGCGAGCCGGGCCGTTTTGAGGGGGACTTTTTTTACCCGAAGCACGCAGAGTACCACCCCAAAGTCCCTCATTCCAGGGGAAAGTTAGAATGATTTCTGAAGGATCATGTGACACTTTTGACCAGTAGTAGTGTGCATCACATTATAGTTGTTTTTGTTCTACAGGAAATTCAATAAAATGTTTCAGCGGTCATGTCGTGATGTCTGTGTTTGTATAATATGCTGAATGAAATCCTGATGTGTATCAGATCAGAAATTATTAAGTCAGTGCTTCTCGAAACAAATAGTTCAGATGCTGATTGGATGAGATGCATCAAGCTGATTTACACACATCCTGTTGGGTTTAAAGTCAAGAGACTGTCTAATGTTTGCCGCTAATCTCCAATAGTAGTGTTTAATTGGCATCAGAAAGAGAAATGAGGAGTAATCATTAGAAATCAAACCCTTCAGATGTTCCCGAGACCTCGGACTGAAAACCGCTGCGTGCAGGGAAAACATTTTCTCCTCTTCTGTACCTGCTTGCTCAGCCAGAGCCAGAGTGTTTAATATTATATTCCCATCATGCTCTGCTTCTAAGTGGAGGTGAGAGAATAGAGCTAAAAATAGCACTCGTTCACCATCTCCTCCCCGCGGGCCGTCCGTTTCTTTTGTCCCACTTCTGGGCTAAATTGATTGCCGTCCCTTTGGCCGAAAGCCAGCAGAAATTGAAAACGCCCTCCTCCCGCATGGAGCTTCACGGAGTTACACGCTCCCCCAATAACCTTGACACCAATGCAAATTATCCTGCCTCATAATGGGCCGTTTTCTGCTCGCCCTACGTGTAAATTACCGTCTTACATGTAGAAGCTTTTAAAGGCGTAACGTGGGCAGCCATTATGCAAGCTATTGTCTTTCGGGGAGCGTGTGCGCTCTGATAATGAGAGGCAATTTAAAGCCTGGTTTGGTGAGATCATCCATGATGTAAATTGTTTAGATGGTAAGGGTATCATTAGCTAATCCAGCTCTGATGATCGTCCCCTGTGATCTTGTCTTGCTAAATATTTATGAACAAAGTAAAGAATCTGGGGGTCGTTTTGGATTGTGATCCGAGTTTACATCTCATATACTGTAAATAAAGTGACACACATTGTTCATCAACTGAAGTAGGGGTGTGTGATATTGACAAAAAACAATATCTCCTGTAATTTTATCGATAATTAGACAATATTTTGTGGATCGTGTTATTGTGCTGGACAGCGGAGTCCCAAAGATTTTGATATTCCTTATATTCTGTGCGGTGGTCGGTTCACAACATCTTTTCCAATAAGTTTAAATCGATTTTTACCTTTTTATGGGCATTTTTACCTTTTATAAAGCCATTTTTTCTAACCTAATTAAATGTATGCATCATCTTTTGTGCCAGAATTCTTACATTTTAATCAATACATTCAATTATAATAATACGACACAATAGGACCGTTAACAATCAAATGAAATCAGTATCAACAAAATCCATCTTTGCATCTGAAGTGGATTTAGATCATTTACACACACTGTTTAATGAGCTCAGAGCAAGTTTAACCTGCAGTTACAAATGCAGAAATAATGTGTCTGTGTTTTAAACATAAAACGTTGAATATTTATATTTGAAATGATTTAAAACATGAAAAGAGACTTTTAAATTGTACCTTAAAATTGCCAGTAGGTGGCAGCAAGTCACTGTTAATGAGTGAGTCATTGAGATTCAACCGATTCATCCAAACGGCTGATTCATTCAGGGACGAAGCATTTGACTGTCTTGAGTGAGTCATTGAATCATTCTTTCAAACGGCTGATTCATTCAGGGACAAAGCATTTAGTAGTAGTAGTAGTAGTAGTAGTAATAGTAGTACTTTATTGATCCCAGTTGGGAAATTTTAAAAAATGTGACCGTCTTAATGAGCGAGTCATTGAATCATTCATTCAACCGATTCATTCAAATGACTGATTCGTTCGGGAACAAAGCATTTGACTCTCTTAATGAGTCATTGAATCATTCATTCAACCAATTCATTCAAACTGCTCATTCATTCAGGGACGAAGCATTTGACTGTCGTGAAGTGAGTCATTGAATCATTCATTCAACCCATTCATTCAAACGGCTCATTCATTCAGGAACGAAGCATTTAACTGTCGTGAAGTGAGTCATTGAATCATTCATTCAACCAATTCATTCAAACGGCTCATTCATTCAGGGACGAAGCATTTGACTGTCGTGAAGTGAGTCATTGAATCATTCATTCAACCCATTCATTCAAACGGCTCATTCATTCAGGAACGAAGCATTTAACTGTCGTGAAGTGAGTCATTGAATCATTCATTCAACCAATTCATTCAAACGGCTCATTCATTCAGGGACGAAGCATTTAACTGTCGTGAAGTGAGTCATTGAATCATTCATTCAACCCATTCATTCAAACGGCTCATTCATTCAGGAACGAAGCATTTAACTGTCGTGAAGTGAGTCATTGAATCATTCATTCAACCAATTCATTCAAACGGCTCATTCATTCAGGAACGAAGCATTTAACTGTCGTGAAGTGAGTCATTGAATCATTCATTCAACCCATTCATTCAAACGGCTCATTCATTCAGGAACGAAGCATTTAACTGTCGTGAAGTGAGTCATTGAATCATTCATTCAACCAATTCATTCAAACGGCTCATTCATTCAGGGACGAAGCATTTGACTGTCTCAATGAGTGAGTCATTGAATCATTCATTCAACCGATTCATTCAGACAGCTCATTCATTCAGGGACGAAGCATTTAACTGTCGTGAAGTGAGTCATTGAATCATTCATTCAACCGATTCATTCAAACAGCTCAATCATTCAGGAACGAAGCATTTAACTGTCTTAATGTGTGAGTCATTGAATCATTCATTCAACCGATTCATTCAAATGACTGAATCATTCGGGAACAAAGCATTTGACTCTCTTAATGAGTCATTGAATCATTCATTCAACCGATTCATTCAAACAGTTCATTCAGGGACGAAGCATTTGACTGTCTTGAAGTGAGTCATTGAATCATTCATTCAACCGATTCATTCAAATGGCTCAATCGTTCAGGTACGAAGCATTTGACTGTCTCAATGAGTGAGTCATTGAATCATTCATTCAACCGATTCATTCATAAAGTCGATTAATTCAGGAACAAAGCATTTGACTGAAAGAATGATTCAATGACTCACTCAAGACAGTTAAATGCTTTGTTCCTGAATGAATCAGCCATTTTAAAGAATGATTCAATGACTCACTCAAGACAAAGGCTGATTCATTCAGGGACGAAGCATTTGACTGTCTTGAGTGAATCATTGAATCATTCACTCAACTGAATCATTCAAACGGCTGATTCATTCAGTAACAAAACAACAGTGTGTGTTGCTCAGAGATGCAAATTAGTCCTGTGACTTGTTTCAAACTATTTTCATTGGTGAAATGGAGCAAAAACAGGCAATATTGTGCCTAAAATGTAAGCCAGGATTCGTCCTTTTAGCTTTGGATGGTGCTTGCATTGACGTGTTTTCCTGTACGTTCTGTCAGGTTACCAAACTGTGATGCCAAATCAGCAGCAGAACTACCAGATCCAGCCGCCACAGAACCAGACGCTGGTCAGCAGCCAGCACAGCAATATGGGAAGTCAGATGCAAGGCATGGTCCAGTATCTGTCAGTACCATCTTATCAGGTGAGTGCTGCATTCTGGGAACATGACTCATCACGGAGCTGCTCATTATGACACATTAGTGCTTCGCATGATGAGCGGTTTAATTTGTGTTGACGAGACGTCTTCTGTGTCAGGTGTCTGTGCCTCAAGGAGCCCCGGCTGTGCCGCAGCAGACGTACCAGCAGCCCGTCGTCAGCCATGCGCCCGTGCCTGCGTCCAACATTCAGGTCTACTACAGCATCGTGCCTCCGAACCAACAGAACGCCGTCAGGTACGGATGACTTGAACCGATTCACTGACAAACGGTGAAACTGCGGTGTTCATTCTCAAATCAGGGCTAACATTTGAGAGCAGTAGCACTGGCGCTGAGGTTTTAAATTTTTTATTTAATCATATTGTTTTGCATTATTAAGTGTAATATTACATGTTTGTTTATTGGAAATCTGACAGTGAAGCGCTGAGCTTGAATTGAGATGCAGATAAAATTAACTTTTAGTAACAACAGTAATGAGCAAAAACCTAAAATGTAAATATTATACTCGTGAATTTTTTTTTTTTTTTTAATACTTTATTTTAGGGTAATATTCTGCTCTGTTGTTCTATAGTCTCACTCTTACCCCTTTTCCACCAAAGCAGTGCTAGAGCTAGATTGGAGCCAGAGCCTAGTTCCAAATCGGTTCTTTGTGTTTCCACACCCAAAGCTCCAGCTCCGAGCCAGGAAAAGTGGTTCTTATGTAGCACCAAAACATTGCTGGGGTAGAACAGGGCTAGAAGTAAGAACCGATTACGTCAGGCGCTGGGGGCGGGGTCAACAAGACGAACACAGACTTGAGATCCGCCATTGTTGAAATAGCAGCTAATGGAGCTAACAGCTGCTGCTCGTTTGTAATCTCCGTCTATGCTAATTACGGCGAACTGCACGAATGCGTTGGATTTGCTGTGTTTTCGTTGTGTTTTAATGCCGATGTAGGATCGTAAAGCCACGTTAATCAATAGTTGTTGATGGAAGGCTTGTTGGCAGCGGTGCTGTGCAGAGACCGATCTCCGTATGATAACGAGTCCAGCGAGAGCATATGACTCCTTATGCTTTTGATTCACTCATGCGTTTTTTTAAATATTATACGTGGATCGGTCTGCGCAGCGCCGATGCATCTCAAACAAGCCTGGTGTGTGTGTGTTTCCCGCTAGCGTTGCTGAGAAAGATGAGACGTATACAGTGACGCAAGACCTGGCTCTGTTGTGGCTCTCTAGCCTGTGGAAAAGCAAACGGTTCTTAGCAGGCTCCTCAGTTGAACCAACTATGAACTGGGACTAGCTCTGGCTCCGATCTAGCTCTAGCACTGCCTTGGTGGAAAAGGGGTAACAGAACTGACTGACAGCTTCAGTGATTATAACAGGAGCTCTTTACTAGCTACTGTAATTCAGAGGGGGGTTTTTTTCATGAGACTGACTTCCTACTTTTTTTCCATATAATAAGCTAATAAACCAATAAATGCTCCTCTGCCGCCATCTATTGTTTATAGTGGTCATTTCATGACTTTTTTATTAAATAAAAATATTTGTTTGCTGCGACGTGTTAATTTTTCTACATCTTTCTACATCAACCCTTATGTGCTGTTGGGGATGTTTTCAGCCACTATGGGGTGTTTTTGAGTCTTAATTTGGCCATAACTTTCTCTGTTTCAGCAAATGGAATGATTTTTGGTGACAAATCTTATTTTGACATATATTTTGAGCGTGGCTCAAACGAGTCACATGATTTTGTTTGACTTTCATTTTGTTTGCCGTTTGACATTTCTCATATTCAACAGAAATGCCAGCTCTTATTAGTTGGGTAACATGCTGGTGGCACCAGCCATTTGGTCGCAGTCTGGAGCCCTGCAAAAGGAAAAGGGCGGTTTATTTGTTTTGCAGAAGCTTTAGGATTGTTCTAGAAACTACAGATCAGGGCTGCATGATTAATCAAAATAA
Organism: Romanogobio albipinnatus; assembly: GCA_023566225.1. NCBI lineage: Eukaryota > Metazoa > Chordata > Actinopteri > Cypriniformes > Gobionidae > Romanogobio > Romanogobio albipinnatus. Next base: position 3,640,974 of record CM042243.1, on the reverse strand, counting down.
AACATGATATGGCTTAGTGCATTATCTAATCACCAAGTACAACAGTAATTTATTTGTCAAGTCAAGTATTTTTTTGACGGGTTGCCGTGAAGACCTTTTGAGTTTCTGTGTGTTTATGATATGACGATAGTTTTTCTCAAATGAAATGGTAAAATGCTCATGAAGTGACTCTCAGAGCAGCTCTGGAGATTACGTTTTTGCGTTCATTTCCTCATATGAGACGGCAGAGATGGAAACACACGACCGTCACGTGCGAGTGTGTGTGTGTGTGTGTGGTAAATTAAACCAAACGTCGGTGTCAATAATTCACACAGACATACCACCCATAGGAATGAATGGAAAAAACTGTAATTCCGAGCGTATTTGTCTAATAAAAATCAATAAATCCAACACAATGTAGATCATACATACACACAAATGAAGAAGTGAGTCTATACAACATTCTCAATGTGGCAAACACTCACACACTATCACACACACACGCACACAAACACACACATCCACAAAAGCATTGCATTGAAAGCCATTGAATGAGCCTATAACAGAGTGAGTTTTATTTTTTTATTTTTGTCAAATAAACACAGTCACTCACACAAACAAATGAGCCAATAACTGGGCAATTAAAAAAAATAATTTTTTAAAAGTTCAGCCCATATGCAGCCATTGAGTTCTATTGTCATCTAGTGGCTATTGATATTGTAGCTTTAAAAAAGAAATTAATACCATCAGGTGTCGCCAAAGTCACCACATCTTTAGGTTTTGGCTCTCTGGACTTGCTGATATGTTGTTGTTTTTTACTGAAGTTAAAGAAATATTAAATATAACATAAAAATAAGCATATTTTACATAAAAATATGGTACTTTTAGAGGTAAATAAATTCATTAATACCCCAAAAATCACAAAAAAGGGCATAAATTGATAGAATTAGTTTTATCAAAGATGGTAATATAACATTTATTAAAAGAGAATTTTGGAATCACACTTGTGACCTTCGTGCCCAAATGTGTCCACGAGGGCGGGATTAAGGGCTGTTATGCGAGGGTGGCTTGAGCACTCGGTAGTACTGACATAATTCGCTCAGTGGAGTTCGTTACCCAACCCTAATAATCATATACACCAAGTTATTATTTTATAATATACTACAATACACATAGGTGCAAAAATTATAAAAAAAATGATCACAGTGAATGCTGCTCCACACACATTTCATCTGCATTTGCTGAGTTTGCAATTGTCTGCATTCCTGTAGCTCGAACAGTAGATCATGGCGCTTGCAACACCAAGGTCATGGGTTTGATTCCCAGGGAATGTGTGGACTGATCAAATGTGCACCTTTAATGCAATGTAAGTCGCTTTGGATAAAAGCATCTGTCCAATGCATTAATGTTAACAGGAGCTTTGAAGTTCAGGCCTTAAAATAAAACATTTGTGTCCCTGGACCAAAAAAACAGTCGTATGGGTCAAGTTATACATAATCTGAAAGCTGAATAAATAAGCTTTCCAGTGATTATGGTTTATTAGGACAATATTTAGCCGAACTATTAGTAAATCTGGAATCTGAGGGTGCAAAAAAATCTAAATATTGAGAAAATCTCCTTTAAAGTTGAAGTCCTTAGCAATGCATATTACTACTAATAAAATATTTTTTATATATTTACAGTGGGAAATGTACTAAATATCTTCATGGAACATGATCTTAATATCCTTATGATTTTTGGCATTAAAGAAAAATGGATAATTTTGACCCATACAATGTATTGTTGGCTATTGCCACAGATATACCCGTGAGACGCAGGACTGGCTTTGTGCTCCTGGGTCACATTTATGTGTGCTAATCAAAAACAGATTTGGAAATTGTCATAATTACAATTAAAAACGCATGATACTGTGACGATCGGCCAGTGTAAAGCAGAAAACAGACAGAATAATGCATCTAAAACTCGATTCGTTGATGAATTTTCTTGAGAATAATATATTCAGACTCACTTAATCTTCTACAAATAGAGATGAAACTAAAAAGGAAAAGGCTCTCAGTCTGGTGTGAAATGGCTCTAGTTTTGCACGCGGTGTGCAGAGCTTTGAGGAAGAGGTCGCTCGCTCTCTTTTGTGGTCTCCTGGGACCTTGACTTTAGTAGGCCACGTTCAAGATGATTTATAAGTCCAGAAATGCAGCTGACCTTAATATAACGCGCGTGTCCCATGAGGAGAGCGATCTCGCCGCAGCACATCCTTCATATGAAGCGGCTCACAGATGGGCGACCGGCTCATGTCCTTATTCAACTGCGAGAGACGATCCAACGCTGTGAATACTGATGATCTGCTCGTTGGCACTCGTCCGTTGATCAGGTGTTGCTCTGATCAGAGCTGAATGTAGGCGATGTGGCTTTGGCGTGGTAAGTGAATGTGTTTGCATGTGTTTGTCTCCACAGCTCCTCCGTGGGGTTCTTGCCTCCTCCAGGAGCAGAGCAGATGCCGTTCCACCGCACCTCGCCTCCCTGCGGCTCGCAACAGATTCCCGCCCAGCAGTGCTCAGGTACGGACCCCGCCATCACCCATAAGGCTGTTCGTCCTCTTCCCCTTCGCACTGCAGTCAGACTATGATGTTTTCTGCTCAGATCTCTGATGCGCTGAAATATTTCATTCAAAAGCTTCATTACACTCACAGGATGTCAATCGGTAACACTTTATAAATAATGCATCCTAAAAAATATTTTTAATGCATTAATTTAACCTTATAATGCCTTATATGATTCATTGTTATAATGCATTTAAACATGACAAGCAACCAATTTCACATGTAACAAGGAATCTGTGAAAATATGATTACAGTTATTTATGAAAAGATATAATGCGTTATATTACCATCACAAATAATGCATCAGCTGGTTTGTTTTCCACGGTAATTTCATACAAAGTCAACCATTTATTGGTTAACTTACACACTCATTTGTTCATTAATTTTCACTAAAATCCATTTAAATATTTATCAGATCCCGCTCTAAAGTCCAAGATTTTTATCGGATTGTTATGTGGATTATTATGACAGGATTTCAACAAAACGGTTCAATTAGTTAAATTAGTACTTCTAAAGCATTTAACCCTTAAATGCATACCTCGGGTCTTTAGCGACCAGAGACGTCATTCACTACCCTCCTCCTCCTCATTCATTTTTTAAAGTTAGACATCAACCTTCTTAGTATTCCTCAATCAATCCATTTTAAACAATATAACAAGAAAAAAATAATAAAATTATAAGTGAAGTTTTTTGTCAAAATTGTATAGGGTCGCTAACGACCGGAGGTGTGTAAGATTGTACGCATTTTTTTATCTGCACAATAATAAATAAATCTATAATGACTAAATGAGTGCAATGCACCTTTGTTTCACTCATATTTACCTCAGACAGAAAACGAAACAATAATATATATATATATAATCTGCAAAACTTGAAATGGCTCAGCGATTTACTGCAGAGACAGTACGAAACGCAATCAAATTTTACTGTCAAATGTTATTAAGCTGTCAGTGATCAAAATATTGATTTTGAAGGTGTTGAAAATGAGTTTTGAGGATATTGCGAATATGAGGGAAATGCTGAATGTACTGGGAAATGAGTTCTGACGAGGACAGTGATGATGGACTAAAACATTTGCTCAAACTGAACCCTTCCAAGCTCCAAAAGGAAACAAAATATGTTTTATTTTATTCTTCTGTAATTGTTACTCAAATATCAGGAGTTTTATATATTATCGCGACAGGTATAGATCTATCCATGTTAGATATAGATCCGGGTCGCTAAAGACCCGAATATGTAAGAATGTTTGGCAAAACAGTCATGCATTTAAGGGTTAATAATCTTAGTTCATATTAATCTCAACATTTACTAATACATTATTCAAATCAAAAGTCGTATCTGTTAATATTATTTAATGGCCCTGAGCTGACATCAACTAACAATGAACAAGTGTATTTTTATCAACTAATGTTAATGCGGTTAGTTGATAAAAGTTCATTATTTAATGCGTTAACTGATGGGGCATTATAGCAAAGTGTCAACAAATACATTACTTACACTTTTAAGAAAACAACCGATAACACTTTAGTTTAGGGTCCAATTCTCACTATTAACTAGTTGCTTATTATCATTAGGGTTTGGGTACCGAAACCCCGGACCGAATCAGAACGCAGATTTCGATGCCTCTTAAATTCAACCGTGCTTTGGCCGGCGCAGAGACAGACACGCTCAGCGCTCGTCCACAACTATTCAGTGTTTTCAACCACATCATGTCTATTTTAGGTTTAAAATGCACATGAGTACTAGAAAAAACACACACTGATGTCTATGGAAGCGACAGACAGACAGTCTGTCAGACAGTTATACTTAACTACGTGTTTTATTCATATCAGATACACATTATATAGTAACTCTATAGTTTACTCTATTCTTCTCCCAGTTCAGCGGTCACTCACTTTCATGTATTTCGTGAGACGGGGATTAATTTACGTGATGTAAATCCGACAGATCCGATTCTCTGAGGCGCAAACTAACATGGCGGCGCCCATCGCGCATTATAGATCAAATAACATGATCATTATAAAGGGTTTTAAATGACAAAACGCATTCACTCACACACATTTGAAAATCAGAATATCAGATAGTTCATGACATAGTTTGTGAATATTTTGAATAAAAAGAAAAAACGAAATAAACCCAAAACATCTGTCATACCGCGCTATTGCGGCTGCTGTGTGTTATGTGAGAAGCATGACTGCGTCACCATGGAAACAATAAGGTGATGCGTTCTAAAATATTTAGCCAGAGATTATGGTCATATTTCAAAATAAGCTGAAGCTTGAAGCTGGTTTAGCAGACCCAGAATACAGACGACTGCTGTTATTACTGTAACTGTTATTAGTGTTAAATTAGGCCTGTTGTAGTCGGGTTAGGTGGCTTTAGTTTTACTGTGAATTTAAGTAAATTGTGTTTTGTATTTATATATATTTAAATATACTTTAAACTTGTTATAAATTTGTTCAATTAAATAATTTTAAAAAATCAATAAAAAGCCATTATTTAATCTCATCCACCATCATTTTGTGGCTCTTTTTTTTTTTTTTTTTTAAGTATCGGTTCAGGCACCGATATCGGAAAAAAACCAAACGATACCCAACCCTAATTATCATGCATATTACAAAGATATTGGCTGTTTATTAGTACTTCTAAAGCACATATTAATGCACGACCATATTCTACATTAATAATTCTGCCCAATACCGAAATTTAATAACCTTACTAACTATTAATAAGCAGTAATTAGGAGTTTAAGGCAAAAGTCGTGGTTAATAGTTAATAGTGAGAATTAATATTCATTATATTAACCGTGAATTGGACTAAATCTAATCTAAAGTGTGACCAAACAACCAATACAATTCTATTTTGTATTTTTCTCAAGTTATTACATAAATAATATTTATTGCAAAATACTAACCAAGGGTCTATTTTTTTTAATATTGAGATTTATACATCATCTGAAAGCTGAATAAATAATCTTTCCATTGATGTATGGGTTTGTTCGGACAATATTTGTAAATCTGGAATCTGAGGGTGCAAAAAAATCTAAATATTGAGAAAAATCTCCTTTAAAGTTGTCCAAATTAAGTCCTTAGCAATGCATTATACTACTAATAATACATTTACAGAAGGAAATTTACAAAATATCTTCATGGAACATGATCTGAATATACTAATGATTTTTGGCATTAAAGAAAAATGGATAATTTTGACCCAGACAATGTATTGTTGGCTATTGCCACAGATATACCCGTGAGACGCAGGACTGGCTTTGTGCTCCAGGGTCACATTTATGCAAATGAGCCCGCCTCCACTCACTCGCTCCAGCTCAGAGATCCACACATTGACGTGAATGGGTACAAGGAAGTTTGTGACGTTAGAAACACCGGCAATCAAACCGTTTTTGGTTTTGTTGAGACTTTTCACTGCATTTTTAAAGAGAAAATACTCAGCAATGGTGTTGACATGGTTTTTCTTAAAGAATATTAAAAACACCATATAAACAGGCATATAAACAATACTAAAAACTTGATTTTCACCACAGTGGCACTTTAATAACATGACATCCTTAACTAAAAATATACAGAAACGAGTCTAGTGTTTTCCAACTTTATGTTGGAAATATTAACGTTTTTTTTGTCTGGCACTAATCTGCAGATTCTCATTAAGCTTCGCAGTTGCGGGGTCCACTTTTTTAAGCAGTAATGTAGGCAAAACAGATCTGAGAGAACTGTCAAAAAGCATAATTAAATAAATAAAAGGAAAGTAGCGTGTGGAAGCGTTTTAAGAGAAGTAGTTAACCAGGATGAATCAAGTGCTGGGAATGTGATATCTAACCGCATTCTTTTAATCTTCTCCGCTCATTTTGTGCGCTAGTTAGCTCTCGGTCACATGACGATTGACGGCTAATATTAACCATCCTAAAATCTGCTTTAAAGTTGAATTTTAATTGGTTATGTGATAGAACGGTCACTGTATCCGCTTACAGCAGGCACACACTGTGCAGTAATTAGCCAACGCTTTGTAGAGAAATGAAAACAGTCGCACCTCAACAATTATTTACATTCGCACAAATGCTCCCAAATTTGTGCCTGCCTTTACATGCTCATGAGCTTCCCGTTCTTAATCCGTAGGGTTTAATATGGAGTCGGCCACCCTTTGCAGCTCTAACAGCTTCAGCTCTTCTGGGAAGGCTTTCCTCAAGGTTTAGGAGTGTGTTTATGGGGATTCTTCTAGAAGCGCATTTGTGATGTTGGACGAGAAGGCCTGGCTCTCAGTCTCCGCTCTAATTCATCCCAAAGGTGTTCTATCGGGTCGAGGTCAGGACTCAGTTCCTCCACACCAAACTCGCTCATCCATGTCTTTATGGAGCGATGCTTTGTGCACTGGTCATGCTGGGACAGGAAGGGGCCGTCCCCAAACTGTTCCCACAAAGTTGGGAGCATGAAATTGTCCAAAATGTCTTGGTGAAGCATTAAGAGTTCCTTTCACTGGAACTAACCCCTGAAAAACAACCCCACCCCATAATCCCCCCTCCACCAAACTTTACACTTGGCACAATGCAGTCAGACAAGTCCATGGCAACCGCCAAACCCAGACTCATCCATGGGATTGGACAGAGAAGCGTGATTGGTCACTCCAGAGAACACATCTCACTGCTCTAGAGTCCAGTGGCGGCACGCTTTACCCCACTGCATCCCACACTTTGCATTGCACTTGGTGATGTAAGGCTTGGATGAGCGGCTCGGCCATGGAAACCCATTCCATGAAGCTCTACACACTGTTCTTGAGCTCATCTGAAGGCCACAGGAGTTTGGAGGTCTGGAGCTCTTGACTCTGCTGAAAGTTGGCGACTTCTGTGACCCTCAGCATGTGCTGACCCCGCTCTGTGATTTCACTTCGTGGCTGAGTTGCTGTTGTTCCCAATCGCTTCCACTAACAGTTGAGCGAGGAATATTTAGTATAATATTTGGACTTATTCCACATTCTCTGAGCTCCTGAGAGCGGCCCATTCTCTCACTGATGTGTGTAGAAGCGTCTGCTAGAGCTTGAGTTATACACCTGTGGCCATGACGGGACTGAACACCTGAACTCAGTGATCTGGAGGGGCAAAAGTCCCAATACTTGTGGCAATATAGTGTATTTTGAGGGACCAAAATGGTCACAATTTCTAGCCTCTCAGCACTGATCGCAGCAGAATACAGTCAGACTCGTCCTTTCTTCAGATTGTCAGGACGTCTGGAGAACATGAGCGTCTGTGGTGCAGCTCATTGTCGTGACCTTCAGCCTGATGTCATTTCCTGCGAGGCATAAAGGTGCTAATTGAAATGACACTCTCTGCTCCCAGCAATCCCATTATTGAACAGATATGGGCTGGTAATTAAAAAGTAATTCCTGTGCTGCTTTGTTCTGGGTTATGGCTATCTTAAAGAAGGCCTTCACGGCTCCTGTAATTCTCATTTCCAGTTGATGTGTCCTCCATTAATGTGAATGGCTTCTGCTGTGATCGCTCTGTGGCGTCTCTCCATCGCCCGTCTTTAATAACTAATTAAAAGACGAGGCTGGAAGGGCTCCTCAAATGCTCAAATTAGATTCTCTTCCCCTTCACAAGCGTCTTGTGGTTTAATTTGATTGGAGGATTAAGCAGTAAGAGGGAGAACGTCCTCTTAAACCTGTTGTGGCTCTCCTGCGGGGTTGACTGGCTCTCGGGGGGGGGAGGTTATTCTGATTTAAGATTACCAGGAACATGGGTTTAAAAACAATAATGATGTGCATGGCTAAATAATTTGTAATAAATACTGCAATATATTCCATAAAAATTAAGATTAGTCAATTGTGATTTCATGGTGACTGTGTGTGCGTGTGCGTGCGTGTGTGTGTGTGAGAGAGAGAGAGTGTGTTTGGGGGGGTGGTCAGTGTGTTTGTGTGTGTGTGTGTGTGTGTGAGAGAGAGAGAGAGAGAGAGAGAGAGAGAGAGAGTGTGGTGGGGGGTCAGTGTGTGTGAGGGAGTGTGGTGGGGGGTCAGTGTGTGTGTGTGTGTGTGTGTGTGTGTGTTTTTGTGTGAGAGTGAGTGAGTGTTTGTGTGGTGGGGGGTCAGTGTGTGTGTGTAGAGAGTGTGAGTGTGTGTCAGTGTGTATGGGGGGGGGGGTCAGTGTGTTTGTGTGTGTGTTGGGTGTTCAGTGTTTGTGTGTGTGTGTGTGTGTGTGTGTGAGAGAGAGAGTGTGTGTGTGGTGGGGGGTCAGTGTGTGTGTAGAGTGAGTGTGTGTGTTTGTGTGAGAGAGAGTGAGTGTGTGGTGGGGTGTGTGTGTGTGTGTGTGTGTGTGTGTGTGTGTGTGTGTGTGTGTGTGTGTGTGTGTGTGTGTGTGTGTGTGTGTGTGTGTGTGTGTGTGTGTGTGTGTGTGTGTGTGAGAGAGAGAGAGTGAGTGAGAGTGTGTGGTGGGGGGTCAGTGTGTGTGTGTGAGTGAGTGAGTGTCAGTGTGTATGTGGTGGGTGGGTCAGTTTGTGTGTGTGAGAGAGAGAGAGTGAGTGTGTATGTTTATAGAATGTCATCTTAAAACCCAACGTGTGTGTTGACAGGTCCTCCGCCCCCATCAGGTGGTATGGTGATGATGCACCTGGCGCTACCAGCGTCGCAGCAGCTTCAGACACACACACCGCCGCAGTGGAAACACAACAAATACTACAGCTCCGAGCACAAGCCCAGTGACTTCTGCTGTCTGGACACGGCACGAGTAAGAGCGCGTGTGCACTCTGATCACGTGTGTGTGTGTGTGTGTGTTGATGTCAAACGCGAGTCCATCATGTTGATGTTGAACTGTGTGTGTGTGCAGAGCAGTCCTCAGATCGCCAGCCCGTCCACCTCTCCGGCCCAGTCGCCCACTCCAGCACACCTCACTAATGTAAAGGGCATCCGTCCCGGCCACAACACGGTTCCCATCATGCATCACTTCTCTAGATCCTTCGTTTCAGGGCAAGGTGAGTCCCCTCGTCCCGTCTGGTGTTTATTAAAGTCGTTGTGAGGCTCATCAGGTGTGTGTGTTTGCGTGTCAGGTGACGTCCGCTATCCTCTGCTGGGACAGACGCTTCAGTACAGCCCTCAGATTCGCCCTCCGTTACTTCATGCCCCGCCCATGATGTCCAATCAGGTCAGTCCACCAATCACACTTCAGATCGCATCAACGTGGATTCCTTTACAGTGAATCCTGATTACATCTCACTTCAGTTTCTGTGATGGGACATTTTTAAATATTAATGTGACGTTTTTGCAGTTCACAAATGTGGCAACTATGATAACAGAAAGTGTGTGTGTGTGTGTGTGTGTGTTAATTGTGTTCGTCTTCTGTTCAGGCTCCTGTGGGGATTCGACACGCTGCTCGAGGCAGGAAGCCACAGAGGAAAGCGCTCTCTACAGATCTCAGTGTAGGTGACCCTACAAGTTCAGTCAAAACAACAAAATATGAGGAAAATCATTTTAATTTTTTAAAATATTTTAAATATGAGGGAAGAACAAGTCATTAAACTTGGTTATGGTATTAATCTGAGAACATTATTGAGCAAGCTATAGTTATACCATGCAAAAAAATGCTTAGAAAAACAAAAAGCTGACAGGAAAAAGCAAACATAATCAGTTATTAATATTTGGTTGGTTCTCGCTTGTTTTTTGCATGTGTTCATAATTTCTGTGTATGACAAATATAAAGAGTGAAGATGTCAATTTTCCTAGGCTGGACATCACTTTCGGCCACTACTCTGTGTGTGTGTGTGTGTGTGTGTGTGTGTGTGTGTATGTGTGTGTATATATATATATATACACTGATCAGGCATTACATTATGACCACCTTCCTAATATTGTGTTGGTCCCCGTATTGCCGCCCCATACGCAACAAACTGAGATGCTCTGTGTATTCTGACCCCTTTCAATCAGAACCAGCATTAACTTCTTGAGCAGTTTGAGCTCCAGTAGCTCGTCTGTTTGATCGGACCACACGGGCCAGCCTTCGCTCCTCACGTGCATCAATGAGCCTCGGCCGCCCATGACCCTGTGGCCGGTTCTGCACTGTTCCTTCCTTGGAGCACTTTTGATAGAGACTGACCACTGCAGACCGGGAACACCCCACAAGAGCTGCAGTTTTGGAGATGCTCTGACCCAGTCGTCTAGCCGTCACAATCTGGCCCTTGTCAAACTCGCTCAAATCCTTACGCTTGCCCATTTTTCCTGCTTCTAACACATCAACTCTGAGGACAAAATGTTCACTTGCTGCCTAATATATCCCACACACTAACAGAGATCATCAGTGTTATTCACTTCACCGGTCATAATGTTATGCCTGATCGGTGTGTATATACATACATATGTATATATATATACACATAGCCCCACAGGACAGGGATTGAAGTGTGTGTGTGTGTGTATTGAGTTTGACTTCCTGTTGTGTGTGTATCTTCCAGTGATTGGCCGTGTGTCGCGGAGCATCAGTCGAGTGGATTCCTCTCGCCAGCGCTGACCCCGCCTCCGTCCTGCTCACGGCTCGCCCAATGACACGTCACCCTTCCACATGAGGGCGCTCCGACTGACTGGCGGGCGTTTTGAGCTCTAGCCAATCCGAACTGAAAGTGTTCTGCTCTCTCATTGGACGATTGACTGGAACATATGAAAATGCAGCCGGAACTGTGTTGTTCTTTATTTTTTTATCCGCGTTTATTGGTTTGTGTTTTTTTATTTGAATATTCTAGTATTAAAACACACCAGATGGATTTTTCCGTCCATCAGCGATTGATTTTTCAGTTCACATTAGTGTTTGTTCTTCACCAGCCGTCGGCTCTCGGTGTGACGCGTTCACACACAGGTGTCGTGGTGTGCCTTCCTGCTTTCCTGTACATAATTTATGAAGTAGCTGTATAATTCAGTTTCCTCTGGATTGTGGGAATAGACGCCAGTAAGAGCGACAGCATTTTTTCTTTTGTTGTTCACTTCCCTTGTTTTTAATTTAAAAATCATTTTTAATGCGTTGAGCGGTTGTATTCACATGTCATGTCTGTTTTTTTCTGGGTCTTTTAATATATTCGTACTGGGAAAAATAAAAAGATTGCACATTTATACAAACTCAGCATATATATATATATATAAATACAGAAAAAATCTATTTTTTCTTTCAAAAATATATGTGGAAGTCTAAATGTTTACTGACACAAGTCCATTTTTATTTCCGTCTGAGAACCAATAAATGTTTACACCAAACAATTTGCTTTATCAAACACTGCCGTGGTTTTGTAGAAGTGTAGAAGTGCTCTCGCTTCATTCTTCAGTGGTTGGAGGCGTCGTCTTTATGAAGCGCCACCGCGTGGATCTCGGCCGATTGACGGCGTCGTTCATCTCAATTCTGCTTTTATTGGGTCATTTGTCTGCTACATTAACCTACCGCTCACCTCATCTGTCCCACCGCCCCACAGTTCATCTCCAATCTTCTCTGTATTTTCCTCCTCCAATAACGTCAAAGCAATTTGGCAGAAGAAAAATCCCCCGCCTGCTGGTGTCCTTATTGAGCCGGACGGAGCTGGAAGTGCTGGAATCCATAATGGATGGCTTTATCTTCATATGAACAACGCTCTCTTCTGTCCGGTAAGGGTGTGCCAATTGGCTCGGAGCCGGCGAGATTATTAACGTGTAATTAAATCAACATCTGGAGAGCTCAGCCGCGCGAGACACGCTGAGGATATAAGGGCTTTGAGCTTCTGTTTATTCAGCAGTAATTGATGTTTTTATCAGAAAGCCTCCAGTTTCTTCCCTCCATCCGGTCCTGTTCCTGTGAAAGTGTGCAGTAAGGCAGCATTCTTATAGAAATACATTCAAGATTGTGCTTCATAAATACATGAAGAATACACAACTGACCACAATCAGATCCCCTTTCACATACTGTGAAGATAGATGGATGGATTGATATAGATTGATGGATGATATATAGATGGATGGATGGATATATAGATGGATGGATGGATGGATATATAGATGGATGGATGGATTGATATAGATTGATGGATGAATATATGGATGGATGGATGAATATATGGATGGATGGATATAGATATATGGATGGATGGATGAATATATGGATGGATGGATATAGATATATGGATGGATGGATGAATCTATGGATGAATGGATATACAGTGAGGAAAATAAGTATTTGAGCACCCTGCTATTTTGCAAGTTCTTCCACTTAGAAATCATGGAGGGTCTGAAATTGTCATCGTAGGTGCATGTCCACTGTGAGAGACATAATCTAAAAAAAAAAATCCAGAAATCACAATGTATGATTTTTTTCACTATTTATTTGTATGATACAGCTGCAAATAAGTATTTGAACACCTGAGAAAATCAATGTTAATATTTGGTACAGTAGCCTTTGTTTGCAATTACAGAGGTCAAAGGTTTCCTGTAGTTTTTCAGCAGGTTTGCACTGCAGGAGGGATTTTGGCCCACTCCTCCACACAGATCTTCTCTAGATCAGTCAGGTTTCTGGCCTGTCACTGAGAAACACAGAGTTTGAGCTCCTCCAAAGATTCTCTATTGGGTTTAGGTCTGGAGACTGGCTAGGCCACGCCAGAACCTTGATATGCTTCTTACAGATAGGGTTGCCACCCGTCCCGTAAAATACGGAATCGTCCCGTATTTACAAGCAAAATGACGTCAAACCAATACGGGACGCGATTTGTCCCGTATTTTTACACAGGTCTACACATAGTTCAATAAACACATACGGATTTTGCAGTGTGGAGAATACTGATAGCAAATATAAAGAAATCAATTTCACAATAAGTAGTACAGGAGCTCATTTGTGCGTGATTGTGTTTTAGTTGCCGGAGTCTCGAGAACATGCGCTGTGCCAGTGTGCCTGCAAACTTGCGAGGTGTTTTAAAAACATGTCGAGCTCGCGTCGCGTCCACCGTTTGAACGCAAGAGGATCTCCAGATATAGAGCTGAATATCAAAAAGATATCAATGGGTCTGTCCAGTAACTCACGATGAACTTCAGGCCAACTGCACACTTTATGAGAAGCATTTCAGTTGCTCAGACTGTCTGACACATCCGTGCTTCTAAAGGTATAGGCCTATAGTTTTTTTAAATGGATAATATATTAATATAATATTCCATACATTATCAGAGCTTGGCAGACAGAATTATAATTTTTAAGACAGGTTAATTAATAGATTATAGCCTTATACATTTTATTATTAATTTATATTAATTTTATTCATCTTACATAATAAATACTTTGATATTTGATTAATATTTGTATTTGACATTTATTTAATATTTGACATAATTAATATTTGACATTTAAAAAAATATTTAGATAAAAATGGGACAAATAATTACATGATAATATAGTCATAATTTAAGTAAATGAATAAAATAAAAAGTGATTACTGGTTCAGAATGACTGCTTAAAGGGACAGTTCACCCAAAAATAAAAATTCTGTCATCATTTGCTCACCCTCAAGTTGTTCCAAACATGTATACATTTCTTTGTTATGTTGAACACATAGGAAGATTACTCAATGGTAATCAAAGTCAATGGTGCCCTCAAAGCAGCCTGCGTACAGGCTGAACTTCAAAATATCTTCTTTTGTGTTCAGCAGAACTCGTACAGATTGGAACATCATGAGGGCGAGTAAATGATGACAGAATTTTCATTCTGGGTGAACTATCCCTTTCAAGTGCACCAAATAGGCTACTAAAGAGTTATTTTGAAATAAATAAAATCAAATGTAAAATACTATAAAATGTGTTCTGTTGCAAGTTCACATACTTGATCTCATGTTTTCTTATATGGTTTTCAATATATTGATTTTTTATATTGAGCTTTCAAATTGTAAATGTTGAAATAATCATTTCATGACGTATTCTTTATGTCTGTCCGTTATGCAATTGTTTTTTTTTTGGGGGGCGGGTGGGTGTCATGAATGGGTGTCCCTTATTTTGCCACACTGAAGGTGGCAACCCTACTTACAGAGCCACTCCTTGGTTATCCTGGCTGTGTGCTTCGGGTCATTGTCATGTTGGAAGACCCAGCCTCGACCCATCTTCAATGCTCTAACTGAGGGAAGGAGGTTGTTCCCCAAAATCTGGCAATACATGGCCCCGGTCATCCTCTCCTTAATACAGTGCAGTCGCCCTGTCCCAAGTGCAGAAAATGATGCTATAGATATATGGATGGATGGATAGATATAGATATATGGATGGATGAATATATGGATGGATGGATATAGATATATGGATGGATGAATATATGGATGGATGGATATAGATATATGGATGGATGAATATATGGATGGATGGATATAGATATATGGATGATGGATATGAATATATGGATGGATATAGATATATGGATGGATGGATATAGATATATGGATGGATGGATGATATAGATATATGGATGGATGAATATATGGATGGATGGATATAGATATATGGATGGATGAATATATGGATGGATGGATATAGATATATGGATGGATGGATGATATAGATATATGGATGGATGAATATATGGATGGATGGATATAGATATATGGATGGATGAATATATGGATGGATGGATATAGATATATGGATGATGGATATGAATATATGGATGGATGGATATAGATATATGGATGGATGGATGATATAGATATATGGATGGATGAATATATGGATGGATGGATATAGATATATGGATGGATGGATGATATAGATATATGGATGGATGAATATATGGATGGATGGATATAGATATATGGATGGATGGATGATATAGATATATGGATGGATGAATATATGGATGGATGGATATAGATATATGGATGGATGAATATATGGATGGATGGATATAGATGTATGGATGATGGATATGAATATATGGATGGATGGATATAGATATATGGATGGATGGATGATATAGATATATGGATGGATGGATGGATATAGATATATGGATGGATGATATAGATATATGGATGGATGGATATAGATATATGGATGGATGAATATATGGATGGATGGATATAGATATATGGATGATGGATATGAATATATGGATGGATGGATATAGATATATGGATGGATGGATGATATAGATATATGGATGGATGGATATATGGGTGGATGAATATGAATATATGGATGGATGGATGATATAGATATATGGATGGATGAATATATGGATGGATGGATGGATGGATGGATGGATATAGATATATGGATGGATGGATGATATAGATATATGGATGGATGAATATATGGATGGATGGATGGATGGATGGATATAGATATATGGATGAATTAATATATGGATGGATGGATATAATTATATGGATGGATGGATATAGATATATGGATGAATATGAACATATGGATGGATAGATATAGATATTTGGATGGATGGATATAGATATATGGATGGATGGATGAATATATGGATGGATGGATATAGATATATGGATGGATGGATGAATATATGGATGGATGGATATAGATATATGGATGGATGGATGAATATATGGATGGATGGATATAGATATTTGGATGGATGGATATAGATATATGGATGGATGGATATAGATATATGGATGGATGGATGGATGGATGGATGGATATAGATATATGGATGGATGGATGATATAGATATATGGATGGATGAATATATGGATGGATGGATGGATGGATGGATATAGATATATGGATGAATTAATATATGGATGGATGGATATAATTATATGGATGGATGGATATAGATATTTGGATGGATGGATATAGATATATGGATGGATGGATGAATATATGGATGGATGGATATAGATATATGGATGGATGGATGATATAGATATATGGATGAATTAATATATGGATGGATGGATATAGATATATGGATGGATGGATTAGATTAGATAGATTAGATTCAACTTTATTGTCATTACACAAGTACAAGGCAACGAAATGCAGTTTAGGTCTAACCAGAAGTGCAATAGCAGCAAGTGCAGGATATATACAATGGTTGCATAAGTGCAGGGCATAAAAATGTACTGAATATATATAAATATGTATAAGTAGAGAGATGGTTATTACTATAAACAGAACTGAATTTACAGATGAATATATACAGTGAATAAATATAAATATACAGATGGCTATTACTATAAACAGAATGTAAACAGAATGTACAGGTGAATATGTACTATGAATATAATATACAGATGGCTATTACTTTGAACAGAATTTTACAGATAGAGGTATACAATAATATGTTAGGCTAATATGAGGAATATAGCAGTGGATTAAGGTAGTGCAATAAATTATGGACAGAGCTATCCGAAAAAAAGTGTAAAGTGCAGTGGAAAGTGGTTGCATATTACAGCTAGAAGTACGGTGCAAAATGCAAATGTAAACATGGTTACTGTAAATACAGTCGGCAGTGCAAATGAGCATATTCCAGTTAAGATATGGTGGTGCAAGATGCATAAGTAAACAGTTGTTACTGTAATAAACAGTCAGTAGTGCAAATAACAAAGTGAATGTAGATGTGAGGTAGGAGAGTTGGCAGTGTATGAGGGGAGTGGATCAGCGAGGGTTAGAGTTCAGTAAAGAGACAGCTCTGGGGAAAAAACTGTTCTTTAGTCTGCTGGTCCTGGTCCGGAGGATCCTGAAACGCCTGCCGGAGGGCAGGAGAGAAAACAGTCTGTGGGCTGGGTGAGAGGAGTCCTTGAGGATGCTGCGAGCTCGGTGCAGACAGCGTTTCCTCTGGATGTGCTCGATGGCAGGTAGTGGAGTCCCTGTGATGCGCTGGGCAGTTTTCACCACCCGCTGCAGTGCCTTGTGCTCCGCAACAGAGCAGCTCCCATACCATACTGCCACACAGTTGGATGGATGGATGGATATAGATATATGGATGGATGGATGAATATATGGATGGATATAGATATATGGATGGGTGGATGAATATATGGATGGATGGATGAATATATATATATGGATGGATGGATGGATGGATGGATATTAATATATGGATGGATATAGATATATGGATGGATATGAATATATGGATGGATGGATGAATATATATATATGGATGGATGGATGGATGGATGGATGGATATTAATATATGGATGGATATATATATATGGATGGATGGATGGATGGATATTAATATATGGATGGATATAGAGATATGGATGGATGGATGAATATATGGATGGATGGATGAATATATGGATGGATGGAAATTCGAGTTTCTAGTAGCATCAATTAAAACAGAAACCAGTCAATCAGCCCAAACTCTATAATGCTCCCGGGGATCTCTCGCCTGAGGGACTGAACATGAGCTCCTCTGTGGAGCAGGATAGAGTGCAGGTTTATATGTGTTCATGTGTTTGCTCATGTCTTGCCACTGAATGATGAAGAACTAGGTCACGCTGAGCGACTGACGGCAAATTTGATATTTTTCTCCAGAGCAACGAACATCATCAATCTCTCAATATTTTTATTCCTCTTTATGAAAGTCCTAGAAACGCTTTTTCTTCTTTCCAACGAGCAAAAACAATGCTTTCTGTCAAACACCACTAAAGGAGTGTGGCCAACTCTCACCACGACTTCTGTTCACGACTTCTGTGAGATGGTGGTCCAGTGGGTTAAACCATGGAACTGATATGCAGAAGGTTGCTGGTTCGATCCCAGTCTCCACCAGTGTGTCCTTGAGCAAGGCACTTTGCTCCATGTTGCTCCAGGGGGATTGTCCCTGTAATAAGGGCACTGTAAGTCGCTTTGGATAAAAGCGTCTGCCAAATGCATAGTCTTGATGCATGTATTCTGAGTATAAAACACACTTCCAAGAAACATTTAAATCACTGATATTTCATAATAGTTATAGTAGTTTGACAGATTATTTTTGAGCATTCATAAAGTCATGGCATTAAACATCTCACTATTTTTTTCCTGTTTTCCAATACAAATGTCATCATTTTGACCCGAAACTCGTTTTAAAAAATGATCTGAGTGGTCCAAGGCCTCAGGACTTTTGTCGCACTTGAGCAACGAACAAACACACACACACACACACACACACACACACACACACACACACACACACACACACACGACTCCCTTAGGAATGTGAGGAATGCTTCAGTACACATAGAAAAAAAAACCTAAAATTGCTCAAAATTCAAACAAAAAATGCTAAAACCTTACCTAGAAATTATTTTATAATGTCTACATCTGAATGCATACTGAATGAACTCGCTTTAGGACCCAGCGGAACAGCTCATCCGCCATTTTGACCCAATCAAGATACATTTACTTGAGATGCAAATAAAAAAATGTAATCTTGAAAATGTTCAATTATGCGAGTTTATGACTAAAACAAGAACGAGTATCCGTCGAGGAGTTATGAAAACTGGCCTTTGAATTTAGTAGTTTTGAGCCCACTGGCATAGGCCTACATTTGTTCATGTTTTAATAAAAAAACTCACTTTTATTTTATGTCATATTGTTAATAAGAGGAAGACAAACACGCCTCGCGAGCAGAGGGACTTTTATTATGCCTCCTCCGCAGAGCGATACGCGTCATAATCTGAAGACCACGCCCACGGGGGGGAAAACCATGTAAAACAATCCAACGCTCTCCATTGACTTTGCATTGCGTGAAGCGCCTCCTTGTCATTTCGGACTTATAACAAAAAACAGAATAATGTCTAAAAGCTGATATTTGACGAGGTGTACAGCAAACAAGCTAAACAAAACCCAGAACAAAAAACCCAGAAGTTTTTATAAGCCGTTGACCCAAAAAACGAGCTTATAAGGACACAAAAGTGGATACAGGCCATAGAGACAGAGCGCGACTGCTATATTACACTGAGTGAGAACGGCACCCACTGGAGGGACTTTTATTATGCCACAGTCGCCGGCGCCACATCCGCTCCGCTCATGAGTGTGAGGTAACAGCTCTGTTGATCATATTAGACACATCTGAAGGTGCGTTCACACCGGACACGATTTGCGCGAGTGATTTACATGTTAAAGGAACTGTATGTAAGAAATGTATTTCAATTAATCATAAAATGGCCCTGATATGTCACTAGACATTAAGAAATCATGTTAATTTCAAATACTTATATCACTAACAACGGTTGTCCGGCCAAGATATTGTCATTTTAAAAGTGAAGTTGCAGCCCTCAACTGATGTTGATGTTGACATGTTGTGTTTTGGCCTGAAGCGCCACCCTCCACCAATCAATTCAATTCAATCAATTCACTTTATTGTCACACAGCTATATACACAAGTGCAACAGCAGGTGAAATTCTTGGTGCAGTTCCGAGCAACATAGCAGTCACGACATGACATGTACAACATTTAAGCAACAACAGATTACACATCTGATGCGCCCACAATTACTCACAGCACAGTAAACTCTACAATAAACAATAAATAATTTACACAATGTGAGTGTAGTTCTCACAGCTTTAGCCAATATACACATACTTACAATATACATATACTTTAAACAATATACACTAAACATACATTAAACAGTATACATTAAGCTATAATAATAATAATAATATACAATGTACAGTATACATTATTATTCACAGTAGAGATCCAATTATGTACAATAGGTGCTATATGATAAATGATAAATAATAAATGATAAATAAATGTGTATATAATGTGTGTGTATCTACAGTGGGTTGTGCGGAGTGATATTCTGTCCAGTGTGTGTTATGATCCTGATGGATCAGGAGTTAAGTAGTCTGATTGCTTGTGGGAAGAAGCTGTTCTGAAGTCGGCTGGTGCGTGTTCTGATGCTGCGGTACCGTCTGCCTGATGGCAGCAGTGAGAGCAGCCCATGGTTCGGGTGGCTAGAGTCTCTGATGATCCTCTGAGCTCTCTTCACACACCGCCTGGCGTAAATGTCCTGGAGGGAGGGAAGCTCACCTCCGATGATGCAGCTGGCCGTGCGCACTACCCTTTGCAGGGCCTTGCGGCTGCGGGCGGTACTGTTGCCGTACCAGGTGGTGATGCAGCCAGTCAGCAGGCTCTCGATGGTGCAGGTGTAGAAGCGTGTGAGGATGTGGCGGTTCATTCCAAACCTCCTCAGCCGTCGCAGGAAGAAAAGGCGCTGATGAGCCTTCTTCACAACGGCCTCGGAGTGGACGGACCATGAGAGTTCCTCTGTGATGTGGACACCGAGGAACTTGAAGCTGCTGACTCTCTCCACCGGTGCTCCATCGATGGTGATGGGGCGGTGTTCTCTCTCATTCCTCCTGAAGTCGACCACCAGCTCCTTGGTCTTGCTGACGTTGAGGGAGAGGTTGTGCTCCTGACACCACCGTGTCAGAGTGTGCACCTCCTCTCTGTAGGCCGTTTCATCATTGTCGGTGATAAGACCTACCACCGTCGTATCGTCAGCAAACTTGATGATGGTGTTGGAGCTGTGGGTAGCCACACAGTCATGTGTGTACAGGGAGTACAGGAGTGGGCTGAGAACACAACCCTGAGGGGCTCCAGTGTTGAGAGTCAGTGATGAGGAGATGTTACTGCCCATTCTGACCACCTGGCGTCTGTTTGACAGGAAGTCCAGGATCCAGCTGCATAACAGGCTGTTTAAGCCTAGAGCCCGGAGTTTAATGTCAAGTATGGAGGGCACAATGGTGTTGAATGCTGAGCTGTAGTCCACAAACAGCATTCTCACATACGTGTTCCTCTTTTCCAGGTGGGAGAGAGCAGTGTGAATTGTAGATGAAATGGCATCGTCAGTGGAGCGGTTTGTGCGGTATGCAAACTGCAGTGGGTCCAGTGAGGGGGGGAGAACAGAGCAGATGTGGTTTCTGACTATTCTTTCAAAGCATTTGCTGATGATGGGGGTCAGAGCAACAGGACGCCAGTCGTTTAAGCAGGTGGTTTTTGACTGCTTAGGTACAGGCACAATGGTGGACGTTTTGAAGCATGTGGGGACCACAGATAGGGAGAGGGACAGGTTAAAAATGTCCGTGAAAACTCCAGCCAGTTGGTGCGCGCACGCTCTGATCACACGGCCGGGAATGCCGTCTGGACCCGCTGCTTTACGGACATTCACCCGCCGGAAGGATCGGGTTACATCCGCTAAAGATACGGAGAGTGCACCAACCTCTGTATCTTCAGCCGCGAGCTCTCTCTCCGCGAGGGCGGTGTTAGTTCCCTCAAAGCGAGCATAGAAGGTGTTGAGCTCGTCCGGGAGAGAGGCAGCGGTGTTCACGGTGGAGTTTGTGTTCCCTTTATAGTCCGTGATGGTGTTGCACCTATCTACCAATCACGAAGTCCGTAGTGTTTCTGCATTCGGGTTGCCAGCTCTGCTAGTTACCACAGCTGCAGCTACAAACTTTTTGGATAAACAATGTCTAACTTTACGAAACCTAAACGACCTCGTTATGAATCAGAAAAACGTCGTGACAGTGTCCGAAATAAAACAAGGATTTGTATAAGAGATGCCTTTGAAAGATGGAGACGGCTGAAAACGGAGAATAATTTGAAGACTGATGCCAACGTTGCTAATTTTCTCCTGGACAGGTAAGGTTCATCTATGTTTGGCTAACTTGTACTTAATGTAAATGGACATTTCAAATATTCACGACAGTCGAACAAAGTTATGCATGTTCGTGCAAAGTAACGTTAGGTTAGCGCAGATGGAGGAGGTGGGTCATTGAATTGAAAAGGTATAAAAGAATTGTTTGGTAAATAAAAACGGAGAGTCGTCATTGCTAACATTAGTAATGCATTATCAGAGCCCGTTTCTCTGTCATTATGCTGAGACGCTGATGAAAACAACATTAGCACGCCTATTATGGCAATGTGAAAACGTATTTGAGACAGTAGCCTAACGTTACCTCGGTAAAAATTATTCCTCATTCGTTCTTCGTATATATAGTGGACAAAACATGCTGCAAGTGGACCTGTATGACCATTGCTAATGTTATTTAGCTTTGCTGTAATTTTACTATAGTATTTTTTCATGTGGGAATGTACTGTCACATACGAGCGTTCATATTTACGATTAGTTTTGGCTAATCGCCATTAGTAAATTTTTGCGATTCATAATTACTTCACAAAACATCGCTCTTGAAGCATAAACATAATTAACAGAAAGAAAAAAAACCTTGTCACTTGCCATTGAAAGCTCCTTGTAGCAGCCTACGTTCCTGCTGGATCCTGCAGCCTATCTGGCAACCTCGAGTCAGGGGAGGGGGAGAGGGGAGACCCGCTCAACAGTAATTTGAAAGTGATTGCAGTACCAGTTTTGGCCACAGTCCTACATACAGCTCCTTTAAGTCAATGCAGAGACGCGAAATGGCATTCTGCGGCGAGATTCGCGCAATTGAGGCGGCGCGAATTGAGCGTTTTGAACACACGATTCGCACGAATCGCTCAAGTTGAAAAATCTGAACTTTGGTGGATATTTCGCGCCGCGTTAACCAATCACGAGCTTGCTCTAGTAGTGACGCATTTACAAGCGGAGGCAGAAATCCCAACAACAATGGAGGACAAGATAATCGTGGCCGTATGTGGATACCCGGAGCTGTGATACATCATCCTATCACTACAGGAACAGGAATTAAAAGGATCTTGCTTGGAAGAAAGTGAGTGAGGAGGTCGGACAGTCAGCTCCCCTCTCAACAAAATCTATGTCAGCCATTTCACAACGAGACTGGAGCAGAAAAAAAGAGCCAGAGCCAGCGGCAAATGTGAGAAGGACTAGCCGAGGAAAGGCGGGTCTCGCCGGGTAAACGAGCAGGAATGTCACTGATCGCCTGGATCTCACAACTCCGAAAACGCCAGATAAAATGCTCAAATAGGCACTCTTTTTATAAATTAACCACAGATTTGAGCTTTAAACAACTATATTATCGCCTGAAAAAGTCTTTAAAGGTCCCGTTCTTCGTGATCCCATTGTTCAAACTTTAGTTAGTGTGTAATGTTGCTGTTAGAGCATAAATAATACCTGTAAAATTATAAAGCTCAAAGTTCAATGCCAAGCGAGATATTTTATTTAACAGAAGTTCCCTTTCAAAGCCTACAGCGAACGGCTTGGACTACATCCTGGTACTTCCTTCATTAATGACGTCAGTAGAACAGTAGAACAGACTAACCTCCGCCCACAAGAATACGCGAAAAAGGGGGCGTGGTCTTGTTGCTGTCCCACGTGGAGAAAAGGAAGTGTTGCATTTGAGTGTGTTTGTCACCATGTCGTCAAGACGCTGTTATTTTCATCCCGGAGTCAAATCACCTTTGTTTGGCTTTCCCAGGGACGCTGTAGAGATCATTAAGCGCATTCATCTCCCGTTAAGAGGCGTGACCTTTCCACGTTCGCTAAGCTGCTGTCGAATCACAACACAGGAACCGTGCCACGTGCGCTAAGCTGCGGTCAAATCACAACACGGGAACCGCTGGCACAATCAGAACTCGTTACGTATTTCTGAAGGAGGGACTTCATAGAACAAGGAACTCATCAGCCGTTTTTAGGACCGTGAAAACAGCGGTGTACAGATGAGTAAATTGTGTGAAAAATACTGTGTTTTTTTACACGCGAAACATGAACACATGTTATATTGCACACTGTAAACACAATCAAAGCTTCAAAAAAACACGAAGAACGGGACCTTTAAAGCTCAAATCTGTGGTTAATTTATAAAAAGAGTGCCTATTTGAGCATTTTATCTGGCGTTTTCGGGGTTGTGAGATCCAGGGGATCAGTGACATTCCCCGCTCGTTTACCCGGCGAGACCCGCCTTTCCTCGGCTAGTCCTTCTCACATTTGCCGCTGGCTCTGGCTCTTTTTTTCTGCTCCAGTCTCGTTGTGAAATGGCTGACATAGATTTTGTTGAGAGGGTAACTCACTTTCTTCCAAGCAAGATCCTTTTTAATTCCTGTTCCTGTAGTGATAGGATGATGTATCATACAGCTCCGGGTATCCACATACGGCCACGATTATCTTGTCCTCCATTGTTGTTGGGATTTCTGCCTCCGCTTGTAAATGCGTCACTACTAGAGTAAGCTCGTGATTGGTTAACGCGGCGCGAAATATCCGCCAAAGTTCAGATTTTTCAACTTGAGCGATTCACGCGAATCACAAATCGCGCGTTCAAAACGCTCAATTCGTGTCATTCGCGCCGCCTCAATCGCGCGAATCGTGCCGCAGAATGCCATTTCGCGTCTCTGCATTGACTTAACATGTAAATCCATGGGTGTCGGAAGCAAAAAAAATGTGGGTGGGTCCTCTGAATTTTTTTAAATGGAGTAGATGCCAATTACATTAAGTACAAATATATTACTTTGCTTGCTAAACATATAGTTCGGAAAGACAAAATTATGGAAATCACCATATTATTGAGCGTGTCAGTAGTGTATGGGTAGGATGCACGGCATCTAGTTTTGACACAAATCGACCCGCAGTTCGAGTCCGCCTTTCGCCGAACTCAATCTTCTCCCTTTTCCCATCACATATCAGATCGGAAAGGCATTTATGTTCAATAAAAATTAAGAAAATATTAGAAAAGTGGAAATAAAGCATCTAACATGTGTTTAATAATAAGTGTTTATCGATTAGGGGTAGGTAAACAGATGTGCTGAATGTTAGAGACGATTAAAGTGAGTGGGTCCAATATCATTGATCGTAAAAAGTGGGTGGGTCTTGTCCCACCCACATACAATGGTTCCGACACCCATGTGTAAATCACTCGCGCGAATCGCGTCCGGTGTGAACGCGCACCTTCAAGCTCCTGCAAACCGAGGGGAGCGCAGATATGATGTCATCGACAGGCGACTCCCTCAAACCCGGTTCCTCGGGTAAAGTAGCATCTCACAATTTACAAATAGTTGGAAACATTTGGGATATTGTAAGTACTCAACTCAACAAAATATTTAACCCTGGCCAAGTGGGGTTTGGATATTTGACTGAAAAAATGTTATCTTTCAATCCCTAATGACCCCACATGTTCAATATTGCAGAAAAACCGTTAAAATGTTTATTATTTTCAATGACATTTATTAATTCATTCTAATTCAGTTTTTATTTTATTTGTATTACTCTGTTTAGTTTGGTGTTCAACATATGAACACAAGATCTTGACATTTCAACTTCATTGTTTTTATGCTGTTTAACTTTAGTTTAAGAATAGAAATATGACGATTTGTAAAAGGGAACATTGATCATTGAAGGTGTAACTTATCTTTTTTTGAAGAAGCCATCAATTTAGAATGACTTTAGATACTTTCAATGTAAATCTGCCTTTTTTTCTCTTATCTTGAGATGCTCATCTTACCCCACTGTCCCCTACATTGAACTGTGAGAGCGCTTTCAATTCCTCTTCGGGAACAGGGAATGAGGGAGATTTGGGACACAGCCCAGGTCTCATCAGGACACTAGAGTGAGTGGAGGAGTGTTGGTGTGCAGCGCCATCTTGTGTCGTTATCAGGAACTAACTCCTTCACATCATGACATCCATTTTCATAATTGATTTCCATTTATATAAAATACTGCAATGTTCCATGATAAATATAGTCAGTTTTGATGTCATGGTGACTTTGAGAACAGACAAACTGTAGATCGGTAAAGAAAAGTTTTCTTTTTTTAATTTTTTTCATACACCGTTGAGAATTCAACAGATTGTTTCAATACAGCTAAAATCAGAGTTCATCAATTATGATGAAATTATGAACCGTGTCATTTCGATGTCTATATCTATGCCCGGCGACACATATGCCATTTTCATAACTTTAAACGACGGATATAATTTCGTGAGGTAAAAGTGTCTTCGTGACTGGATGTTCGCGCGCCGCTCTGATCAGTTTAACGGTTTTTGTTTGAATAAGATTTGCCGCCACGGTTTGCCAGGTCTTTATAATAAAGCCCCTAGCAAAACTCAAAAATAGGCCATTTCCATACCTAAAACATTTTAAAGTCGCCGTTATACAAAATAAACTATATCGTAGCGATCACAAAAACGTAACATCTAGCACTGTTTTATTGTTGGTAGAGTATATAAAATATTTCAAATAATTTATGCAGGGGGAAATCAAGCCGCGCCGCGGGAAAACCACGGATGTATTTATGTATATAATGTATACATTATATATTAATGTATACCCTGTGTGTATTGTAGGCCCTCGTAGCCTATGTCCTTTGTGTGTGTGTGTGTGTGTGTGTGTGTGTGTGTGTACTTTTTTTTTCTTCAGCTTTTCCTTTTTTAATGAGAAAAAACGTCCAGTAGTCATAAATAACGTTCGACGTTATAATTCGACGTGGTTTTTCATGTTTCAAAACGGAAACCTTTATTTGACCCAAATATAGGAAAATTCATTACATTTGACCTTGATTGAGTATAACTTAAATAAATATCATAAATAAACAAAGTGACTGCTACAGTTTATCTCACAATTGAGAGTGTATATCCACATCTGTATATCCATATATATATATATATATATATTAGGGCTGTCAAAAGATTAATCACGATTAATCACATCCAAAATAAAAGTTTGTGTTTACATAATATATTTGTGTGTACTCTGTATAATTATTATGTTTATATAAATATTCATGTATATATTTAAGAAATATTTGCATGTATATACTGTATATAATTTATATTATATATAAATATAAATATTTTATATATAAATATAATACATTTTTCTTAAATATATACATGCTTGTGTGTGTTGTTATATATAAATAATAATTATACACAGTTCACACACATATATTATGTAAACACAAACTTTTATTTTGGATGTGATTAATCGTGATTAATCTTTTGACAGCCCTAATATATATATATATATATATATATATATATATATATATATATATATATATATATATATATATATATATATATATATATATATATATATATATATGCAAGGGCAGGCTCGCGTGAAGCATTCTGGGATTTCTAGCGCCATCCATTATTCATTCGCATTTTCTCACTGAATCGTGAAATATAAACACTGATCTATGAAAAATAAAAATAATAAGCTAATAATAAATAAAAAAATATGATATATATATATAATATTTTTTATTATATATATATATATATATATATATATATATATATATATATATATATATATATAAAATATGATATATATATATATATAAATAAAAAAATATGATATATATATATATATATATATAATAAATAAAAAATATGAGATGTGTATATATATATATATATATATATATATATATATATATATATATATATATATGTATATATATATATATAATATTTTTTTTATTTATTATTAGCCTATTATTTTTAATTGTTTTATAGATCAGTGTTTATATTTCACGATTCAGTGAGAAAATGCGAATGAATAATGGATGGCGCTAGAAATCCCAGAATGCTTCACGCGAGCCTGCCCTTGCAAATAGTTTTAATTTTCACGAAATCCATTTTAATAAACAGTTCCTCCTCACAGAAGAAAGAAGAGCCGAGAAAACCTGCGATGCTCTTCATTTGTGTTTGCGGAGGATAATTCGGATTCCAGCAGTGTCAGTGTTGACGTGTTGCTATGGTGACGCGGGGCTCATATTCCAGCGTCTGCAGCTGAACCTGTTGAAGATCATCATCATCATCCTCAGGGATTATGGATCATTATGAGGTGATTCGGCGGGTCGGTCAGGGCGCGTTCGGGAGCGCGCTTCTGGTCAAACACCGACACGGAGGCGATGCGCTGCTGTACGTCATCAAAGAGATCAACCTGAGACAGGTGACAGTTTGACATTTAAAAAAATGTCATTTCATCAATGAATACAAATAAAAATAAACTTGGATTGAATCCTATCATGATCGTATTCAACATTCATATGGTGTTTGCAGATATTTGGAGAAAAAGTTTGACTTTTCGTTTAACAAATGGCTTTTTTTACTCTTTTAAAGTGCATGTAATGCAGCACAAGTAACGTACATGTAACGTAACAAATAACCGTCAACCGCTTTTTGAGCGTAGATCTAAACTTAAAGAGACAGTTCACCCAAAAATGAATTTCTGTCATCATATACTCACCCCCAAGCTGTTCCAAAACTGTATTAACTTCTTTCTTCTTCTGAACACAAAATAAGTTTATGGGTAACCAGACAGCTGATGGCACCTATTGACTTTCAGAGTAGGAAAAAATACTACAATTTGGTTTCAGACATTCTTCAAGATATCACAAAATTATGTTGTGTTATTAAGAAAGGAAAGTAAGAAAGAAACTCATACAGGTTTGGAACAACTTTCATTTTTGAGTGAACCCTTTAAATGACTGTAATTCAAGTTTTAATTTAAAAACAGAACACAGGAGTGTGTAAGCTTTGTGAAACCTAGTTTAAAGTGGTGTGCAGTGGTAAATAATGAGGCGCGAATCGCGCGTTCAAAACGCTCAATTTGCGTCATTCGCGCCGCCTCAAGGCCCTTTCACACTGAACGCGTAAACGAAAAAGCGAGGCGGAAAAGCGGATTTTTCGCGTGCGAATAGTTCGCGTCAAAACCATTCACATCAGCCGCGACGCGAGTTTGCGATGTCTGATACGTTTCAGAGCTCCAACATTCCAAAACATTTGCGGCGACAGTAAACATGGACACTTCATCATCCAGTGAAGACGAACTTTTCATTTTATTTAAAAGACCAAATAGAAGGTTTTGGGTGCACCCACTCTTAAAGAACAGAGAGTCTGAAGGGGAGTATGGCAATCTTGTACAGGAGCTAAAACTTTATCATGGCCGATTCCGCACTTACTTTCGGATGTCCGTGGGACAATTTGAGGAGCTCCTCCAGTCAGTGGCACCACAACTGACGAGACAAACCACAAACTTCAGGGAACCAATCGATCCGGAGCAGCGTCTGGCAGTCTGCTTAAGGTGAGCTGTCAAATCACTGATTGTCATGTCCATTTTCATATCATTTCCGTGTTTGTGATTGGTTGAAGCCCTTTCCGTCTCCGCGAAAGTAAAAAAAAATCGACATTGAAGCGGAAAAATTTTTTTTTTTGTTTTTTCGCCGCAGCACATTCGCGTTTGGTGTGGAAGCACCCATTGCACATACAGCTGATCGAAAAATAAAACCATCGCGCGAATTATTCGCGCGTCAAAATCGCGTTCAGTGTGAAAGGGCCTTCAATCGCGCGAATCGCGCAAATCTCGCCGCCTCATTCGCGCAAATTGCGCCGCAGAATGCCATTTCGCGTCTCTGCATTGACTTAACATGTAAATCACTCGCGCGAATCGCGTCCGGTGTGAATGCACCATAACAGACAGCAGACAAACGACAATCCACCTGTCACACAAAGTAATTATACAGAACTTTTATGCTTTATATAATGCAAATGAATGAGTAATAAAAAAAAAATCACCCCCCCTCACAGTCGTCATGAAGGGCAAAATTAGCCGTATAGACCAAAAGCACAATGTGTCCCAGACTGTAAACATGTGTTCTTCTGCTGTAAAGTTGGGCATTTTAACATGAGCTCAATGAGATTCTGCTCCTTCTGGAGTCTGTCTCTAGTGGCCAGTCCATGAACTGCAGTTTAAGTCACTTCCGTATCGGCTTCAAGAGAAACTGCGGGAGGTTGCCGCTTGGTATGGTAACCCTCATTCTCTGAAGGTAATGCAACATATAACCGTCAACCCCTTAAACCCCTTCAGCAGAAAAACAAAACTCATACAGGTTTAGAGCAACTTGAGGGTGAGTAAATGATACCAGAATTTTCATTTTTGGGTGAACTATCCCTTTAAATGACTAAATAATTCATGAATGCTTCAGAATATAGACCTAAAAGACGACACTCAACAGATTATTGAAGAAAGCACTTCAAACTAAATTAAAGTTTTAATTTCAAAACACACAGCGTTTAAGCTTTCGAATGATACCTAGTTTATAATATACCTAAAATATTACCAAAAGTGTCCCGCTGAACGTTAACAGGCTATAAAATAAAAAGATTGATTCTGAATGAAATTGTTCAAACGCTCACAGTTTGCCGATGACAGCAGGAACAAAAGAACGTTTAAAGCTGTTGTAATGTATCTTTTCAAACTAAAATGACCGTTTTAAAGTCATGATGTGCTGCTGCCGTCGTGGCGTCTCTGATTCATGTGGGATGAACACTGGATTTGTGGGATATGGGATCTAGGAACACGAGAAACTTTCTGTCTGTCTGTCTCTGTCACAGTTGTCCGCTCGGGATAAGGACGCCTCCAGAAAGGAAGTGACTCTGCTGTCTAAAATGAAGCATCCAAACATTGTGACGTTTTATAAATCATTTTACGGTGAGTGTGCTTCATCTGTCTATCACAAAAGCATAATTCATCTAGCATCTAGTGGTGAGGTTGTGAATTGCACATCCCCCCCCTCCCTTTCGAAGTACATAGAGAAGCTACGGTGGCCAACACAGGACAAAGATGTCGTCTGAGACCGCAGAGAGTAGCTAGCGCTCTGTAGAGAAGTTTGTCCGTTTAGGGCTACCGTAGAAACATGGCGGCACAAAATGGCGGCTTCACTGTAAGGGACCCGCGCCGCGGTGTGTGTAGATAGAAACAGCTCATTCTAAGATAATAAACATATAACGGCTTTATACGGCTATATGTAAGGTCTTTATACTCCACTGAAAACCTAGTTATGTATATTATAGTGCTTTTCTGTCAATAGATCCTCATAAATATTACACACTGCACCTTTAATGTGAATGTTAGCAAACCGTTCTTGTTTTTGTTAGCTGGGAGATTTGTTTAAATGACAACACCATCCTGCTGGATTTGAACACACACTAATGTGTTGTGTGTTTGTGTGTGTTATCCAGACAGAAATAACCTCTACATCCTGATGGAATACTGTGACGCCGGTGATCTGATGAACAGAATCAAGATGCAAAGAGGAAAACCCTTCACAGAGCAGCAGGTCAGGGCTTGACGTGAGCTCTTTTGCTCACTAGCCACTGTGGCTAGTGGTTTTCCAAAGTTACTAGTCACTCAGGATTTTCACTGGCCACATCCATTCCATGGGGGAAAAACTGCTATATAGATATATTTTTAATATGATCTCATAATTTGGCCGCGGGTTTATTAGGCTGCTGTCACTTTAAGAGCTGACGCACGGATCCATTACACTGCGTTCACACCAAACGCGAATTGAGCGTCAAATTCTCGCCTTACCTTGGACGCTTGAACATTTTGAATCCATTCGTGCGTCCACAGCAAATTGGACGCGTGTATAAATCGAGCGTTTGAAGCGAAATAGACGCGTGTTCAAGTCGCTTCAAGAGCTGACAGCCGCTTTCAGCTGTGCTTATAAAACATAACCATGCCTCTTTTCGTTTACATTTCAAACAAATATTAAACACATTAATATGTGGTTCAGACAATAAGTGTGCATATATATGATTATCACTGTAATAAAATTAAATATGACATAAAACACAACCCAGTCTCTTTTTGTTAAATGTCCGTTTGTGTGTGATCAATAATAGCCATTATGAAAGGAAAAGGAATAAGAAGCTATACAATAAATAAAGCAAACAATTCAGTCAAACAAAGTCAGCGCTAGTACAACGGTAAAGTTAAATAGCCTAAAAATATAAAGTTATGAAACTTCTCTTTGCCCTCAGTCAAAACGATTTGGCCAGCAACAAATGATGATTCATTTTTTTTGTGATCAAATTTTTTTATTTTATTTTATTTGTATATTCTTCTAGAGAAACAATGCATACAGGTATATACAAACCACAAAATTAGAGTATAAATATATATATATTCACATACATACCTATACATAAGCATATATAATAGAGCGAATGATTAACAAAATATAAGAATAAAAAAAAAAAATAGACATATACATATATATACATTTACATACACACACACACACACACACACACATATATATATATATACACATACACATACACATACACATACACACATACATACATACATACATATACACATACATATACACACATAAACACATATACACATACACATATAATGATAAATAAAATAGAAAATTAAAAAATAAAAATAAAAATAAATAAAACAAATAGAACCCCAGGTATAACCCACCCACACCCTGGATCCAGATCTCCCAATCTCAGTTACAAATTAAATCTGAAGCCCACGAAGAGGGGTTAGCAGTGAATGCCAAGCCTCTATGGCTGACTCTTTTGCACCGTGGACTCTAGCTGTCGACAGCTCCAAGTAAACAATATCCATATATGTTAAAACCCAGGCTCGAAAAGAGAGTGAATGTGGAGGTTTCCAACGTGTGGCAATTAGTTTTTTTGCAGCCATAAGTCCAGCGAGCAATGCTCTTCTCTTATCCAATGTCAAACCCAACCTTGAAAGATCATTCAAAATTAGTGTAGCAGGCGTACAGGGCAATCTAATCTTAAACAACCTAGAGAGGTTAGAGGCAATCATCTTCCAAAAATTGGCCACTGGGGTACATTCCCAAAACATGTGGAAGTAACTGCCAATCACTTTGAAAGAACATAAAGTACATGTAGGATCGTCGATAACCTTCATCAAATGAAGCTTCCTAGGGGTTAAATAAACCCTATGTACATAATTATAATGTATTTGCTGATGATCGGGGTTCCTGGAAGCTAAACCCATATTTATCCACACTTTATCCCAATCAAATGTGGGTGCCAAATCTGGAATATCTCTCCTCCACACGGTGTCCAACGCCAGAGGCCTATAAGCATACCTCAGTAAGAACCAGTAGAGTCTCGAGACGAAACCCCTTGTACTCCCGACAGAGTGAAACAATTTTCGAAGTGGGTGGGGTGTGAGAGGAGCCTGTAAAGGGACACCATTGCTCTTTAAAGGTCCCGTTCTTCGTGATCCCACTGTTCAAACTTTAGTTCGTGTGTGATGTTGCTGTTAGAGCATAAATAATACCTGTAAAATTATAAAGCTCAAAGTTCAATGCCAAGCGAGATATTTTATTTAACAGAAGTTCCCTTTCAAAGCCTACAGCGAACGGCCGGCTTGGACTACATCCTGGTACTTCCTTCATTAATGACGTCAGTAGAACAGTAGAACAGACTAACCTCCGCCCACTAGGGATGTGACGGTGAGGAAATTTTCCCACCGGTTAATTGATGTGTGACAACACCGGTAATACCGGTATCACCGGCGGAGGCTTTTAAATCTAAAGTAACATGCACACTACCGCTCTGAACTGAAAACGCGCCAGTGCGCGCACACCGTGAATGACAGCTCGTCTGTAAATGCGCGCTCTGTGAGGCCATGGGTGCGTCTCAATCAGTTCCCTAGTTCAGTAGTCAGGGCACTGATCAAGCATTGATCAGTCTATGATTGAGATGCACACCATGAATGAATGACAGTTCGTCCCCTTGTTTATACTCGACGCGCCCGCACGAGCGCGAGGGTGCGCGCGGCAAAAAATAAATGCAGAGCCAGGCGAAAGTAAACAATGCGCGCTCTGTGCGGCCGTGCACATTTTACTTTCAGTTTTGAATTAGCGCCAATTCGGCTGCGGGTTGCTTGAATTGTGGGTTCATTAGCCTATTATTTTTAATGAAAAACACAACAACAAAACAAATGACAAACTCCCTTAAATAGGCGCTTTTACGTTTCGCTTTGAAACCAAATCTTCCGCGATCATCTCAGTCTGCTCCTCACTCTTAAATCTGATGAATGACTCCTGCCGAGACTCACGGTCGGGTCATGCTTTATTAAGCAGATACGTTCAGTTTTTATTTGTATTGTCTGTTCTCTAACTGAACTAAATTATTTTATTACTATAAAAAAATCAAAAAGACGGTGGGCGGTGCCACGGTGGGCAAGTGATGTAACCGGTGTTGAGTCTGGACACCGGTAACACCGGCAACACCGACTATCGTAGCAAGCCTACCGCCCACAAGAATACGCGAAAAAAGGGGGCGTGGTCTTGTTGTTGTCCCACGTGGAGAAGAGGAAGTGTTGTGGAGAAAAGGAAGTGTTGCGTTTGACTGTTCTTGATATACAATCACTGATTAACATCTTAGGTTTTAATGAGAAAATAAATAAATATACACAGCAGATCTATGTTTTTATTCACTAACATAAAGAATCTCTGCACTACAAAATATTGTGTTATATAGCAGATGTAAGGATTAAACTATCATCCCATTTCTGGACATACACACTCCTATCGCAGATTTTATTATTGACCTGAGGGAGGGGTTCTGGCAGACCAATCACAGCGCTTGCGGTCCGCGTAGAATTGAAGCGTTGTTACATTTTTGGAGAGATGCGCGTCAGGGAACGTTGTAGGGTACGCGCGCATCACACAGCCTACGGCATACACTCGACGCAGAAGTATAAATTGGCCTTAACGCTCAATTCGCGCGAACTGGATGTTAAATGTGTCTATCGCGCCGCAAGTCATCCTCGGGTCTTTAGCGACCCGTGACGTCATTCACTAACCCTCCTCCTCCTCATTCATTTTTTTAAGTTAGACATTAACCTTCTTAGTATTCCTCGATCAATTCATTATAAACAATATAACAAGAATAAAATTATAAAATAACGGCTGTTTTTCCATTCATTTTTTTGTAAAAATTGTATAGGGTCGCTAACGACCCGAGGTGTGTAATGGTGCGTTCACACCGGACGCGATTCGCGCGAGTGATTTACATGTTAAGTCAATGCAGAGACGCAAAATGGCATTCTGCGGCGTGAATGAGGCGACAAGATTCGCGCGATTGAGGCGCGCAAATTGAGCGTTTTGAACGCGCGAATCGCTCAAGTTGAAAAATCTGAACTTTGGCGGATATTTCGCGCCGCGTTAACCAATCACGAGCTTGCTCTAGTAGTGACGCATTTACAAGCGGAGGCAGAAATCCAAACAACAATGGAGGACAAGATAATCGTGGCCGTATGTGGCTACCCGGAGCTGTATGATACATCATCCTATCACTACAGGAACAGGAATAAAAAGGATCTTGCTTGGAAGAAAGAGAGTTACCCTCTCAACAAAATCTATGTCAGCCATTTCACAACGAGACTGGAGCAGAAAAAAAGAGCCAGAGCCAGCGGCAAATGTGAGAAGGACTAGCCGAGGAAAGGCGGGTCTCGCCGGGTAAACGAGCGCGGAATGTCACTGATCGCCTGGATCTCACAACTCCGAAAACGCCAGATAAAATGCTCAAATAGGCACTCTTTTTATAAATTAACCACAGATTTGAGCTTTAAACAACTATATTATCGCCTGAAAAAGTCTTTAAACTACGTTTTGTCACACATTAATAGTAGTATTTTTTACAAAAAAGTCGTCAAGTGACCGAGACGAGCTGGCTCATCTAGGCTCATATAGGGCAGAAGCGCCTCCCATGACGCGAATTCGCATCTGTTGTGTAGTTGTCACACGCGAATTTCACACGCAATTCGCGCAAATGTCACGCGCGAATGAAGCGAGTAAACTCAAAATGTTCAAGCGTCCAGCGTCCGGTGTGAACGCCACATAAGAGTGTACGTATATTTTTTTTCTGCACAACAATAATTGAATCTCTAATGACAGAATAAGTGCAATTCACCTTTATTCCACAAGGTGGCGATGTCTGACACACACTGATGAAGTGACGTTACACTCATAGTCACCTCAGACTGAAAACTAAACAATGATAATAATTATAATCTGCAAAAGTTGAAATGGCTCAGCGATCTGCAGAGCAAGTACTGAACACAATCAAACATTACTGTCATGGTCTCTGAAGAAGCTGTCATCGATCAAAATATTGATTTTGAAGATGTTGAAAACGATAGTTTTGAGAAAGTTGAGATTAATATGAGTCAGATGCTGAATATACTGGGAAATGAGCTCTGATGAGGACAGTGATGATGGTGTAAAACATCTGCTCAAGCTCTAAAAGGTAGCAAAATATATTTTATTTTATTCTTCTGGAATTGTAACACTAATATCAGGAGAGTTTTATATTATCGCGACAGGTAGAGATCCATCCGTGTGAGATATAGACCCGGGTCGCTAAAGACCCGAATATGTAAGAATGACTGGCGAAACAGTCACAGTGCTGTAATTTTTAATGCATTTATTGTAACAATAATAAAAGTGTTTTTCATTTGAGTGTGAGTGTGTTGGTGTGTGTTTCAGATTGTGGACTGGTTAGTTCAGATCTGTCTCGGACTGAAGCACGTTCACGACAGGAAGGTCCTGCACAGAGACATTAAAGCTCAGGTACCGTTACACACGTGTGACCGTCTGATGTCGTCAGGGAATCCAGTGTCTCACATGTTTGATTCTGTGCCCTAGAACATCTTTCTCACTCAAGGAGGCCTGAAAGTCAAGCTGGGAGATTTTGGCATCGCAAGAATGTTGAACAAGTGAGTGTGATGGTGTTTATGTCTCTGAGAGTGTGTGTGATGGTGTTTATGTCTGAGAGTGTGTGTGATGGTGTTTATGTCTCTGAGAGTGTGTGTGATGGTGTTTATGTCTGAGAGT
This sequence comes from Romanogobio albipinnatus, assembly GCA_023566225.1. NCBI lineage: Eukaryota > Metazoa > Chordata > Actinopteri > Cypriniformes > Gobionidae > Romanogobio > Romanogobio albipinnatus. The sequence goes on along the minus strand of CM042243.1, from coordinate 3,603,871 downwards.
GTGTATGATGGTGTTTGTCTGAGAATGTGTGATGGTGTTTATGTCTCTGTGAGTGTGTGATGGTGTTCATGTCTCTGAGAGTGTGTGGGATGGTGTGTATGTCTGAGAGTGTGTGTGATGGTGTTTGTCTGAGAATGTGTGATGGTGTTTGTGTCTGAGAGTGTGTGTGATGGTGTTAATGTCTGAGAGTGTGTGTGATGGTGTTTATGTCTGAGAGTGTGTGTGATGGTGTTTATGTCTCTGAGAGTGTGTGTGATGGTGTTTATGTCTGAGAGTGTGTATGATGGTGTTTGTCTGAGAATGTGTGATGGTGTTTATGTCTCTGTGAGTGTGTGATGGTGTTCATGTCTCTGAGAGTGTGTGTGATGGTGTGTCTGTCTGAGAGTGTGTGTGATGGTGTGTCTGTCTGAGAGTGTGTGTGATGGTGTTTATGTCTCTGAGAGTGTGTGTGATGGTGTTTATGTCTCAGAGAGTGTGTGTGATGGTGTTTGTGTCTGAGAGTGTCTGTGATGGTGTTTATGTCTGAGAGTGTGTGTGATGGTGTTTATGTCTGAGAGTCTGTGTGATGGTGTTTATGTCTGAGAGTGTGTGTGATGGTGTTTGTGTCTGAGAGTGTCTGTGATGGTGTTTGTGTCTGAGAGTGTCTGTGATGGTGTTTGTGTCTCTGAGAGTGTGTGTGATGGTGTTTGTGTCTGAGAGTGTGTGTGATGGTGTTTGTGTCTGAGAGGGTGTGTGATGGTGTTTGTGTCTGAGAGTGTCTGTGATGGTGTTTGTGTCTGAGAGTGTCTGTGATGGTGTTTATGTCTCTGAGAGTGTGTGTGATGGTGTTTGTGTCTGAGAGTGTGTGTGATGGTGTTTGTGTCTGAGAGGGTGTGTGATGGTGTTTGTCTTTGAGAGTGTCTGTGATGGTGTTTATGTCTCTGAGAGTGTGCGTGATGGTGTTTATGTCTGAGCGTGTGCGTGATGGTGTTTATGTCTCTGAGAGTGTGTGTGATGGTGTTTATGTTTCTGAGAGTGTGTGTGTGATGGTGTTTATGTTTCTGAGAGTGTGTGATGGTGTTTGTGTCTGAGAGAGTGTGTGTGATGGTGTTTATGTCTGAGAGTGTGCGTGATGGTGTTTATGTCTGAGAGTGTGCGTGATGGTGTTTATGTTTCTGAGAGTGTGTGTGATGGTGTTTGTGTCTGAGAGAGTGTGTGTGATGGTGTTTATGTCTGAGAATGTGTGTGATGGTGTTTATGTTTCTGAGAGTGTGTGTGATGGTGTTTGTGTCTGAGAGAGTGTGTGTGATGGTGTTTATGTCTGAGAGTGTGCGTGATGGTGTTTATGTCTGAGAGTGTGTGTGATGGTGTTTATGTCTGAGAGTGTGTGTGATGGTGTTTATGTCTGAGAGTGTGTGTGATGGTGTTTATGTCTGAGAGTGTGATGGTGTTTATGTCTGAGAGTGTGCGTGATGGTGTTTCTGTCTGAGAGTGTGCGTGATGGTGTTTATGTCTGAGAGTGTGCGTGATGGTGTTTATGTTTGAGAGCGTGCGTGATGGTGTTTATGTCTGAGAGTGTGCGTGATGGTGTTTATGTCTGAGAGTGTGCATGATGGTGTTTATGTCTGAGAGTGTGCGTGATGGTGTTTATGTTTGAGAGCGTGCGTGATGGTGTTTATGTCTGAGAGTGTGTGTGATGGTGTTTATGTCTGAGAGTATGTATGTGATGGTGTTTATGTCTGAGAGTGTGTGTGATGGTGTTTATGTTTGAGACTGTGTGTGATGGTGTGTATGTCTGAGAGTATCTGTGATGGTGTTTATGTTTGAGACTGTGTGTGATGGTGTGTATGTCTGAGAGTGTGTGTGATGGTGTGTATGTCTGAGAGTGTGCGTGATGGTGTTTATGTCTGAGAGTGTGTGTGATGGTGTTTATGTCTCTGAGAGTGTGTGTGATGGTGTTATGTCTCTGCAAGTGTGTGATGGTGTTTATGTCTGAGAGTGTGTGTGATGGTGTTATGTCTCTGTGAGTGTGTGATGGTGTTTATGTCTTTGAGAGTGTGTGTGATGGTGTTTGTGTCTGAGAGTGTGTGTGATGGTGTTTATGTCTCTGAGAGTGTGTGTGATGGTGTTTATGTCTCTGAGAGTGTGTGTGATGGTGTTTATGTCTCTGAGAGTGTGTGTGATGGTGTTTATGTCTCTGAGAGTGTGTGTGATGGTGTTTATGTCTGAGAGTGTGTGTGATGGTGTTTATGTCTGAGAGTATGTATGTGATGGTGTTTATGTCTGAGAGTGTGTGTGATGGTGTGTATGTCTGAGAGTGTGTGTGATGGTGTGTATGTCTGAGAGTGTGTGTGATGGTGTTTATGTCTGAGAGTGTGCGTGATGGTGTTTATGTGTGATGGTGTGTATGTCTGAGAGTGTGTGTGATGGTGTTTATGTCTCTGAGAGTGTGTGTGATGGTGTTATGTCTCTGCAAGTGTGTGATGGTGTTTATGTCTGAGAGTGTGTGTGATGGTGTTATGTCTCTGCGAGTGTGTGATGGTGTTTATGTCTTTGAGAGTGTGTGTGATGGTGTTTATGTCTCTGAGAGTGTGTGTGATGGTGTTTATGTCTCTGAGAGTGTGTGTGATGGTGTTTATGTCTCTGAGAGTGTGTGTGATGGTGTTTATGTCTCTGAGAGTGTGTGTGACGTCCTCCTTCTGTGATCTTTGTGTTGGGCAGCACCATGGAGCTGGCCAGAACCTGCGTCGGGACGCCGTACTACCTGTCTCCAGAGATCTGCGAGAACAGACCGTACAACAACAAGACGTACGTAGAGCATGTGTGTGTGTTCAGCTCTTCGTCTGACTGCTGTGTGTGGTCATTCTGAACTCGTGTGTCCTGCAGGGACATCTGGTCTCTGGGCTGTGTCCTCTATGAGCTCTGCACACTGAGACATCCGGTGAGTACATCAGCGCACACGTCCTCTCGTGGACTTCTGTAGTTTTCACACTGAGCTGCTTTTAAAGCAGTTTCCTTAAAGTGCCCGTTATGCTATTTTAAAGGTTACAACAGGTTTACATGCATTCAAGGTCAAAAATAATATACGTTACAGCATCAGCTCATTTCACAAAGAGTCTGAAAACGGTTTGGTCAAAGATTCAGTCTCTGCTCTGATTGGTCAGATGCATTAAAGATGTGTGTTTGTAGTTGATGAGTGTGTTTGTGTCGCACAGTTTGAAGGCAGTAATTTAAAGCAGCTGGTGTTGAAGATCTGCAGGGGGCGCTACAGTCCAGTGTCTCAGCGCTACAGTAATGACCTGCGACTGCTGCTGAACCAGCTGTTCAAGGTCAGTCCTCGTGACCGGCCGTCGGCTAACTCACTGCTCAGACGACCCTTACTGCAGGCTCAGATCAGCAAACATCTGGACACACAGGTAAATATAAATCCAAATATAAACATCTCAATATTCATCTTCCTTATGACAACATTCAGTTTATGACAGGAAGCATCAATCAGTCTCTGTAAAGCAGATTCAAAATGTTTTATACAGTAAAATCTAGTCTAGTTCAATGTTTTTCACTAAATGAAGGAAGAATCATATTTAATCATTTTCATTTATATGCACCAATATTTCATATTTCATATTTTTTCATTAATCATCTCAATCAATCATTAATTACTTCAAATTTTATATATTTTTATTTATATGCACCAATATTTCATACTTAATATTTGTTCCTTAATCATTTTAATCATTAAATATTTAATATGTAATAATTTTCATGTATGCCATATTTTATATTTTTAGTTCATTAATCATTAAATATGTTTCAATTCATATTTAAATATTTATATTTAATAATTTTCATTTATATGTACTATTTCATATTTAATAATTTGTTCATTAATCATTTTAATTAATCATGAAATAATTTATACTTAATATTTTTTTATTTATGTGCACCAATATTTAATATTTAATCATTTTCATGTGTCATATTAGATACATTTTCCGTTAATCATTTCATTTAATAACATAATTCATAAACCCTTATGATGACAAATAAAACGAGGACCGTGACGTCGCCCGGTACGGCGCAGCCGGGGCCCCACCCTGGAGCCAGGCCTGGGGTTGGGGCTCGTATGCGAGCGCCTGGTGGCCGGGCCTTCCCCCACGGGGTCCGGCCGGGCTCAGCCCAAAGGAGCGACGTGGGGACACCTTCCCGTGGGCCCACCACTCACGGGAGGGACCATAAGGGGCCGGTGCAAAGCGAATCGGGCGGCAGTCGAAGGCGGAGGCCTAGACGACCCGATCCCTGGACACAGAATCTGGCTCTTGGGACATGGAATGTCACCTCGCTGGCGGGGAAAGAGCCTGAGATTGTGCGTGAGGTTGAGAGGTTCCGACTAGAGATAGTCGGAATCACCTCCACGCACGGCTTGGGCTCTGGAACCACACTCCTCGAGAGGGGATGGACTCTTCACCACTCTGGAGTTGCCCATGGTGAGAGGCGGCGGGCTGGTGTGGGTTTGCTTATAGCCCCCCAGCTCTGCCGCCATGTGTTGGAGTTTACCCCGGTGAACGAGAGGGTCGTTTCCCTGCGGCTTCGGCTCGGGGATAGGTCTCTCACTGTTGTGTGTGCCTACGGGCCGAACAGCAGTGCTGAGTACCCGACCTTCTTGGTGTCCCTGGGAGGGGTGCTGGAGAGTGCTCCGACTGGGGACTCCGTCGTTCTACTGGGGGACTTCAACGCCCACGTGGGCAATGACAGTGAAACCTGGAGGGGCGTGATTGGGAGGAACGGCCCCCCTGATCTGAACCCGAGTGGTGTTCAGTTATTGGACTTCTGTGCTAGTTACAGTTTGTCCATAACGAACACCATGTTCAAGCATAAGGGTGTCCATCAGTGCACATGGCACCAGGACACCCTAGGTCGTAGGTCAATGATCGACTTTGTGGTCGTTTCATCTGACCTGCGGCCGTATGTCTTGGACACTCGGGTGAAGAGAGGGGCGGAGCTGTCAACTGATCACCACCTGGTGGTGAGTTGGATCCGATGGCGGGGGAGGAAGCTGGATAGACTCGGTAGACCCAAACGTACTGTGAGGGTCTGCTGGGAACGTTTGGCCGAGTCTCCTGTCAGAGAGATCTTCAACTCCTGCCTCCGGCAGAGCTTCGACCAGATCCCGAGGGAGGCTGGAGATATTGAGTCCGAGTGGACCATGTTCTCCACCTCCATTGTCAAAGCGGCTGCTCTGAGCTGTGGACGCAAGGTCTCCGGTGCCTGTCGAGGCGGCAATCCCCGAACCCGGTGGTGGACACCGGAAGTAAGGGATGCCGTCAAGCTGAAGAAGGAGTCCTATCGGGCCTGGCTGGCTTGTGGGACTCCTGAGGCAGCTGACAGGTACCGGCAGGCTAAACGGACTGCAGCCCGGGTGGTTGTGGAGGCAAAAACTCGGGCCTGGGAGGAGTTCGGTGAGGCCATGGAAAAGGACTATCGGCTGGCCTCGAAGAGATTCTGGCAAACCGTCCGGCGCCTCAGGAGGGGGAAGCAGTGCCCTACCAACGCTGTTTACAGTGGCGATGGGCGGCTGTTGACCTCGACTGGGGATGTTGTCGGACGGTGGAAGGAATACTTCGAGGATCTCCTCAATCCCGCCGTCACGTCTTCCATTGGGGAAGCAGAGGCTGGGGGCTCAGAGGGGGACTCGTCCATCACCCAAGCTGAAGTCACAGAGGTGGTCAAGAAACTCCTCGGTGGCAAGGCACCGGGGGTGGATGAGATCCGCCCTGAGTACCTCAAGTCTCTGGATGTTGTGGGGCTGTCTTGGCTGACACGCCTCTGCAGCATCGCGTGGCGGTCGGGGACAGTGCCTCTGGGATGGCAGACCGGGGTGGTGGTCCCTCTTTTTAAGAAGGGGGACCGGAGGGTGTGTTCCAACTATAGGGGGGTCACACTTCTCAGCCTCCCCGGGAAAGTCTATGCCAGGGTACTGGAGAGGAGAATTCGGCCGATAGTGGAACCTCGGATTCAGGAGGAACAGTGTGGTTTTCGTCCTGGTCGTGGAACACTGGACCAGCTCTATACCCTCTACAGGGTGCTGGAGGGTTCATGGGAGTTTGCCCAACCAGTCCACATTTGTTTTGTGGATTTGGAGAAGGCATTCGACTGTGTCCCTCGCGGCGTCCTGTGGAGGGTGCTGGGGGAATATGGGGTCCGGGGTCCTTTGCTGAGGGCTGTCCGGTCCCTGTATGACCGAAGCAGGAGTTTGGTCCGCATTGCCGGCAGTAAGTCAGACTTGTTCCCGGTGCATGTTGGACTCCGGCAGGGCTGCCCTTTGTCGCCGGTTCTGTTCATAATTTTTATGGACAGAATTTCTAGGCGCAGCCAAGGGCCGGAGGGTGTCAGGTTTGGGGACCGCACGGTTTCGTCTCTGCTCTTTGCGGATGATGTTGTCGTGTTGGCCCCTTCTAACCAGGACCTTCAGCATGCACTGGGACGGTTTGCAGCCGAGTGTGAAGCGGCTGGGATGGGGATCAGCACCTCCAAATCCGAGGCCATGGTCCTCAGTCGGAAAAGGGTGGCATGCCCACTTCAGGTTGGTGGAGAGTTCCTGCCCCAAGTGGAGGAGTTCAAGTATCTAGGGGTCTTGTTCACGAGTGAGGGGAGGATGGAACGGGAGATTGACAGACGGATCGGTGCAGCTTCTGCAGTAATGCGGTAACCGGTCTGTCGTGGTGAAGAAAGAGCTAAGCCGTAAGGCGAAGCTTTCGATTTACCGGTCAATCTACGTTCCTACTCTCACCTATGGTCATGAGCTTTGGGTCATGACCGAAAGGACAAGATCCCGGATACAGGCGGCCGAAATGAGCTTTCTCCGCAGGGTGGCTGGGCGCTCCCTTAGAGATAGGGTGAGAAGCTCAGTCACTCGGGAGGAACTCGGAGTAGAGCCGCTGCTCCTCCACATCGAGAGGGGACAGCTGAGGTGGCTCGGGCATCTGTTCAGGATGCCTCCTGAGCGCCTTCCCGGGAAGGTGTTTTGGGCATGTCCAACCGGGAGGAGGCCCCGGGGAAGACCAAGGACACGCTGGAGGGACTATGTCTCCCGGCTGGCCTTGGAACGCCTCGGTGTCCCCCCGGAAGAGCTAGAGGAAGTGTCTAGGGAGAGGGAAGTCTGGACATCTCTGCTTAGACTGCTGCCCCCGCGACCCGGCCCCGGATAAAGCGGAAGAAGATGGATGGATGGATGGAACATAATTCATATATAATCTTTTTTTTTTTTTGCACCAATATATCATATGTAGCCATTTTCATTTATATTCACCAATATTTCATATTTAACCATATTTTCATTCACAATTTAAATTCATACTTAAATATTTAGGTAATATGTAATAATTTTCATGCATATGCACCAATATTTCATATTTAATATTTTTTATTAATCATTTTAATCAATGATTAAATATTTCATATGTAATAATTTTCATGTATGCCATATTAGCATTTTTTTCATTAATCATGAAATATTTATTAGTTGTTTAATTTATTGTTTCAATTCATCATTAAATATTTATATTTAATCATTTTCATTTATATGTACTATTTCATAATTTTTTTCATTAACCATTAACCATATTTATACTTTTTGTGTCATATTTGATACTTTTTTATTAATTTCAATTAATCATTATTTACTTAATATTTAATACAGTTTTATTTATATGCACCAATATTTCATATTTAATAATTTTTCATGAATAATGTTAATCAATTTAATATTTAATTGTAATAATTTTGATATTTTTTTTATAAATATTAAATATTTTATATTTAATCATTTTAATTTACAGTGAGGAAAATAAGTATTTGAACACCCTGCTATTTTGCAAGTTCTCCCACTTAGAAATCATGGAGGGTCTGAAATTGTCATCGTAGGTGCATGTCCACTGTGAGAGACATAATCTAAAAAAAAAATACAGAAATCACAATGTATGATTTTTTAACTATTTATTTGTATGATACAGCTGCAAATAAGTATTTGAACATCTGAGAAAATCAATGTTAATATTTGGTACAGTAGCCTTTGTTTGCAGTTACAAACGTTTCCTGTAGTTTTTCAGCAGGTTTGCACTGCAGGAGGGATTTTGGCCCACTCCTCCACACAGATCTTCTCTAGATCAGTCAGGTTTCTGGCCTGTCGCTGAGAAACACGGAGTTTGAGCTCCTCCAAAGATTCTCTATTGGGTTTAGGTCTGGAGACTGGCTAGGCCACGCCAGAACCTTGATATGCTTCTTACAGAGCCACTCCTTGGTTATCCTGGCTGTGTGCTTCGGGTCATTGTCATGTTGGAAGACCCAGCCTCGACCCATCTTCAATGCTCTAACTGAGGGAAGGAGGTTGTTCCCCAAAATCTGGCAATACATGGCCCCGGTCATCCTCTCCTTAATACAGTGCAGTCGCCCTGTCCCATGTGCAGAAAAACACCCCCAAAGCATGATGCTACCCCCCCCATGCTCCACAGTAGGGATGGTGTTCTTGGGATGGTACTCATCATTCTTCTTCCTCCAAACACGTTTAGTGGAATTATGACCAAAAAGTTCTATTTTGGTCTCATCTGACCACATGACTTTCTCCCATGACTCCTCTGGATCATCCAAATGGTCATTGGCAAACTTAAGACGGGCCTTGACATGTGCTGGTTTAAGCAGGGGAACCTTCCGTGCCATGCATGATTTCAAACCATGACGTCTTAGTGTATTACCAACAGTAACCTTGGAAACGGTGGTCCCAGCTCTTTTCAGGTCATTGACCAGCTCCTCCCGTGTAGTTCTGGGCTGATTTCTCACCTTTCTTAGGATCATTGAGACCCCACGAGGTGAGATCTTGCATGGAGCCCCAGTCCGAGGGAGATTGACAGTCATGTTTAGCTTCTTCCATTTTCTAATGATTGCTCCAACAGTGGACCTTTTTTCACCAAGCTAGCCCTTTCCAGCCTTGTGGAGGTGTACAAATTTGTCTCTAGTGTCTTTGGACAGCTCTTTGGTCTTGGCCATGTTAGTAGTTGGATTCTTACTGATTGTATGGGGTGGACAGGTGTCTTTATGCAGCTAACGACCTCAAACAGGTGCATCTAATTTAGGATAATAAAAGGAGTGGAGGTGGACATTTTAAAGGCAGACTAACAGATCTTTGAGGGTCAGAATTCTAGCTGATAGACAGGTGTTCAAATACTTATTTGCAGCTGTATCATACAAATAAATAGTTAAAAAATCATACATTGTGATTTCTGGATTTCTTTTTTTTAGATTATGTCTCTCACAGTGGACATGCACCTACGATGACAATTTCAGACCCTCCATGATTTGCAAAATAGCAAAATAGCAGGGTGTTCAAATACTTATTTTCCTCACTGTATATGCACCAATATTTCATATTTACTTATTTTCATTTATAAGCACAAATATAACAATAAATGAACTGCAATATTGACCAACAGATGTTTACTAAAACTTTTTAAAATATGAAAAGTTATATAAAGATGCACTTTCGTTTCCATTTGATCGCAGATGCTGGAGGATGAGTTTAGTCACACAGTTCTTCACGGACACACACCAGCGGCACCTAAAGCAGGTGTGTGTGTGTGTGTGTGTGTCTGTGTCTGTGTCTGTGTCTGTGTGTGTGTGTGTGTGTGTGTGTGTGTGTGTGTGTGTGTGTGTGTGTGTGTGTGTGTGTGTGTGTGTGTGTGTGTGTGTGTGTGTGTGTGTGTGTGTGTGTGTGTGTGGACTACAACATACAGTAAATGAAGCAGAATGTGTTGTCTGGTCTCCTAACCCTCCTTTGCACTTCTTTGGTATTTCTAAAGATCCCAAAGATCCGATGGGATATAAACCCGTCCTGAGGCCTCCTGTCAGCAAACCAGCACAAAGACCTGAGCAGAGACACACAAGAGCAAACGCACAAGTGAGTCTTCATATAAAGACATTGACATTGTTTCATCTTCACATTAACACTTAAAGTAACTGTGGTATTCGAGTCATGTGACTACGCCTTAAAGGGAACCTATGGGGCCTATTTTTGTTTTCTGGCTCTACTAGAGCAGGTTTTCCTGCTTGAATGTTGATTATTCCCTCATATTCTCTATTGTTGCGGCTCCTCTCTTGCCACTCTGTCAGTAACGCTCAGTCTCAATGAAGCCCCGCCTTCTGAAAAGCACACTAAACAGCAGCATCACACACTAAAGAAAGATAAACATGGGGAAAAAAACACAAGATAAATGATATTAGATTAGATTAGTGTACACTCTCACAGTCTAATGAAGACCTACTGAAGTAATGAAATAACTTTTTTTATTAAAAAAAAAAAAAGTGTTTTTGTCTCTCTCCTCCGTCTGTGTGGCGTTTCTCAGCACATAAAGCCTCAGTTTCCTGCTGTGGTCGAAAACCCGATTGCTCTCAAACCACGTGTTGATCATGAGCGGTGGAGGAACGGTCCGGCCGAGCCGTATGGGCGGCAGGAGCGACAGCAGGAACCTGCGGATCACGACGCTGCGCTGGAGCCCTACAAACTGTGAGACACACGAAAGCTCGTGTTCCTGCTCTTATCAATTCATCGTGTTCTTCCTCTAAAGAAAAGAAACATATATCTTTACAGGGCTCCAGACTGAGAACAAATGCTGGCATTTTGCTACCTTTTTTCCTGCTGGTGCAACTCAATTTTGTTGGAGGTCTCACTGGTGTGACCACCACGGTGCCCAACTAATAAGAGCTGTTGAATATGAGAAACATCAAATGACAAATTAAACGAACGCGGAACTGAACATGGAGCACTGTAATCGGTTTAAAAGTCCAATCCGAATGAAAATGCTCCATATAAACACCTCAATCGGAATAACAAATGCCCAAACCGAATGAAATTGTAATCGGTTTGAGAGGGGTGGGGTAAACCTTTTCATGAACCGATCAAATTAAAAATTCCACCATGTAAACGACCTGATCCGATTACTTGAGTGTACGTCTTTCTGTGACGTGATATAAAGAGCGCGCCTCCACAACTGAAGAGTCACGCTCACACCAGGCTTATGTTGACAAGAGAGGAAAGTTCATTTTTCTGAGGTATTATTTCGTAACATGATATGAACATACACTCCCCTAAAGGATTATTAGGAACACCTGTTCAATTTCTCATTAATGCAATTATCTAATCAACCAATCACATGGCAGTTGCTTCAATGCATTTAGGGGTGTGGTCCTGGTCAAGACAATCTCCTGAACTCCAAACTGAATGTCGGAATGGGAAAGAAAGGTGATTTAAGCAATTTTGAGCGTGGCATGGTTGTTGGTGCCAGACGGGCCGGTCTGAGTATTTCACAATCTGCTCAGTTACTGGGATTTTCACGCACAACCATTTCTAGGGTTTACAAAGAATGGTGTGAAAAGGGAAACACATCCAGTATGCGGCAATCCTGTGGGCCAAAATGCCTTGTTGATGCTAGAGGTCAGAGGAGAATGGGCCGACTGATTCAAGCTGATAGAAGAGCAACTTTGACTGAAATAACCACTCGTTACAACCGAGGGATGCAGCAAAGCATTTGTGAAGCCACAACACGCACAACCTTGAGACGGATGGGCTACAACAGCAGAAGACCCCACCGGGTACCACTCATCTCCACTACAAATAGGACAATTTGCACGAGCTCACCAAAATTGGACAGTTGAAGACTGGAAAAATGTTGCCTGGTCTGATGAGTCTGGATTTCTGTTGAGACATTCAGATGGTAGAGTCAGAATTTGGCGTAAACAGAATGAGAACATGGATCCATCATGCCTTGTTACCACTGTGCAGGCTGCTGGTGGTGGTGTAATGGTGTGGGGGATGTTTTCTTGGCACACTTTAGGCCCCTTAGTGCCAATTGGGCATGGTTTAAATGCCACGGCCTACCTGAGCATTGTTTCTGACCATGTCCATCCCTTTATGACCACCATGTCCCCATCCTCTGATGGCTACTTCCAGCAGGATAATGCCCCATGTCACAAAGCTCCAATCATTTCAAATTGGTTTCTTGAACATGACAATGAGTTCACTGGACTAAAATGGCCCCCACAGTCACCAGATCTCAACCCAATAGAACATCTTTGGGATGTGGTGGAACGGGAGCTTCGTGCCCTGGATGTGCATCCCACAAATCTCCATCAACTGCAAGATGCTATCCTATCAATATGGGCCAACATTTCTAAAGAATGCTTTCAGCACCTTGTTGAATCAATGCCACGTAGAATTAAGGCAGTTCTGAAGGCAAACACAGTATTAGTATGGTGTTCCTAATAATCCTTTAGGTGAGTGTATAATGTTGGAATAATGACACAAACATAGCCTGACTACAGCATCTCATCTTGACAGCGTTTGTCCTAGGCCTGACAGAAGAATTTATTTTTCTGAGGTGATTCTTACACTTTACAGCAAATAATAAATAGCTTTTATAAAACTGGCCGTTGAGAGTTGCCATGGCAATGGGAAACATTCAAGCTTCTAGAGAGGACGTGTCGACATTTCTCTCTGTTTCTCGTAAGTTATATGTTAACCAATTTGAAGCAGTGGTTGAACTTCTTTTAAGTAACATTACCCACAGTCTACTTTAATCACTTTTGTTAATATACCTCTGTGATTATGGTATCTTTCCTTAACCATCTGAAATATCTATGCGTTTAGTACTAGTAATAATGCGGAGCACGTCTTGAATGCTTTCGTTCATGTTTTTATTAATAATTTGGGTGCATTTTATTGTTAATTTTGTGTTTTTCAAAATAAATTAATTGAATTCATTTTGATTCCGAATTCATCATTCACAGCTGTTGAAATAGCCATTGTATGGGACATAAATTAGGTTAAACTACTGCATGTCCGCCCACAGAAAAATAAATAAATATAAAAATTACCAACACAGAACTACTGATCCACGAACGTCGGAGTTAGGCTACTATAACTGGCAACGTTACAAATCTGATGCGGCAGACAAACTGTGTGCGCATGTCACAAAATGATTCCGATTGAAAGCATCAGCACATCTAAACACCAGATCGGTTTAGATAATGTCTCATGTAAACAGTCCACCGAATCTTTCAGTCGGAATGATTTTAATCGGAATGGCAAAAAAGTGTGCTTGTAAACGTGGCTAGTGTTACTACACAGCGCTGGAGATCCAGCGAGAAAGGGTTTGAGTTCGCCACTGAATTAATAAGAGAGATTTAGTGGAAGCGTTCAGTGTAGGATTCTCTGTTATAAAACACAGATATCAGATCAAACTGAGCTGACGTGGAGACCAGGAGAAACCATTGAGACATGAGCGTTCAGTCACAAATCACCAACTTTCACCCTCATTTACTGAAGTGACACCACATGAGAGTGTCGCAGAAATAGCCTAATGTTTTTACATTTTTATCTCAGGGTTCATACAACATTTTGAGAGTGAAATTCAAGCAGTTTTCAAGGACTTTCAAGTGCTTCACACTTAAAAGCTCTAAATATTATCCAATTTTAATGTGATTTGTAAAACCTCTCGGTTACGGATGTAACCTTCATTCCCTGAAGGAGGGAACGGAGACGCTACATTGATGTCACTGACGTATTAGGATCCCAATACATCGGTGACGTCGACTTAACGTCGAGTGTGACCGACAGAAAGGGAACTTTGGCCCCATTTAGGGTGCTTTCACATCTCTAGTTCGGTTCATTTGGTCCGAACCAAGGGTAAACAATTATACATTGTAGCATGTTTCAGCTTTTTTGGTTCCTTTTCACACCGCACTGATTGCTTTGGTCCGAACCAGTTGAAACGAACCAAAATGCAGTCACATGACAACATCCACTTCACTCACTGGCCATGGCGTATCTCCTAAACTGCGCCTGCGCTGGCTGGTTTTGTCCCTGGCCATAATCTATTACATTGTTTGTATACACCATAATATGCAAATAATACATTTCTATAATGAAGTGCGGATGTGGCTTGAAAACAACGCTCTAATGCCCTGCAAACGGCGAGCGTGCATCGCTCATCACTTCAAGCGGAGATCACGCTGTTCTTGTGAGTTTTCGAAAGTTGGGACCTAATATTTCTATGAGGCTCCGCCCCTCCTCACTACTCCAAGTTTGTCCGCAAGCTGCCATGGTAAAGTGCAAACTGTCAACAAACACTTACTCATCCCATAATGCTCAGAAAAGCTGACTACGACAGCTGGTTTAGTCCAAAAATGATCAGTACTTTTTGCAGTTGGGTCTGTTTGAGGTCGGATCACGTTCTCACCACAAACAAACCGCTCCAGAGTTCGTCTGAAAGCGCACCGAGACCACCTCTTCAAGGAGCTCTCGTACGCTTGTTTGGTCCGCTTCTGGTGCGCACCCGAGTGCGATTGCTGCTTTCACACCTGACCAAACGAACCGCACCAAAGGGGAAAACCAACTCTAGTACGATTCAACCAAACTAAAAAAGGCAGGTGTGAAAGCACCCTTACACTGCTTGGTTCAAGTGACACAATTCCGATTTTTCCCTCTCATGTGGCACAGATCGGATATGACGTGAATGTGTAAGCAGAAAAAAAACGCATGAATTCCGATGTCCTCCGATCGGATTCAGGCCTCACTTATATGTGGTAATAAATCTGATATGATTCGGATACATGCATTTGCGTCTGCCATGTAAGCGGTCAAATCGGATATTCCCCAGTAAATGCAAGTCGTACGTCATTGAAAAAGGAACGGAGGCGTCTTACGAGAGCAATGTTTTACTGACCTTTAAAGATTGAATAATCATCTCGTCTGCATCCATTGCATTTCATACCGTTTTACTTCCTACTGGGTCAGAACGTCTTGGGCTGTTTCGACAGTGTATAGTGTAAATGCAAATATCGGATACGGGTCACTTTTAAAAGATGATGTAAGCGGGTCGTCAAAAAACCCTGGATATAGTCACCAAATCGGAATTGTACATCAAGACCTGCAGTGTAAATGCGGCCTAAAAGTTTAAAGGGGTAGGCCACTTTTATTTAAAAAAGACATGAAATGCCCACTATAACCAGTAGATGGTGGCAGAGGAGCACTTATTGACTTATTAGTCATTTCCACTCCTTAAAGGGTAACTAAACCCAGGTTCAGCGCCTAAATCCACCCACTGGCAATATTTGAAAAATGCTGGAAAAGTGGGCAGAGCCCAGCGGAGACAGAAGGGACAAACCGAGGGCTGGGCTGAGCGGAGGGCGTGCACCTGAGACCCGCAGTGAGGGATTGATTGACAGCTGTCTGATTCGCGAGTCGCAAAGATGGAGAAAGACTGGAGTGACGCCAGTAGCTTTGCAACAGAGCGGTCATTTTCCCCCACCTTCACCTGAAGTGGAGGAGGGTGAATTGTCTGTAGACACAGACCCAGAGCCTTATCAGTGCGAGCCGCTGGCTCAAACTGCGTTAACTTCTGATGCCGACGATGCTAGCGAAGCAGCAGCGCAAGAGAGAATGAACAGTATGCATTTAAGGTTTAAAAGACCCCAAAAGATCATTTAAAAATGTAATGCCCACTATAACCAGTAGATGGCGACAGAGGAGCATTTATTGAATTATTTGCCGTTTCCACTCATTAATATATGGAAAAAAGTAGAAAGTCATAGTCTCATGAAAAACTAAAACTTTTCTCCGAATTGTGACTGAATTACACAGAAAACAAGTAAAGAGCTGCTGTTATAATCACTGAAGCTGTCGGTCAGTTCAGTGTGAGACTATAGAACAACAATGGGATGTTTAATAAGAGCAGAATATTTACGTTTTCTTTGCTCATTAATGAAAGCTTTAGCATAAGTTCTGCCGGGAAGACTTAATTGTCACGTCACTTCAACTTTTTTATCTATCCAATCACATTCTAATACTTGGGTATAAAAAATCGGTACTTACTCATGTCTGAGTTCGCAGATGCTGACGCTCCAATTCACCGCCATCCTCCCCACTACCTCCAAGTCAAATCCTTCCCTACATCCACCCCACCACCACCAGGATGGTCCCTTCCTTACCTCACGGGGGGGTCAGCTGCGCCTCTGCCTTCGTCTCCAGGCAGGATATGCAGAGTCCGGACCCTCAGATTGCAAGCTATGGATGGGGCCTATGCCAAAGTACTTTATTGCTTGCTGGGTTGTTAATAAATGGATAATTGTCACAGAATTTATTCTCTCGAGTCTTTCTGGTCGAACTGTTGTTACTAAAAGTTCATTTTATCTGCATCTCAATTCAAGCTCAGTGCTTCACTGTTAAATATCCAACAAACAAATATATTATTAGGAACTGCACTTATTAACAAAACAAAGGTGGCACTGCTGTCAAGTGTTAGTCTGGAGCCCTGCTTTATATTCTCTGAAACGGCGTCATCAGTCCCTCTTCTTCATCAAACACCTTCATCAAAGTCACATCTGAATTCATTTGATTCCATGCTTTCATCACAGGATACTTACATATGAGGCTAATATTGATCAGTCAGGATATAAGCGTGATGGTTGACTAGATGTGTGTGTGTGTGTGTGTGTGTGTGTGTGTGTGTGTGTGTGTGTGTGTGTTCAGTGTCGCCCGGGCAAGAGACGAGTATCTGCAGAGGAGACGTGAAGCCCATCAGTACAAAATCAGAGCTCAGAAGCAACTGGTGAGCGTCACCGAACACAGAGACGAGGACGTGAACGCAAATGATCATGTCTTTAGGCACGACCGTGTGAAATCATTGATCATTTCTGGTGTTCAGGGTCTCAGACCGTCCACAGCAGATGCTGAAGGGTGTCAGCCGTCCAACGCACAAGAGCATCATGGGAGCAGACCGTCTCCGAGCGGGAAATTGGAGGGACAGAAGGTCAGTGTCATCACACTCATGGTCGTTAGATTACGACACCTCAGTGTGCTGAAGGCCTGTGTGTGTGTGTGTTTGTGTGTGTTACAGGAGTACCTGAAGCAGCTCCAGCGAATCAGAGAGCAGTATCGTCATGATGTCAGAGAGATGAGAATGAGAGCAGAGGTCGAGGTACGTGTTATTGGTGATGTAAGCGTCTGTTCACTGTGAATCAAACGCATGTGAGGGCTCTAAAGAGGGAATGCACAGATGTCAGATGCACTTAAAGGGATAGTTCATCCAAAAATGAAAATGACCCCATGATTTACTCATTCTAGGTGTTTATGACTTTCTTCTTTCAGACGAACACAATCTGAGTTATTTTAAAAATGTCCTGGCTCTTCCAAGCTTCATAATGGCAGTGAATGGGGGTTGAGATTTTAATAAAAATTTTTGGGTGAACTATCCCTTTAAGAACAATGTGCAGTTATTGATGAGCTGGAACATATTTAGAGATCAGACGTGCAGGATGATCATCCGTCACTTTGGACTTTATTAATGGAAATAACTAGGATGGGTAATGGAGGCGCCTGATGACCACCTACCTCAGAATGTATAAATATATATGATTGAAAAAATAACTACTTGTTACTTGTAATAACTATCTTGTATTAATATATAATGTATTAATTCTATTTGTATATACATGTATGTATGATTTAGAAAACTTCCATTTTTATTTATATATATATATATATATATATATACACTCACCTAAAGGATTATTAGGAACAGCATACTAATACTGTGTTTGCCTTCAGAACTGCCTTAATTCTACGTGGCATTGATTCAACAAGGTGCTGAAAGCATTCTTTAGAAATGTTGGCCCATATTGATAGGATAGCATCTTGCAGTTGATGGAGATTTGTGGGATGCACATTCAGGGCACGAAGCTCCCGTTCCACCACATCTCAAAGATGCTCTATTGGGTTGAGATCTGGTGACTATGGGGGCCATTTTAGTCCAGTGAACTCATTGTCATGTTCAAGAAACCAATTTGAAATGATTCGAGCTTTGTGCCATGGTGCATTATCCTGCTGGAAGTAGCCATCAGAGGATGGGCACATGGTGGTCATAAAGGGATGGACATGGTCAGAAACAATGCTCAGGTAGGCCGTGGCATTTAAACGATGCCCAATTGGCACTAAGGGGCCTAAAGTGTGCCAAGAAAACATCCCCCACACCATTACACCACCACCACCAGCCTGCACAGTGGTAACAAGGCATGATGGATCCATGTTCTCATTCTGTTTACGCCAAATTCTGACTCTACCATCTGAATGTCTCAACAGAAATCCAGACTCATCAGACCAGGCAACAATTTTCCAGTCTTCAACTGTCCAAGTTTGGTGAGCTTGTGCAAATTATAGCCTCTTTTTCCTGTTTGTAGTGGAGATGAGTGGTACCCTGGTGGGGTCTTCTGCTGTTGTAGCCCATCCGGCTGGTCTGAGTATTTCACAATTTGCTCAGTTACTGGGATTTTCACGCACAACCATTTCAAGGGTTTACAAAGAATGGTGTGAAAAGGGAAACACATCCAGTATGCGGCAATCCTGTGGGCCAAAATGCCTTGTTGATGCTAGAGGTCAGAGGAGAATGGGCCGACTGATTCAAGCTGATAGAAGAGCAACTTTGACTGAAATAACCACTCGTTACAACCGAGGTATGCAGCAAAGCATTTGTGAAGCCACAACACGCACAACCTTGAGGCAGATGGGCTACAACAGCAGAAGACCCCACCGGGTACCACTCACCTCCACTACAAATAGGAAAAAGAGGCTACAATTTTCACCAGCTCACCAAAATTGGACAGTTGAAGACTGGAAAAATGTTGCCTGGTCTGATGAGTCTGGATTTCTGTTGAGACATTCAGATGGTAGAGTCAGAATTTGGCGTAAACAGAATGAGAGCATGGATCCATCATGCCTTGTTACCACTGTGCAGGCTGGTGGTGGTGGTGTAATGGTGTGGGGGATGTTTTCTTATAACACTTTAGGCCCCTTAGTGCCAATTGGGCATCGTTTAAATGCCACGGCCTACCTGAGCATTGTTTCTGACCATGTCCATCCCTTTATGACCACCGTGTACCCATCCTCTGATGGCTACTTCCAGCAGGATAATGCCCCATTATGAATTGAATTATGAATTTAGAGATGATTTATGCAGAAATTAAATGACCAATCGGTGAGAGAAAAAGGCATGAAGATTTGTGATGCATACGATAATAAACTCAGTAATAAAACTGCTGAGAGATGTGATGAACTGATGAGTGATGTTCTCAGGACAGAGAAACAGACTTACTGAGGAAGAACAGAGACAGACACACACGTGGGAAAGAGCAGCAGGTACGAACACACACACACATGACCAAGACACACTCATATTTGACATGTTTGACACGCGGCCGTATGTGTTTTCAGAGAGGAATCATGTTCGAGATCAAGCTGAGTGATAAAGAGATGAAGACTGATGAGGAAGACGAGGAGTCAGAGGTGAAGTGACACACACACATGATCAGTGTTGGGCAATTTGTGTTACAATAATAGCTTTACCTTCTAACTAATGACGTGACATGAATGTATAAATGCGTGCGTGCGTGTGTGTGTGTGTGTGTGTGACAGGACGATCCCCTGAACAACACACTGACATTTGAGCAAGGAGAAAACCTCTGCAACCGGCCGCACGGCTCAGAGGAAGAGGAGCGGATGAAGAGAGCCGAATGGTGTCGAGACGCCGCTGACACTTTACTGAACGCTCTGGAGCACATGGATGTGATGACGGAGAGTATCAGTGACACTCAGACAGGTGACACACACACACACACACAAACCCTACCCCTAAACCTACCCATCTCACACAGACAGACACACACACACACACACTAACCCCAACCCCTAAACCTACCCATCTCGCATACACACACACACACACACACACACACACACACTAATCCCTACCCCTAAACCTACCCATCTCACATACACACACACACACACACACACACACTAATCCCTACCCCTAAACCTACCCATCTCACATACACACACACACACACACACACTAACCCTCACACACACATCACACACACACTCTAACCCTAACCCACACACACCCACACGAACCCTACCCCTAAACCTACCCATCTCACATACACACACACTAACCCTAACCCTCACACACTAACCCTACCCCTAAACCTACCCATCTCACATACACACACACACTAACCCTAACCCTCACACACTAACCCTCACACTAACCCTCACACACACACACACACACACTAACCCTCACACACTAACCCTAACCCTCACACACACACACACTAACCCTACCCCTAAACCTACCCATCTCACATTCACACACACTAACCCTAACCCCTCATACACTAACCCTCACACACACACTAACCCTCACACACACACACACACACACTAACCCTCACACACACACACACACACTAACCCTACCCCTAAACCTACCCATCTCACATACACACACACTAACCCTAACCCTCACACACACACACACTAACCCTCACACACACACTAACCCTACCCCTAAACCTACCCATCTCGCATACACACACTAACCCTCACACACGCATCACACACACATTTAATACAATGCAACACAATGATGATTGACTGATGAACTAATAAAATCCTGATGATCATATTTGATGCTCATGATTTTTATAATAAATGATGTCTGGATAATCAAGTAAACCTCAGTTGAAATATTACTAACAATATCAAAGTTATTCTTACGTTTACAGGACAAAAATAACCTCAATTTGGCCTTTTAATTCTGCAAGAATCATAATCTGATGTTGATCACAGAGCTTATTTAATGCAATAATCCGAAAGCCAATGGAGGGAATGAGGGTGATGTGATCCAACATCATCACGGCTAATTAACTCAAACACTGTTTCTCTTGATTTTAACAAATTGGAAGCTTTGCCAGTGTGATGACACGTGCAGCTGAACGATGGTCTGATGATCTGATGTGTTGATGTAGTTTCAGAGCAGGATGGAGGACACAGGAAACACTGGACGAAGCGTCTGCCAGAGACGCTCCTGAACGCTCTGGCTCAAGCACAGCTCACCGACTGCAGCGCGGGTACTTTACAAGAGAAAATAATGAACCTTTAGACCAGGGGTCTCCAAACTCATTTGACCTGGGGGCCGCTGGAGGAAGACTCTGGGTCAGGCTGGGCCGCATCAAGTATTCCACATAAAAAGTAGCACAACTGATCCAATCTTCTCAATCTTTATTATTAATAGTTCTTCAACATGAATGTTTCTTCTGAACATGAACTCTCTTGCCTACTCTATTTTTTTTAAATATAGCCTATAGAAATTAAATAATGTAATATGAAATAATGAATGATTTAAATCTCATTTTAAATAATAGACTAATTCAAAGCAAGGCCATAACAGGTCAAACAGAACAGTAAATGAAATTCTAGGTCTAATTCTAGTTGGGAAATAATCTTTTTGGGACTTTTTGTAAACAATATTTGCATTAATTTGCGTCAAATGTATTATTAGTCCCGAGATTCTTCGCATGAATCAATAAATGCATAGATCCGCTATTAACTATTGAATTCCCCTGTGGTCTGGTAGTAGAATTTTTGTCAACCGTGTCAAAGGTTCCGGGTTCAAATCCGCCTTCATGTAGTTTTTCTTCATTAAAATCAAAGATGTTCATCAATGATTGTACTATAAGACCATGGACACGTTTCCATTTTGTTTTGTGATTTCACCGGAAAGAATAGAGTCTCTCTCAGCAACGGCAAGCGATAGATTGATGCGCTCGTCTGTGTGTGAAGACGTAAATCCCGCCTACTGATCAAAAAAAAAATCTTTGATTTGAATGAATCGGATGAGTCAATGATTCACTCATCAAAAAAAAAAAACTTTGATTTGAATGAATCAGGTGAGTCAATGATTCAAACATCAAAAAAAATCTTTGATTTGAATGGATCGGGTGAGTCAATGATTCACTCATCAAAAAAAAAACTTTGATTTTAATGAATCGGATGAGTCAATGATTCACTCATGAATCTTTGACTGAATGAATCGGGTGAGTCAATGATTCACTCATCAAAAAAAATCTTTGATTTGAAT
Source organism: Romanogobio albipinnatus (assembly GCA_023566225.1). Classification (NCBI taxonomy): domain Eukaryota; kingdom Metazoa; phylum Chordata; class Actinopteri; order Cypriniformes; family Gobionidae; genus Romanogobio; species Romanogobio albipinnatus. Next base: position 3,581,867 of record CM042243.1, on the reverse strand, counting down.
GAATCGGGTGAGTCAATGATTCACTCATCAAAAAAAAAATCTTTGATTTTAATGAATCGGATGAGTCAATGATTCACTCATCAAAAAAAAAAAACTTTGATTTGAATGAATCGGATGAGTCAATGATTCACTCATGAATCTTTGACTGAATGAATCGGATGAGTCAATGATTCACTCATCAAAAAAAAAAAACGTTGATTTGAATGAATCAGGTGAGTCAATGATTCAAACATCAAAAAAAATCTTTGATTTGAATGGATCGGGTGAGTCAATGATTCACTCATCAAAAAAAAAACTTTGATTTTAATGAATCGGATGAGTCAATGATTCACTCATGAATCTTTGACTGAATGAATCGGGTGAGTCAATGATTCACTCATCAAAAAAAATCTTTGATTTGAATGAATCGGGTGAGTCAATGATTCACTCATCAAAAAAAAAATCTTTGATTTTAATGAATCGGATGAGTCAATGATTCACTCATCAAAAAAAAAAAACTTTGATTTGAATGAATCGGATGAGTCAATGATTCACTCATGAATCTTTGACTGAATGAATCGGGTGAGTCAATGATTCACTCATCAAAAAAAATCTTTGATTTGAATGAATCGGGTGAGTCAATGATTCACTCATCAAAAAAAAAATCTTTGATTTTAATGAATCGGATGAGTCAATGATTCACTCATCAAAAAAACAATCTTTGATTTTAATGAATCGGGTGAGTCAATGATTCACTCATCAAAAAAAACATTTATGAATCGGATGAGTCAATGATTCACTCATCAAAAAAAAATCTTTGATTTTAATGAATCGGGTGAGTCAATGATTCACTCATCAAAAAAAAACTTTGATTTTAATGAATCAGGTGAGTCAATGATTCACTCATCAAAAAAAAACTTTGATTTGAATGAATCGGATGAGTCAATGATTCACTCATGAATCTTTGACTGAATGAATCGGGTGAGTCAATGATTCACTCATCAAAAAAAATCTTTGATTTGAATGAATCGGGTGAGTCAATGATTCACTCATCAAAAAAAAAATCTTTGACTGAATGAATCGGGAGAGTCAATGATTCACTCATCAAAAAAAATCTTTGATTTGAATGAATCGGGTGAGTCAATGATTCACTCATCAAAAAAACAACAACTTTGATTTGAATGATTCGGATGAGTCAATGATTCACTCATGAATCTTTGACTGAATGAATCGGGTGAGTCAATGATTCACTCATCAAAAAAAAATCTTTGACTGAATGAATCGGGCGAGTCAATGATTCACTCATCAAAAAAAAATCTTTGATTTGAATGAATCGGGCGAGTCAATGATTCACTCATCAAAAAAAAATGATTTGCTTTGAATGAATCGGGAGAGTCAATGATTCACTCAGCAAAAAAAAATGATTTGCTTTGAATGAATCGGGAGAGTAAATGGTTTTGCTCCCAGAGGCTGTTTTGTAGGTATTGGGCTGTTACAGGTGTGTACCAAATGTCATATTCGTGACACGTAGTGCGAACGGCACTTAATTGAAATTCTGTAGGTGGCGCTATCGAGCCATTTTGCCACGCCTAATTCTGAAACCCATATCAGACGTACATTTTCACCACTTCTGACGAGTGTGCAAAGTTTCATGAGTTCTCGAGCATGTTTAGGCCCTCAAAAATACGTTTTCAGTTCATATTGACAATATTGTCCCTTAATATTAACTTAAACATCATTTTTTTTTATTAATTTACTATTTATGTACCATCAGATAGAGTAATGATGACCCTTAAAGAACCAACAGGAATCATTCGTGTGTGTGTGTGTCGTTCACTCAGAGACGCTGATGTCATCGGATGAGAAGCGTCTGACTGAGGAAGAGTGTGATGAAGATGAGAGTGATGAAGAGGTGGATGAAGAGCGTCTGGAGCCTCGATCAGATGACGAGGACACGTAAGTGAGACACACACACACACACACACAGAGCCCGTTTGAGACGCTGTGACTGACGTGTGCTTCCCATCAGGAACTTTGAGGAGTCGGAGGACGAGCTGAGAGAGGAGGTGTCCGACTCCATGAGGAACCTCCTCATCATCACACAGGAGGAGGAGACGCACGCGGATGGACTGACGCAGGAAACACGGGAGGAAGTGAACAGCAGCGCAGAGGAAGTGACTGATGAGAGTGGCTTCCCAGATTCCCAGAAAAACACGGTCGAGTGAAGGAATCCTCCCGTCTTTCTTTTATAACTCTCATGCTGCTATACACACACACACACACATATATATATATGAGATATTTGTGACCCCTGGAGCACAAAACCAGTCATGAGTCTCACGGGTATATTTGTGGAAATAGCCAACAATACATTGAGGTCAAAATTATCTTTAAATCACTGACTCACCCGATTCATTCAAATCAAATAATTTTTCTGCTGAGTGAATCATTGACTCATCCGATTCATTCACATCAAATAATTTTTTTGCTGAGTGAATCATTGACTCATCCGATTCATTCACATCAAATAATTTTTTTGCTGAGTGAATCATTGACTCATCCGATTCATTCACATCAAATAATTTTTTTGCTGAGTGAATCATTGACTCATCCGATTCATTCACATCAAATAATTTTTTTGCTGAGTGAATCATTGACTCATCCGATTCATTCACATCAAATAATTTTTTTGCTGAGTGAATCATTGACTCATCCGATTCATTCAAATCAAATAATTTTTTTGCTGAGTGAATCATTGAATCATTCGATTCATTCAAATCAAATAATTTTTTTGCTAAGTGAATCATTGACTCATCCGATTCATTCAAATCAAATCATTTTTTTGCTGAGTGAATCATTGACTCATCCGATTCATTCAAATCAAATAATTTTTTTGCTGAGTGAATCGTTGACTCACCCGATTCATTCAAATCAAATAATTTTTTTGCTGAGTGAATCATTGACTCACCCGATTCATTCAAATCAAATAATTTTTTTGCTGAGTGAATCATTGACTCACCCGATTCATTCAAATCAAATAATTTTTTTGCTGAGTGAATCATTGACTCATCCGATTCATTCAAATCAAATAATTTTTTTGCTGAGTGAATCATTGACTCATCCGATTCATTCAAATCAAATAATTTTTTTGCTGAGTGAATCATTGATTTGAATGAATCGGGTGAGTCAATAATTTAATGATTCACTAATAAATAAATAAAAACCTTTGATTTGAATGAATCGGGTGAGTCAATAATTTCAAGTTTTTTTTCTTCTTAGTGAATATTGACTCTCCTGATTCATTCAGTAAAAAAAAAAAATAATTTTGGATGAGTGAATCATTGAATCACTGCACCCTCAGGTTCCAGATTTTTAAATAATTGTATCTCGGCCAAATATTGTCCAAACCATACATCAATGGAAAGCTTATTTATTCAGCTTACATCTCAGTTATAAAAAAAATGTACCCCTTATGTCTGGTTTTGTGGTCCAGGGTCACATACATATATACATACACACACACACACACTACCAATCAAAAGTTTAGAATAATTTTGAATGTTTTTAGTGTCTTCTGCCCATCAAGGCTGCCTTTATTTGATCAAAAAAAAGAAAGATATATATATATTATTCTAATGTAAATCAGCTGTTCTCTATGTGAATTATGATTATTATCAATGTTGAAAACAGTCGTGCTGATTCATATTTCTGTTCAGACAGATGTTTTAATCGTCTCTACTAAGGTCGGTGTGTTTGATTCATTAAAAGAATCGATTCAGTGAACATGTTCATTCACATCATCACTCTGAATCTCCATGTCATTTTCATATATAAAAATGTTTTAATATATGGTAGTAAAGATTGCTGTTCATGGCTATGTATTAGTGTATATAAATAAAATGATTAAATATATGGAATGGAGATTATTTGAACTGTGTTTTACTTATGACATGAAACATTGTGTATCTTTACACCGATTGTTTGATTCATATGATGCTTCCTCTGACCGGAGACAGATTTCCTTTTATTATTCCATTTATTGTAAAGTGAGAATGAAAGTATAGTTTTTTTCCCATGGATTGTATTTGTGAGAGTGTTTTAGAGAAGCTCGTCCATCAGAGGAATGAACGTGTTGTCTGATCACACACTGGCTGGTTGGCTGATGTTGTGATTCCTGAAGCTGCGGAGACACGCCGGAGAACAGCACCAGAACATGACAGGCACACACTGAAGGCCAAACACACCCTGAACCGGACGGATGAGCTTGAGCCCCGGGCCGAACATGGGTCCTGAACAAGCCTCACACACACCAGCTCTGAGAACACACACACACAAACATTATACAGTGTGTTTATTTCACTAGACAAACCTTCCATCAAGTCAGACGAGATTAGTCATGTTTCTGGTTATAATGCATACATTTTCAATTATAAAAAGATTCACTCATTAAAAATAAAAACTTTGATTTGAATGAATCGGGTGAGTCAATGATTCACTCATCAAAAAATTCACTCATCAAAATAAAATCTTTTTCAGTCAAAGATTTTATTTTTGATGAGTGAATCATTGACTCACCAGATTCATTCAGTCACTCATCAGAAAAATAAAATCTTTGAGTCGGGTGAGTCAATGATTTACTCATCAAAAAAAAAAACCTTTGAATGAATCGGGTGAATCAATGATTCACTCATAAAAAAAAATCACTCATCAAAATAAAATCTTTTTCAGTAGAAGATTTTATTTTTGATGAGTGAATCATTGACTCACCCGATTAATTCAGTCACTCATCAAAAAAAATTAATCTTTGAATGAATCTGTTGAGTCAATGATTCACTCATCAAAAAATAAAATCTGAATGAATCATGTGAGTCAATGATTCACTCATCAAAAAAAAAATCTGAATGAATCTGGTGAGTCAATGATTCACTCAATAAAAAAAAAACCTTTTAATGAATCTGGTGAGTCAATGATTCACTCATCAAAAAAAAACCTTTGAATGAATCGGGTGAGTCAATGATTCACTAATAAAAAAAAATCTTTAAATGAATGAATCTGGTGAATCAATGATTCACTCATCAAAAAACAAACCTTTGAATGAATCTGGTGAGTCAATGATTCACTCATCAAAAAAAAATCTGAATGAATCTGGTGAGTCAATGATTCACTCATCAAAAAAAAAATCTGAATGAATCTGGTGAGTCAATGATTCCCCTCATCAAAAAAAAAACCTTTGAATGAATCTGGTGAGTCAATGATTCACTCATCCAAAAAAAATCTGAATGAATCTGGTGAGTCAATGATTCACTCATCAAAAAAAACAACCTTTGAATGAATCTGGTGAGTCAATGATTCACCCTTTAAAAAAAAATCTTTAAATGAATGAATCGGGTGAGTCAATGATTCACTCATCAAAAAAAAAATCTGAATGAATCTGGTGAGTCAATGATTCACTCCATCAAAAAAAAATCTGAATGAATCTGGTGAGTCAATGATTCACTAATAAAAAAAAATCTTTAAATTAATGAATCGGGTGAATCAATGATTCACTCATCAAAAAAAAAATCTGAATGAATCAGGAGAGTCAATGATTCACTCATCAAAAAAAATCTTTAAATTAATGAATCGGGTGAATCAATGATTCACTCATCAAAAAAAAAAATCTGAATGAATCGGGTGAGTCAATGATTCACTCATCAAAAAAAAAAATCTGAATGAATCTGTTGAGTCAATGATTCACTCATCAAAAAAAAAATCTGAATGAATCTGGTGTCAATGATTCACTCCATCAAAAAAAAATCTGAATGAATCTGGTGAGTCAATGATGCACTCCATCAAAAAATATCTTTAAATTAATGAATCGGGTGAATCAATGATTCACTCATCAAAAAAAAAAACCTTTGAATGAATCTGGTGAGTCAATGATTCACCCTTTAAAAAAAAAACCTTTGAATGAATCTGGTGAGTCAATGATTCACCCTTTAAAAAAAAAAACCTTTGAATGAATCTGGTGAGTCAATGATTCACCCTTTAAAAGAAAAATCTTTAAATGAATGAATCGGGTGAGTCAATGATTCACTCATCAAAAAAAAAATCTGAATGAATCAGGAGAGTCAATGATTCACTCATCAAAAAAAATCTTTAAATTAATGAATCGGGTGAATCAATGATTCACTCATCAAAAAAAAAAATCTGAATGAATCGGGTGAGTCAATGATTCACTCATCAAAAAAAAAAATCTGAATGAATCTGTTGAGTCAATGATTCACTCATCAAAAAAAAAATCTGAATGAATCTGGTGTCAATGATTCACTCCATCAAAAAAAAAATCTGAATGAATCTGGTGAGTCAATGATTCACTCCATCAAAAAATATCTTTAAATTAATGAATCGGGTGAATCAATGATTCACTCATCAAAAAAAAAAACTTTGAATGAATCTGGTGAGTCAATGATTCACCCTTTAAAAAAAAAAACCTTTGAATGAATCTGGTGAGTCAATGATTCACCCTTTAAAAGAAAAATCTTTAAATGAATGAATCGGGTGAATCAATGATTCACTCATCAAAAAAAAAATCGGAATGAATCGGGTGAGTCAATGATTCACTCATCAAAAAATAAAATCTTTGAATGAATCGGGTGAATCAATGATTCACTCATCAAAAAAAAAAATCTGAATGAATCGGGTGAGTCAATGATTCACTCATCAAAAAAAAACCTTTGAATGAATCTGGTGAGTCAATGATTCACTCATCAAAAAAAAAAATCTGAATGAATCTGGTGAGTCAATGATTCACTAATAAAAAAATCTTTAAATTAATGAATCGGGTGAATCAATGATTCACTCATCAAAAAAAAAAATCTGAATGAATCGGGTGAGTCAATGATTCACTCATCAAAAAATAAAATCTTTGAATGAATCGGGTGAATCAATGATTCACTCATCAAAAAAAAAAATCTTTGAATGAATCGGGTGAATCAATGATTCACTCATCAAAAAAAAAAAATCTGAATGAATCGGGTGAGTCAATGATTCACTCATCAAAAAATAAAATCTTTGAATGAATCGGGTGAATCAATGATTCACTCATCAAAAAAAAAAAATCTGAATGAATCGGGTGAGTCAATGATTCACTCCATCAAAAAATATCTTTAAATTAATGAATCGGGTGAATCAATGATTCACTCATCAAAAAAAAAAACCTTTGAATGAATCTGGTGAGTCAATGATTCACCCTTTAAAAAAAAAAAACTTTGAATGAATCTGGTGAGTCAATGATTCACCCTTTAAAAGAAAAATCTTTAAATGAATGAATCGGGTGAATCAATGATTCACTCATCAAAAAAAAAATCTGAATGAATCAGGAGAGTCAATGATTCACTCATCAAAAAAAATCTTTAAATTAATGAATCGGGTGAATCAATGATTCACTCATCAAAAAAAAAAATCTGAATGAATCGGGTGAATCAATGATTCACTCATCAAAAAAAAAACCTTTGAATGAATCTGGTGAGTCAATGATTCACCCTTTAAAAAAAAAAACCTTTGAATGAATCTGGTGAGTCAATGATTCACCCTTTAAAAGAAAAATCTTTAAATGAATGAATCGGGTGAGTCAATGATTCACTCATCAAAAAATAAAATCTTTGAATGAATCGGGTGAATCAATGATTCACTCATCAAAAAATAAAATCTTTGAATGAATCTGGTGAGTCAATGATTCACCCTTTAAAAAAAAAAACCTTTGAATGAATCTGGTGAGTCAATGATTCACCCTTTAAAAAAAAAACCTTTGAATGAATCTGGTGAGTCAATGATTCACCCTTTAAAAGAAAAATCTTTAAATGAATGAATCGGGTGAATCAATGATTCACTCATCAAAAAAAAAATCGGAATGAATCGGGTGAGTCAATGATTCACTCATCAAAAAATAAAATCTTTGAATGAATCGGGTGAATCAATGATTCACTCATCAAAAAATAAAATCTTTGAATGAATCGGGTGAATCAATGATTCACTCATCAAAAAAAAAAATCTGAATGAATCGGGTGAGTCAATGATTCACTCATCAAAAAAAAACCTTTGAATGAATCTGGTGAGTCAATGATTCACTCATCAAAAAAAAAAATCTGAATGAATCTGGTGAGTCAATGATTCACTAATAAAAAAATCTTTAAATTAATGAATCGGGTGAATCAATGATTCACTCATCAAAAAAAAAAATCTGAATGAATCGGGTGAGTCAATGATTCACTCATCAAAAAATAAAATATTTGAATGAATCGGGTGAATCAATGATTCACTCATCAAAAAATAAAATCTTTGAATGAATCGGGTGAATCAATGATTCACTCATCAAAAAAAAAAAATCTGAATGAATCGGGTGAGTCAATGATTCACTCATCAAAAAATAAAATCTTTGAATGAATCGGGTGAATCAATGATTCACTCATCAAAAAATTAAATCTTTGAATGAATCGGGTGAATCAATGATTCACTCATCAAAAAAAAAAAATCTGAATGAATCGGGTGAGTCAATGATTCACTCATCAAAAAAAAACCTTTGAATGAATCTGGTAAGTCAATGATTCACTCATCAAAAAAAAAAACTGAATGAATCATGTGAGTCAATGATTCACTCATCCAAAAAATATCTTTAAATTAATGAATCGGGTGAATCAATGATTCACTCATCAAAAAAAAAAACTTTGAATGAATCGGATGAGTCAATGATTCACTCATTAAAAAAAAATCTGAATGAATCTGGTGAGTCAATGATTCACTCATCAAAAAAAAAATCTGAATGAATCTGGTGAGTCAATGATTCACTCATCAAAAAAAAAATCTGAATGAATCGGGTGAGTCAATGATTCACTCATCAAAAAAAAAATCTGAATGAATCGGGTGAGTCAATGATTCACTCATCAAAAAAAAAATCTGAATGAATCTGGTGAGTCAATGATTCACTCATCAAAAAAAAATCTGAATGAATCGGGTGAGTCAATGATTCACTCATCAAAAAAAAAATCTGAATGAATCGGGTGAGTCAATGATTCACTCATCAAAAAAAAAATCTGAATGAATCTGGTGAGTCAATGATTCACTAATAAAAAAAATCTTTAAATTAATGAATCGGGTGAATCAATGATTCACTCATCAAAAAAAATCTGAATGAATCTGATGAGTCAATGATTCACTCATCAAAAAAAATCTGAATGAATCTGGTGAGTCAATGATTCACTCCATCAAAAAATATCTTTAAATTAATGAATCGGGTGAATCAATGATTCACTCATCAAAAAAAAAAATCTGAATGAATCGGGTGCGTCAATGATTCACTCATCAAAAAATAAAATCTTTGAATGAATCGGGTGAATCAATGATTCACTCATCAAAAAATAAAATCTTTGAATGAATCGGGTGAATCAATGATTCACTCATCAAAAAAAAAAAATCTGAATGAATCGGGTGAGTCAATGATTCACTCATCAAAAAAAAACCTTTGAATGAATCTGGTGAGTCAATGATTCACTCATCAAAAAAAAAAAAACTGAATGAATCATGTGAGTCAATGATTCACTCATCAAAAAATAAAATCTTTGAATGAATCGGAGGAGTCTATAGCCGCGTTTACACGGCAGAAACTTTCCCCAGAACTAGGAACTTTGGGCTGGTACTCGGTGTGTTTCGACCGCAGGGTCTAAATTAAGTTCCGGGTAAATATTTCTTCCTCCAAACGGCCCTCTGCATTTTATTTTAACCGGCATTTTTAAAAGTCTTTTGCGAGTATCGTTCAGCGTTCAGTAAATATCAGTCTTGCTCTTTCTGTCCGATGGCGCGCGTTCGTCTCAGCCATCTCACAGTCAATGTCCGTAATAGCTGATGATAACATACTTTGTCATATTTTAAATCTAGCTTTACGAGCTTTCAGAATACGCTTTAGTATCAGTGCTCGTCTCTTTCCCGCCGTTTTGTTAATGACCTCTTTAGTAAACCAATCCATAACCAGCAAAAGCAGCGCTGCTTGCATCTGCTCTATTTTCAGTCGGGAAAGTCAATGATTCACTCGTATAAAAAAAATCTTTGTGAATGAATCGGGTGAGTCAATGATTCACTCATCAATGATTCACTCATCTTCACTTGTTTCATTACTGGATGAATCAGTGTTTTTTAACGAATCTCTTGAATGAATGATTCAATGACATTCATAAAGGCTTCACTTGTTTCATTACTGGATGAATCAGTGTTTTTTAACAAATCTCTTGAATGAATGATTCAATGACACTCAAAAAGACTTCACTTGTTTCATTACTGGATGAATCAGCGTTTTCGAACAAATCTCTTGAATGAATGATTCAATGACTCACTCAAAGACTTCACTTGTTTCATTACTGGATGAATCAGCGTTTTTAACGAATCTCTTGAATGAATGATTCAATGACTCACTCATAAAGACTTCACTTGTTTCATTACTGGATGAATCAGCGTTTTTAACGAATCTCTTGAATGAATGATTCAATGACTCACTCATAAAGGCTTCACTTGTTTCATTACTGGATGAATCAGCGTTTTCGAACAAATCTCTTGAATGAATGATTCAATGACTCACTCAAAGACTTCACTTGTTTCATTACTGGATGAATCAGCGTTTTTAACGAATCTCTTGAATGAATGATTCAATGACTCACTCATAAAGACTTCACTTGTTTCATTACTGGATGAATCAGCGTTTTTAACGAATCTCTTGAATGAATGATTCAATGACACTCATAAAGGCTTCACTTGTTTCATTACTGTATGAATCAGTGTTTTTTTTTAAAATCTCTTGAATGAATGATTCAATGACACTCATAAAGACTTCACTTGTTTCATTACTGGATGAATCAGCGTTTTCGAACAAATCTCTTGAATGAATGATTCAATGACTCACTCAAAGACTTCACTTGTTTCATTACTGTATGAATCAGTGTTTTTTAACAAATCTCTTGAATGAATGATTCAATGACACTCAAAAAGACTTCACTTGTTTCATTACTGGATGAATCAGCATTTTCGAACAAATCTCTTGAATGAATGATTCAATGACTCACTCAAAGACTTCACTTGTTTCATTACTGGATGAATCAGCGTTTTTTAACGAATCTCTTGAATGAATGATTCAATGACACTCATAAAGGCTTCACTTGTTTCATTACTGGATGAATCAGCGTTTTTGAACAAATCTCTTGAATGAATGATTCCATGACTCACTCAAAAACTTCACTTGTTTCATTACTGGATGAATCAGCGTTTTTTAACGAATCTCTTGAATGAATGATTCAATGACACTCATAAAGGCTTCACTTGTTTCATTACTGGATGAATCAGCGTTTTTGAACAAATCTCTTGAATGAATGATTCCATGACTCACTCAAAAACTTCACTTGTTTCATTACTGGATGAATCAGCGTTTTTGAACAAATCTCTTGAATGAATGATTCCATGACTCACTCAAAAACTTCACTTGTTTCATTACTGGATGAATCAGCGTTTTTGGACAAATCTCTTGAATGAATGATTCTTGACAGTCGGTCTGAGGTGACAGAACATGCACATGTTTCTACAATGTATTGAAATGAACTACAAGTATGTAGTGAAGGGAAGGACAGTGTTTTACCTGCACAGGACGAGCTGAGCGGCGGGCGGCAGGCGTGTGCAGCGCTGCTCTGCGCGTGTGTGTGCGAGTGTGTGTGCTGCCATGTGCAACAGCGTCTGGGGAGAGTTGCAGCTGTTCTCGCTCCACAGTAATGCGTGTGTGTAATTCCAAGACAGCCTGAGCTCCGAAACGGACACGTGCAGAAGACCAGCGGGAAGAGCCACTAACTGATTCCCTTCAACGTTCAGAGACCTCAGAGACCTGAACACACATAAACACACACACACACACACTGAACGAACACAATGCTGTTGCGCTCTTATAGAATAAATACTGAGTGAATTCTATTATTAATGTCCACACCGTTATCGCTATAGTTATAGCTATAGTTTTTGTTAGTTATCGCTATAGTTATAGCTAAAGTTTTCGTTAGTTATAGCTAGAGTTATAGCTATAGTTTTTGTTAGTTATCGCTACAGTTATAGCTAAAGTCAGCGCCTGCACCAGACGCTGACTGGACAAGATTTACCACGAGTTTTCAAAATCGTGATAATCACACGCGGTTTTAATGATAATTCAATTTTAAACGATAATACTAACCGTCACTAAATTTTATCACGGTTTATCGTGAAACCGGTAAACGTTTCACCCCTAGTTATCGCTATAGTTATAGCTAAAGTTTTCATTAATTATCGCTATAGTTATAGCTAAAGTTGTTAGTTATCGCTATAGTTATAGCTAAAGTTTTCATTAGTTATCACTATAGTTATAGCTAAAGTTTTTGTTAGCTATCGTTATAGTTCTGATTAGTTATCGCTATAGTTATAGCTAGTTTTCTTTAGTTATCGCTATAGTTATAGCTAAAATTTTTGTTAGTTATCGCTATAGTAATAGCTAAAGTTTTCATTAATTATCGCTATAGTTATAGCTAAAGTTTTCATTAGTTATCGCTATAGTTATAGCTAGTTTTCTTTAGTTATCGCTATAGTTATAGCTAAAGTTTTTGTTAGTTATTGCTATAGTTATAGCTAAAGTTTTCATTAGTTATCGTTATAGCTAAAGTTTTCATTAATTATCGCTATAGTTATAGCTAGTTTTCTTTAGTTATCCCTATAGTTATGGCTAAAGTTTTTGTTAGTTATAGCTATAGTTATAGCTAAAGTTTTCATTAGTTATCGTTATAGCTAAAGTTTTCATTAATTATCGCTATAGTTATAGCTAGTTTTCTTTAGTTATCCCTATAGTTATGGCTAAAGTTTTTGTTAGTTATAGCTATAGTTATAGCTAAAGTTTTTGTTAGTTATCGCTATAGTTATAGCTATAGTTTTTGTTAGTTATTTGTTAGTTATCGCTATAGTTATAGCTATAGTTTTTGTTAGTTATTGCTATAGTTATAGCTATAGTTTTTGTTAGTTATAGCTAAAGTTTTTGTTAGTTATCGCCAGGGCTCTGAACCGGTTCAAGGAACGAAAACGAAAACCGGAAACGAACGAAATTTTAAGAGGAACAAAAACGGAAACGAAATCAAAATCAATTTGAATCGTTCTGAACAGAAACGTTAATTTGAAATGACCATTAACCGGTTAATAACGTTATTTTATCGTTCTCTTTAATATTTTAATTTGGCAGTGACCAATCAAGAAATGAGTAGTACAGCATGTGACGTTGACGGATCAAGCGTGAGTGAAATGCCCGCGCACCATCATCTATGAATCTACCGGTAACGCAAGTCAGTGTGAGCGCGCATTTTCATGCCTCAAGTAGCCTACATTTCTTTCCCCGCTGAGGTCTACAATGAATGTGCAGGTATTGGAGGACATTCTTTTCGAACGTTTAAATAAGCAGTACGGACTTTAAGCTCAAATAGACTGATTT
>CM042243.1:3525881-3563381 GCA_023566225.1 Romanogobio albipinnatus | reverse complement strand
ACACGAAAGAGCTCAAATCACTTTTTTGTTTGTTTTTTAAAAACATCTTTATAGTTTTTGTAACTTTATAGATGACTGTTTTAGTCAATAGGCCATATCAGGTTAAGCTAAAGCTTCAAATAAGTTTATTTATTTATTTTTTTAATTTCAAGTAACAAAGATTTTTAAAAATGGTTTTAGTTAACTAACTTTATTTAATATGTGTCAAATACTGGTCTTTCCTCCTCACTATGAATTAAATGGGAATGAAATTAAATACAGTTTATTGTGTAACCAAAAACTAATATATAATGCGTGACTTTTAATTATAAACCGGCTGGAAATACACCAGGACTTTTATTTTGAAATCTCGCCTTACTATTGCAGTTGCAGGAGCTCATTCAAGTTCAGGAGATAAAATATGCATTGTTACAACCGTCTAAAACATATTACTATATAAACATCGTAAAGTACACATTATCATTATTCATCAGCATTAGTTCATAAACAATTGCCTGTCATAAATGTGTGTTATTGATTGATTGAGCCGCTCTGGATTGGGGATGCGTGAGTGAGCCTGTAGAGCAACAGCGCCGTGTTCTCCAGCGGTTAGATCAGCACGTCCAAATCAAATGTAAAAAATTACACAGGACATCAGTTCTGACTGGATCTCCTCCCTAACATTTTCGTCTCGTTTTTATTTGTTGACGAAAATGACAGTTGATTTTCTTCATAGTTTTTGTCATCTAACACTAGTTTATATTTAGTTATCGTCTCGTTTTCGTCAGTGAAAAAAGGTTGTTGACGAAAATTATTAGTCAACGAAATTAACACTGACACACACACTACCCCTAAACCTACCCATCACACACACACACACACACACACACACACACACTACCCCTAAAACTACCCATCACACACACACACACACACACACACACACACACACACACACTACACCTACCCCTAAACCTAACCATCACACACACACACTACCCATACCACCTAACCCTAACCCTAATCACACACTACCCCTACCCCTAAAACTACCCATTACACACACACACACACACACTACCCCTAAACCTGCCTATCACACACACACACACACACACACACACACACACACACACACACACACACACACACACACACACACACACACACTACCCATACCCCTAAACCTACCCATCACACACACACACACACACAGTCTTCCTAGCATTGTTCGGGAAGCAGACACACTCTGTCAGTTTAAATCTAGACTAAAAACACATCCCTTTACTGTGGCATACACATAAAACACTTTTTCAATGAATTGATTGTTAGGCTGCATTAACTAGGTCAGCCGGAACCGGGAACACTTCCCATAACACCTGATGTACTCGTTACATCATCAGAAGAATGGCATCTACGCTAATGATAGTCTCTCTGTTTTATCCCGAGGTTTACTGCAGTCAGCCGGATCCGGGCCGTATCCAGATCAGATGCTGGACCTGCACCCAGAGAAGACTAACACATGACCCTGAAGTGTCTGCAGAGACCGTGTCAATTAGACTCCCCTGAAACTGCCTCATCGACACGGCATCCTCAATAAACCCGTCTCCAGCGTCATGACTCCGATTGTTCGAATATTACAATTAAATAATACTTAAATCGATATGTCATCCGCAATAAACCCGTCTCCAGCGTGTTGCCTCCGGTCCTTCAAACATTCCGATCTATTATGACCTCTGACCTGTAAAGCTGCCAGAATAATAATAATACGCTGTTTGTTAATTGGCCAGAGGAGAACTGGCACCGCGACTGAGCCTGGTTTCTCCCAAGGTTTATTTTTCTCCATTAGGTCACCTAATGGGGTTTTGGTTTCCTTGCCACTGTTGCCTCTGGCTTGGCGTGCTCAGTTGGGGACACTACATTTTTCAACTAAACATCGAAATAAATCTAATTAATAAACCAAATTAACCATATAAACTAAATTACTGATCTAATTATTGATCTAAAGCCCACACTGTCACCGTATGGAAATTGAAATGAACTGATGACATCAAATGGCTATACAGCTGAATAAAATTATGCTGCATTATTTTCCTGTTTAACACTGTAAAGCTGCTTTGAAACAATCTACATTGTTAAAAGCGCTATATAAATAAAGTTGACTTGACTTGACTTGACACACACATACATACACACACACTACCCCTAAACCTATCCATCACACACACACACACACACACACATACATACACACACACTACCCCTACCCCTAAACCTACCCATCACACACACACACACACACACACACACACATACACACACACTACCCCTACCCCTAAACCTACCCATCACACACACACGCACACACACACACACACACACACACACACACACACACACACACACACACACACTACCCATACCCCTAAACCTATCCATCACACACACACACATACATACATACACACACACTACCCCTACCCCTAAACCTACCCATCACACACACACACACACGTCTCCTTACAAGTACAATTTGGGCTGTATTGTGTGTCCCCTTCAAAAATTGCCCTTGAGAAATGTTGTGTTTATTGTCCCCTCCATCTGTTAGATGAAATTTACGCCCATGCACACACACACACACCTTGAAGCTGAGGCTCGTTCCTCCTCGCGTGAGACAGTCGAGGACGGCCAGCTCAGACGCGCTGATGACATCACACTCTCCTCCGCCCCGGAACGGCGAGCGGGAGCGGCGGGAGCCCTGGAAGTGTTTGCTGGTCACCGCATTCAGAAGAACTTCATGAGCTGTGGACACATGAGGAACACACACACAGGTCTTGAGCAGCAAATCAGAATGATTTCAGAAGGATCATGTGACACGCGTGTCCTTGCCTGTGTATAATTCATGAAGTGTGTGTGACGCCGACGTCCGCAGCTGATCCTCCGAGTCTCCAGAATCACTCCTGAAAGAGTTTCGTGCACGTGCTTCCATCTGAACCATCGCTGCCAACTCTGAACACACACATGGGCAAAGTGTGTGGCAACTAAACATTTAATATTTGACAACTGTTTTACAATACACACACTATATTGCCACAAGTATTGGGACGCCCCTCCAGATCACTTCAGGTGTTCAGTCCCGTCATGGCCACAGGTGTGTAACTCAAGCTCTAGGCCTGCAGACGCTTCTACACACATCAGTGAGAGAATGGGCCGCTCTCAGGAGCTCAGAGAATGTGGAATAAGTCCAAATATTATACTAAATATTCCACGCTCAACTGTTAGTGGAAGCGATTGGGAACAACAGCAACTCAGCCATGAAGTGAAATCACAAAGCGGGGTCAGCGCATGCTGAGGGTCACAGAAGTCGCCAACTTTCTGCAGAGTCAAGAGCTCCAGACCTCCAAACTTCTGTGGCCTTCAGATGAGCTCAAGAACAGTGTGTAGAGCAGGGGTCGCCAACTAGCGGACTCCGGTCCGAATCCGGACCGCGAAGCCTTTTGACATAATGAAATAAATATGCCACATGCCATAAAAATAAAAAAAATCACATTTATATCAGGCAGCTCTAAGTTGAACCGTTTGGGTCCTATGTCGCCATAGCCTGGATGCCAGCCGAACTTAGCCCCGCCCACAACATTTTAACTCGAGCAGTTCGGTCTGGATCCGTAGAGGAGTAATTATGCCCGAACAGAAACTGGACCAATGAAATTGTCAGGGCGGGCTTTAGACGATGATGGACAGATGATAAACAGTAACGTAATCATCCACGTCATCAAAGGCGCTTGGGTTGAATTTGCTCTAATCCTAAACGGAGAACTTGTTCGTATATGCGTTCACCTTTACTATTTCTCTCAGAAATGATGATGGTGTTGGTAAGTACTCTGTGTATCCTTACATTATTTTTTTTACAACACCAGCAAAGATCGTTTACACTCATCTTTTTCTTCTAACGCGACTTATTCCAGCGCGCACAGACAGGGTTGCCAAGTTTTTACAGCAAAACTCGCCCAACTGCTACTCAAAACTAGCTAAAAACAAGCCCAATAGCTTTCCGGGTGGGGGGGTTCTCCGGAAAAAATGGCATTTGGGGGAAAAATATGTGTTATTTTGGCACGGCTGCTAAATTTCGCATTCCTGGGTCTGTATATCACATTGGGGTCGCTTCAACCCGCGGACTTGGCAACACAGTGCAGTTGAGTTCTGTTGACATTTGACAACTAACGTTATGCGTCGCTCCGTTGCTCTGATTGGTTGTAGGTCTATCCAATTGAGGTCTTTCCTGGTTCGGTTTAAACACGCCCCATAATCACAGCCCAACGGAGCAGATCAGACTCATATTCTGACTAGAATTGAGTATGACCACGTCAGGCTATAAATATGCCACATGCCATTAAAAAAAAAATCATATTTATATCCGGCAGCTCAGTAGAACCGTTTGGGTCCTATGTCGCCATGGGTTGCGACGACATTTAACTATCATAGATATTCATAATAAAGGCTAGATGTCTCGTCCGCGCTGCTGGCCAATGGAGGTCGACGTCCGCACCTGGCGGCCATCTTGTCACAGTCAGCTCACTCACTCGTAACATTGTGTTTTAATGGGTGCTTGCACTTTTTAAATAACCATAACTTGCTCAATTCTCTTCCGATTTTCAAACTGTTTGGTTTGTTATAAACGTCAGAGATGTAGTTATGACACTGCATACTTATTCATAATTTGTTCAAGAATCCATAATTATAGCCACGTTAATAACGTTTGTAAGAAACCAAATCATTTGTAAATCCGTCAAGATTTCAGTGAGATAAGAGTATTTGTGTTCACGCAGATCATCAGGTACCACAGAGCCCTGCCTGTGACAAGATGGCCGCCGGTGGTGACGTTAGAGACTCCGCCGTAAGACATCTAGCCTTTATTATGGATATCTATGGTTACTTTGCTCACTGTTGCTACGTTCATGGTTCAGACGCGCGGTCGGTCACGCATGCAGTGAAGAAGAGACTGGTGCGTTCACACCGGACGCGAATGACCGGTGTGAACGCACTATCAGAGCAGAAAGTGGCGCGCAAAAACAATGGCATTTTGGAAAATTAGGAAAGTTGGCGCTGAAAACCGAGTTTTCCGAGATGAATGGGTGGGGGAAAAAATCGCATTTATTTTTTCTGCGTCCTGTACAAGGCCTGTGTGTCTCATTTGCTCTGATTCTGTTGCAGTTGTCAAAATATTAAACATTTTCCAACACTGGTGGCACTTTATTTTTTGCCTGTTTGTGTTTCTGAGTGATATTGCTAATGATATTTTGCCAGTGCAATTTGAAGCACAGAAGAGAGCAGTGTTCAATATTAGATACATTTAGTTAAGTAGAGACTATACATGTGAATAAACATAAAATGTGTTATGAGATTTCTGATTTTCTGATCATGGGGGGGTTTGCGTTCATTGCCTGTTATTATTTATCTCAGTTCAGCAGGAAAAAGCACTTTAGTTGCTAGTAATGTTGAAATGAATGTGCAGATTTAGAGATGAAGGCATTTTTAGTTCATCATATTTTTGTCAGACATGGTTACTGGTTGACTTTAGATATTTTGTACCAAAGCAACTTAAGGGGGAAAACAGAACAACAACAAAATGAGATCAGTTTTGTGAATGATTAGCCTACCTATGTTTTTTTTTTAACAATATGACATGTTTTGTCCATATGAGAACATATATTTTGTTCAATTAAGAACAAATCTACACGAATTTCTTTAGTCTGGCAATAAACATTAATTATTGTTTTTAGGTGTATAATTGTCCGGACCTCGGCCGGTGACGAGGGTTCATTTACTGGACCTCAAGCAATTTTAGTTGAAGACCCAATGGGTTTCCATGGCCGAGCAGCTCATTCAAGCCTTACATCACCAAGTGCAGTGCAAAGCGTGGGATGCAGTGGGGTAAAGCGCGCCGCCACTGGACTCTAGAGCAGTGAGATGTGTTCTCTGGAGTGACCAATCACGCTTCTCTGTCCAATCCCATGGACGAGTCTGGGTTTGACGGATGCCAACGGGACTTGCCTGACTGCATTGTGCCAAGTGTAAAGTTTGGTGGAGGGGGGATTATGGCGTGGGGTTGTTTTTCAGGGGTTAGTTCCAGTGAAAGGAACTCTTAATGCTTCACCAAGACATTTTGGACAATTTCATGCTCCCAACTTTGTGGGAACAGTTTGGGGACGGCCCCTTCATGTCCCAACATGACCAGTGCACAAAGCATCGCTCCATAAAGACATGGATGAGCGAGTTTGGTGTGGAGGAACTGAGTCCTGACCTCGACCCGACAGAACACCTTTGGGATGAATTAGAGCGGAGACTGAGAGCCAGGCCTTCTCGTCCAACATCACAAATGCGCTTCTAGAAGAATCCCCATAAACACACTCCTAACCCTTGAGGAAAGCCTTCCCAGAAGAGCTGAAGCTGTTAGAGCTGCAAAGGGTGGCGACTCCATATTAAACCCTACGGATTAAGAACGGGAAGTTCATGTGCATGTAAAGGCAGGCGTCACAACACTTTTGGTGATATAGTGTACGTGTAACGACCCACAGTGATGCAAACTACTCAACGTTTGTAGTGTAATTTTGCCATTTTGAAATACAAAACAAGAGTGAATGTGTGCATGCAAATAATACAAAACAATTGGATTTGCAATGAGTTTAAATTAATTATATATATATTAAATGTGACCCTGGACCACAAAACCAATCATAACATGACTCCAGACTTGTTCAAGACATGGTTGCGGCCTTGTTACCGCATATGATCTGTCTCCGAGGGATCCTGCGTGCGACCGGCGGCAGACCCTCGCAGCTCAGCGTCTGATTGGCCGTTTCACACTGCCCGCCCCTGTGCAGCTCCGACAGGAACAAACGCAGCAGCTTGTTGTAGTTACAGCTGGACAGCACCATCTTCCTCAGCTCGTCCGGTGACCCGCGGCCCGACAGGCCCACCAGCAGGAAGTCATTGAGGCAGAAGAGGTCAGGAGGTCGGCGATCCGCGGGCGTGCGCTGAGGCCGATGGGGCGAACCGCTGAGGATGCTGGGTAACGTGATCTGGCCAACACGATCAAGATGCGTTTGCGGATTGTCTAGAAACCCAGAGATGACATTATTACATATTGAAAACTAGAGATAACTTTAATATTTGAGCTTCTAAAAAACGTTTAGGTGTAAATTTGAGATTTGTATATTTAAAACCACTTCAGCTCTGCAGCATATTTAGATATTTTAAGAAAATTAGGCATTATCTGAATTTAAAAGAGCACCCTATTCACATACATTGGAGTAAAGTTATAAAAATGTTATGATTTTACAGAAAACACTCTAAATTTTAACACAGTGGTGGAATATTGCATATATTATATTGTATTTATTCACAATTGTATGATATTTCATACATTTCATAAACCAAGCAGATAGAGCAACCATTGACTACCATAGTAGGGAAAAAAGCTACTATGGTAGTCAATGGTTGCTTGGATCTGCTTGGTTACAAACATTCTTCAAAATATCTTCTTTTGTGTTCAGCAGAACAAAGAAACTCAAACAGGTTTGGAGAAACTTGAGGGTGAGTAAATAATGAGTCAGTCACGTGATAATCAGTCACGTGATATAAATATGATAAAAATGAGGAGTCACCTGCAGTCCGGGGCGCAGGCCGTGTGCTCACTGGGCTGTAGTGTGCTGTCTTTTTAGGGGGCAGGGGTCTTCTCAACAGCTTCATGTGTTCGGATGACATCGATTCTCTCTGATCAGTGTTTATGAGAACATATGCAGATGCAGGAGCATAAGCGGTATTGAGTTACAAAAACAGGGCATTGATTTCATACATGACCTCTGTAGAGACACCGGGGCTTAAATCATGTTTATCAGGCATTCTGGGAGACAAAACAAGTGTATAGGGATTATCAATATAATATTATTATGAAAGGCCATTTTACCCACAAATCGCATAAAGTAAAATTATATATCAATTCATTCCGTTATATCTTTCATAACATAGCTGAGAATCATCTTTAAACAAAGTTTGGATTAAAATTGAAAAACAAAAAAAATTATATATATATATATAAACTTTACCTGAAATAAATAAATAAACTTTACCTGAAAAAAGAAAAAAACCTTTACCTGAAAAAAATAAAAATAAATAAACTTTACCTGAAAATAATAAATAAATAAAAACTTTACCTGAAAAAAATTAAACATTTAAATATATATATATATATAAACTTTACCTGAAATAAATAAATAAATAAATAAACTTTACCTGAAAAAAATAAAAATAAATAAACTTTACCTGAAAAAAATAAAAATAAATAAACTTTACCTGAAAAAAATAAAAATAAATAAACTTTACCTGAAAAAAATAAAAAAACTTTACCTGAAAAAAATAAAAATAAATAAACTTTACCTGAAAAAAATAAAAATAAATAAACTTTACCTGAAAAAAATAAAAAAACTTTACCTGAAAAAAATAAAAATAAATAAACTTTACCTGAAAAAAATAAAAATAAATAAACTTTACCTGAAAAAAAAATAAAAATAAAAACTTTACCTGAAAAAAATAAAAATATATAAACTTTACCTGAAAAAAATAAAAATATATAAACTTTACCTGAAAAAAAAAAAAAAAAAAAAAAAACTTTACCTGAAAAAAATAAAAATAAAAAAACTTTACCTGAAAAAAAATAAATAAAAAAAAACTTTACCTGAAAAAAATGTCAAATTAAAATATATATATATATAAACTTTACCTGAAAAAAATAAATAAATAAACTTTACCTGAAAAAAATAAAAATAAACTTTACCTGAAAAAAATAAATACATTAATAAATATATATATATATATTAACACAATGAGTACTGGCGTCAACTTACGAGGACATAACATAACATATTAATAAAATATATATATTTAAAAAAAAATATATATTATATACATTTGTTTCTTATGCTCTAAACAATGTAATGACGTGAAAAAGAGACTTTGTTTTCCTGGGTCTTGGGATGAAATACTAATGCAGAAATAATTTACACTTTAAATATATCATCATACTTTATTGCTTTTGCATTACAGTAAAGAGAAATCAATCGTCATCTCCCAGCAGTGTTGCTTATTACCAATTCATATTATTATCTGAGGATTAAGCTGCAAATATGACACGCTAAACTAATCAGCGCTGAAAAGCGAACCCGACAGAAGATATAACGCCTATAATGATCGAATCAAAGCGATTTAACCCGTGTGTGAGTTACACACACATCCCTGCGAACTTAAACATGAAAACTGCGACAGAGCGCGAGAGAAACTCACCAGAGATCAGCAGAGGAGTCTTTAGCAACCGCCCTAGCAACCGCCTGTCAAGCTCACAGCGCGCGTAAAGATCAAAGCCGCTGTGACGTCTTCGAGTGTGACGTCACCTGCTGTTATCATGCGCGTTCCAAAGTAAACACGTGTTCTTTGAAGAAGATGTTAAGATCTATATTAAATCCATATCTACCTCTTTTAACAAAAAGGCGACTAAAACTCTGAATGTATGCTCAAATTTGGGCGTTTTTGTTTAATTAATGTATTGTATTGTAAGGTCATTAATATAATGTTGTTGTTTCTTTCTGGTTTTTTTATTTATTATTTATTTATTTTTTTCATTATTATTATTTAATATTTTGTGGGAAGGCTTGTGTTTAATTGATGCTTCCTCATCTGTTTATTTATCTTCCTTTTTATTTATGTATTTTTCTCCGAACTCAAATGTGATGTAATGTTTGTCCCTGAACCTCTGGCTATGTTTTCTGGTTATGGCTTCACTTTTGCGTATTGTAAGTGAATGTTAAATTAAAAAATAAATAAATAAATAAATAAAAGTAAACGTGTTCTGAGAATGCGCTGCTGACGTTCTTTTCCCGCCAAATTTAATTAGAAGTCAAAACAAATCCTCCCATTAACACAATCCATCATCCCAGTATTGCAAATATTTATCAACTTAAATATATATATATATATAGCTTTTTAGATTACAAACAAAGACAAACATATGACATAAACACTCACATACACCAATCAGCCATAACATTATGACCGTAATATTGTGTTGGTCCCCCGTCGAGGCATGGACTCCCCTAGACCCCTGGAGGTGTGCAGTGGTATCTGGCACCAAGATGTTAGCACCAGATCCTTTAAAGGTCCCGTTCTTCGTGTTTTTTTGAAGCTTTGATTTTGTTTACAGTGTGCAATATAACATGTGTTCATGTTTCGCGTGTAAAAAAACACAGTATTTTTCACACAATTTACTCATCTGTACACCGCTGTTTACACTGTCCTAAAAACGACTTCCTTGTTCTATGAAGTCCCTCCTTCAGAAATACGTAACGAGTTCTGATTGTGCCAGCGGTTCCTGTGTTGTGATTCGACAGCAGCTTAGCGCACGTAACTTGCACGGAAAGGTCACGCCTCTTAACGGGAGATGTATGCGCTCAATGATCTAGCGTCCCTGGGAAAGCCAAACAAAGGTCGATTTGACTCCGGGATGAAAATAACAGCGTCTCGACGACATGGCGACAACACACTCAAACGCAACACTTCCTTTTCTCCACGCGACACGTCCTCTTCTCCACGTGGGACAGCAACAAGACCACGCCCCCTTTTTCGCGTATTCTTGTGGGCGGAGGTTAGTCTGTTCTACTGTTCTACTGACGTCATTAATGAAGGAAGTACCAGGATGTAGTCCGAGCCGGCCGTTCGCTGTAGGCTTTGAAAGGGAACTTCTGTTAAATAAAATATCTCGCTTGGCATTGAACTTTGAGCTTTATAATTTTACAGGTATTATTTATGCTCTAACAGCAACATTACACACTAACTAAAGTTTGAACAATGGGATCACGAAGAACGGGACCTTTAAGTCCTGTAAGTTGTGAGGTGAGGCCTCCATGGATCGGACTTGTTTGTTCAGCACATCCCACAGATGCTCGATTGGATTGAGATCTGGGGAATTTGGAGGCCTAGTCAACGCCTCAAACTCGTTGTTGTGCTCCTCAAACCATTCCTGAAACACTTTGTCATGTGTCAGGTTCTTTCTCTTTGCTTCTCACTATTCTTTTCTTCACTCACTCTCCTTCCTGATTGTTTCAGACACACACACACACACACTTTCTCACTCGCTCGTTACTGTGCGTTCACACCGCTGCCGGCGAGAGCGTCAAACTTGGCTCTGGCCGCCCTGCCATCGACGCTGTAGAAAGATCTGTGGACGCGCTGCCGCTCCGACGTAGATCGAATGCTTGGTCTTTTTTAAAACTGCATTTAAAGGGGCTGCAAAGCAAACAATCATGTTCGCATTTTTAAAATCGGCATTTGTGCAGACTGACCACAGTAGGGTATACCCGTATAAGATAACATCATGAAATAATTTAAATGTGAAAGTTAACTTAATTATAGTTGCATGTTTGCTAATGAAATAAACCATTTAAAAGCCATTTGTGTGGTGTGGCTTTTGTGTTCTTGGAAGTGCTAGTCTAATTTCAACAAGTTTAGGTGCTAGCCTTGGTCTTTAACATTAACATTAATTTGTGTGCAACCTACTTTACAATAACTGTCCTGGTTTAAGTGCAGCATTCATGCAATTGGTCAAATCGGTGTTGTTTTGAGCAAATGAATTGCATTCCCGCTGAAAAAAAGGTTTTCTAGCGCGAAAATGTTGCATATAAAAGGTGTTGCGCGGAATATATATATATATTATAGGGAAACCCGCTACCGCAATGATCAACCTCTCCTCCATTTTGCTTGGGAACTAATGTGGTCGGAACCAAAGTTTCCAGCACTGCGTTCTCTGGAATCATTTCAAGCGGAGCACTACTACATTCCCATTGGTTGCCGCCGGTTGCCGCCGAACCGCGTCATAGCTCATTACCATAAAGTTGACCTGATTCCAACTCTCCTCGACGCCCAAATCGTCCAAGACGCGCAGCGCCGCTCTCGCCGGAGCTCGCCGCCGGGCTCCCATTGAAAATGAATGACTTCCGGCCACTTTGACGCTCTCGCCGGCGGCGGTGTGAACGCACAGTTAGGCTCATCTTCTCTCTGTCTACCTGCACCTGTTAGTCATCGCAATCAGCGCCTCGCTGCCTTGCGATGACACCTGTTCCCACTTTTGTTTGAGTGCTTACCCTTTATCTAGTGTTTGTTCTTACTGCCTCTTGTTGGATCATTGTTTCATGTCATGCGTTACGACTGCTGCTTTCTTCATGTCTGATTTGCTTTGGAAGTGCTCACCTGGTCTTGTTTGTCTGATACAGCCTTGCGCCTAAGTTTAGTCTGAGTTCTGCATTTGCTGCAAGAGTACCTTCGCAGTCCTCTGTTCCTGACTGTGATTTATTCTCAAGAACTGCCTCCACCTCTACTGGTGTCCCGATCTCTCTCCTCTTCGAGACAGGATCAGCTCAGCTGCCTTCTCAGTTTGTTTTACCAGTTCTGTGTGCCTTTACGACAGACTGCCTTGTTTATATTCTCATTAAAGACTGTTGTTATCCTGTCAACCTCTGCTTTTGGATCCATCCTTTATTGACTCTGACACATTTGTGCTTTGTGGCGGCGCATTATCTGCTGAAAGAGCCACAGCCACCAGGGAATACCGTTTCCATGAAAGGCTGGACATGGTCTCAACAATGCTTAGGGAGGTTGGACGTGTCAAAGGAACATCCACAGCATGGGCACCCTGACTGGTCAGCGGCTGTGCCGCCCCATACGCAACAAACTGAGATGCTCTGTGTATTCTGAGCCCTTTCTATCAGAACCAGCATTAACTTCTGGAGCAGTTTGAGCTCCAGTAGCTCGTCTGTTTGATCGGACCACACGGGCCAGCCTTCGCTCCCCACGTGCATCAATGAGCCTCGGCCGCCCATGACCCTGTGTCCGGTTCTCCACTGTTCCTTCCTCGGAGCACTTTTGATAGAGACTGACCACTGCAGACCGGGAACACCCCACAAGAGCTGCAGTTCTGGAGATGCTCTGACCCAGTCGTCTAGCCGTCACAATCTGGCCCTTGTCAAACTCGCTCAAATCCTTACGCTTGCCCATTTTTCCTGCTTCTAACACATCAACTCTGAGGACAAAATGTTCACTTGCTGCCTAATATATCCCACACACTAACAGGAGATGGTCGCTAGTTTTTCCACAGTGTCCATTTTGTACATAATCAGATTTATCAGACTGACTCTGGTAGACTGGAGGGAGCGTGAGCGTTTGCGTTGTACCTTCACTGGTTGTAGAGATCTTTGATGGAAGTTAAAAAAATGCCCTAAGAGCAATAAAACCCCCATGACACATTACTGATGACACTCATGAATATATTATATTTAGTCAAATATGGATTCCGCCTCTTCCTGATTCTTAAACAATGACATTTGCACACCCAAATGTGTGGTTACATTCTTCAATTGACCGTTTCACAAGATCAAACCTCAGCATTGTTAAATCTCAGAATTGTGTCAGATGCTGTGGGATGTCGATCATGTTTGTCGCTGTGTGCAGATGAAAGCGTTTTACCTTATAAAGACATAGAGTGTGTGTGTTCCTGTTTCCACTGTCGTGTAGGCCCTGTCACTTCCTTCCTCTCACATTTGAAGAGAGTCGCTGCAGCACCTCTGAAACTGACCAGACACAGATCCACCCTGAACGCCACGTCCGTCCGTCTGCAGGTAAGAGATGAACATCACAATCTGTGTTTGTCTAGTGTGTGTGTGTGTGAGTAAATCCCACATGCTGCATGCTTTAGATTGAGAAACTGCCTGAACCTTTCACATCCTGATCAGATGATGTGTATCCGATGATTGTGCATGTTTTGAGCTTCATCTCCACATGTGATGCATAAGTTGAATATTAATGCAAAATACAGCCTCCCAGCGAACAGGGAACGGTCTGAGAACGTCCTCCGCTCTGTAATTATGTTCTCAAAACGTCTGCACAAAAACAATCTTTTGTGGAACTTTCTGTAGTTGGACGTTTGTCATTTTTTAAAATGTTACAAGTTTCGGAATGTTCAGAGAAATGTAACAATGCGTAATGTTCCAAAATGGAATGTTCCCCAAAAATATGTTTTTAAACTACATTTTTAAATGTTTTTAAAACCTTTAGAGAGCATTAACTTAAAGTAGGGTGACCAAATGGGGGGGGGGGGGGGGGGTTCAATCACTTTAAATGTATTGAAATGAATCAGGCATCTTTGA
The DNA here is from genome assembly GCA_023566225.1 of Romanogobio albipinnatus. Classification (NCBI taxonomy): domain Eukaryota; kingdom Metazoa; phylum Chordata; class Actinopteri; order Cypriniformes; family Gobionidae; genus Romanogobio; species Romanogobio albipinnatus. The sequence goes on along the minus strand of CM042243.1, from coordinate 3,549,156 downwards.
GTAAACTTCGAGTATCATTTGAGTATCTGGTTTTCGGTAATCAAAATATGGTCACCCTACTTAAAGGGAATGTTAGCAAAATATACATGTTTGTTCGCCAACATCCGAGCGCCTTATATTTGCCATTGCCATTTAATTTAATAACTAACACAGATGATACTGTGAATCCCAGAGATTCTGTGTGTGGCCGTTTGTGTAAAACGTTGGGGGGTTTTTGAGTCTTCTGAAGCAGAAGTGAAGCTTTGAGCTGCTGTTTAAGTGAAACAGGAAACTGTGGTTTTAGCTGTGCAACAAGTGCATGAAGTTACTGATATGAAGCCTCGCTCTACAGCATCTGTGCGCCATCTCAGAAAGGAGCCTTAGCGTTTTATTCACACCTTTGCAAAGTGTGTGCGGACATGCAGCAGCAGAATGGATTAGATCACTCTGTACAAAATAGATTACTGGCTACTAATTGCATCACAGTAAAGTACTGAGTACTTTCCAGTATAATTTATACAGTAAATAATTGTGAAATGACAGCTGTGAAAGTAATGCAATAGTAGACAGTAATTTACTGTAAAATGCACAGCATGCGTCTGTAGAATTACAGTGTAAACTGTAGTAATGCAACTCAGTATGTGCACACTTAAAAACTACACTCTAAAAAATGCTGGGTTAAAAATAACCCAAGTTGGGTTGAATATGGGCAAACCCAGAAATTGGGTTGTTTTAACACAGCGATTGGGTTGAATGTTTGCTTAAAACAACCCAATTGCTGGGTTTGTCCATATTCAACCCAACTTGCCATTTAATTTAATAACTAACGCAGATGATACTTTGAATCCCAGAGTTTCTGTGTGGGAATTTTTGAATATGGACAAACCCCAATTGCTGGGTTTGTCCATAATTAACCCAACTTGGGTTGTTTTTAACCCAGCATTTTTTAGAGTGTAACATACTGTAAATTTGACGTTTTCACAAAACATTCTTAACCCTTTAACTGTCACACCCCTTTTTGAGAATACACATGAAAATGCACTATCCAAACTTAAAGTGCTGTAATTCAAGAATGCTTTGGAATATAGACCAAAGTTTGGTCTCGTTTTAAAGACGACACTGCAGATTATTGCTGAAGTGAAGGCAATTCAGAATATGAAAGTACGAAAGAGTTATGGAAGTTTAAATTTACTGTAAATGAAAATTACTGTACTAAATATTTTTTATTTCATATAAAATATATATTTTACAAAAAAGAATTTACTCTAAAATTACTATAAAATCAAAGCCATATGTCTAACCAATTTGTGTTCCAAATTTGAAGTTGAAGTTCCCATGAGATTGTGTTTATGCGCTGTACCAAAAATAGCCACCGGGTGTCATTCAAATTCCATTTATTGTTTTTTTTTTAATGCATTTTCTTTAAATTTCTGTCCAAATATCACTTCCATCACAAAACAGTCACCAAATATGGACCCTTGAGACTCAGACCTTTCCGACAATATGTGTTTTGTCAAGATTGGAAAAGATTTTGAATATAAAGTAGTTAAAATAATTGTTGTAATTTGAAACATGACACCGCCCACTAGGGGAGGAGCCCGCTAGAATAATTTAGAGTAACGTTTCCATGGTAACCCAATGTCCGATTTCAAAACGGTTTTCACAGGATGAATTTTGAGTTTGTAAGCTTTCAAATGATACCTAATTTATGATAATTACTTAAATATAAGATACGAAAAAAGGCGATCAAAAAAAAGAGCACCAGGCGACAGTTAAGAGGTTAAGAATGAAATTATTCTTAACTGCCAATTTCTTCTTATTTTCTAACATAAGAAAAAAATATATATAAGAATATTTTGTATTCCCCAAAACTTTTCTTAAGAATGTTTCTAATCTTTTTTCTTATGATTGTTCTTAAGATAAAATTTAAAAAGTATTCATATTCACAAAAAGAATGTTCTTTAAAGTCATCGTAAATAACTTCTTAAAGTTAGGATAACCTCCAACCTATCTTAAATACCCAAATGTAAGATGTTTAACAAATGTGTTGGGTTGTTTTAAATAGTACGCATTACAACATAACAGTAGCTAGCTAAATAATATAATATTTATAACTAATAGCCCCACATGGACGAGTATAAAACCAGCAACCAGCAAGCGTCAATAGCGGACGAGAAACCCCCGTAAATTAAAAATACTACTGTTATTGTGTCACAAAATGTAGTTTTACCACTTTTTCAGGTGAGAATGTACTTGTCACTGATTAAATCTGTGGTTTAAGAGATCTCTTGCCTATTTTACAAGACTTTTTACAAGACCTATTTTAAGACTTGTATGGCTTAATATAACATAAATGATGTCTCTTACTGAAATATGTAGTAGGAAACCCATGAAAGATCCACGTTACTTAAAAAAATCCATTATTTATTTGGACAATGGGCGGCGCCATTTTGTTTGCGTTCTAGGTCGATGACGTAGAATGGTTGCACTCAAATCAACCGCCTACCCGTAGCTATTTTTACCACAACACAACTCGAAACATGTTTCAGAGTTAAACAAAACCAATCAATTGCTTTGTACTTGCTTTTAAAACACACGTGCATACAAACACTCTCACACACACACCAACAGATCGGCTGACAGGGTCTCAATCGAAATCGCGCGCGCCCACAAACACACACACACACACACACACACACACATCTGACAGACTGCTCTGTCTCAATCGAGATGTGTTATGGGCTGCCCTCGTCAGTCTCCATGACAGGGGCTGAATCTGAAATCGCCAGTTCACTTGATGAGTGAATGAAAACGAGTGTGTGAATTCGGACAGCTGTGTGTACGTCGGCTGTACACTCATTATTGCGGTGCAATGTGGGATTGAATGAGTGCATTCAATAACGTCCACTATGGTTTCGGACACCACTACAAATGGCTGTGCCCTCAAATAATGCCCTATTTATAGGGGGCGATTTCGGATTCAGGTGACAAACTACCCTTACGAAAATAAACCATGGTTTTACTACAAATAAAACCAAAAAACCATGGTTATTGTAGTAAAACCATGGTAACCACAAATTAACCATGGTTTTGCTTCTCTAACCATAGTTTAACCATGGTATTTGTGGTAAAACTGTAGTTATATAAATGGTATTCAATTAGCCAAAAAACCATGGTTACTACATTTTTACTAAAATAAAACCATGGTTAATTTTCGTAAGGGTAGGCCATCAACCTAGAACCCCAAACAAAATGGCGCCGCCCATTGTCCAAATATATAATGTTTTTTTAAATAACGTGGAACTTTCATGGGTTTTCTACTACATATTTCAGTAACAGACATAATTTATGTTATATTGAGCCATACAAGGCTTAACACCAGGGGATCCCTTTAAGAAGATTTTTGTGAATCCGACCCAACACCATAGATAAGAACATATTCAGTGAGCATCTTACTCAAAAACAAAAAACTGTAGGCTGAAACTATAGCACAATGTACTTTTGAAAGAGGAAGATCAGCGCACATGTGAAAGGCGGACAGAAATGATACTGAAATAACCAACAGTTGCTCAAGTGACAATTTACAACAAGGCCTACCTAATGCATTAACCAATATGTCTTTTTTACAGCTTTTATTAACCCTTGTTAATGTTAGTTAATAAAAATGTTCATATTCATGTGCATTAACTCTAAAAATGAGACTCTTTACGAGCACCCAGATCTAGACTGCAGTGCAGGGGTGACCAAGCTTTTGCCTTTATCTATTAAAACAGTGACCACATGTGCTTTTAAAGTCTTGTGAATGTGTATGTTCATGTTGGAGATGAATCAACCTACACTCTAAAAAAAATGCTGGGTTAAAATAACCCAGCAATTGGGTTGTTTTAACGCAGTGATTGGGTTGTTTTAAGCAAACATTTAACCCAACCGCTGGGTTAAAACAAACCCTTTAGAGTGTAGATCCTTTTGTACAGCACTTTGGTCAACCAAGGTTGTTTTAAATGTGCTTTATGAATAAATTAAACTTGAAACTTGTTCATTGTTATTAGTTCATGTTTTAACCCTCAAGCCACCCTTTGTGGCACCCTCATTACAGCCCTTAATCACGCCAACATTTGGGCACGAAGGTCACAAGTGTGATTCCAAATTAGTTTTTAATATAAATGTTATATCACCATCTTTGATAAAATTAATTCTATCAATTTGCCTTTTTTTTGTGATTTTTGGGGGTATTAATGAATTTATTTATTTAAATACTGCGTTTACATATTTTTAATGTAAAATATGCTTATTTTTATGTTATATTTAATATTTCTTTAACTTCAGTTTAAAAAAAAAAATCATATCAGCAAGTCCAGAGAGCCAAAACCTAAAAATGTGGTGACTTTGGTGACATCTGGTGACCTATGATGGTATTAATTTCTTTTTAAAGTTAAAATATCAATAGCCACTAGATGGCAATAGAACTCAATGGCTGCATATGGGCTGAACTCTGTAAACCAATGTTTTAATTTTTCTATTTTCCAGTTATTGGCTCATTTAATTTCTTTGCTTGTGTATGTGTGAGTGACTGTTTTTTATATGACAAAAAAAAATAAAAAATAAAACTTGCTCTGTTATAGGCTCATTCAATGGCTTTCAATGCAATGCTTTTGTGGATGTGTGTGTTTCATTGTGTGTGTGTGTGTGTGTATGCCACATTGAGAATGTTGTATAGGCTCACTCCTTCATTTGTGTGTATGTATGATCTGCATTGTGTTTGATTTATTGATTTTTATTGGACAAATTTGCTCTGAATTACAGTTTTTATTTTCCCCATTCATTTCTATGGGTGCCCATTTTTGTCCACTAAGGTGGGATTAAAGACCTTTTTTTTTCAATCACTTAACATTGTAGAATCGAGTAAAAAAAAATTGTGTTTGTTCAGACGGCAAACTTGGGAAAAGTAGCCAAGTCTTGTACCGCTCAGAAGACGTTCTGTCCAGAACATGGCTTTAGGGTTAAAAAAGTAAAGAGCGACCAAAATAGTTTTGATGCTCAGATTAGTGCTGATAAAAAGTACTTATCACTATCATGAGTGAACATGCAAATGTGCAGCAGAATCTGAGCTGTGAACGGACATCATGTTAAAGAGAGCAACATTTGCATGTTAAATGAGCGTCTGTTTGACAGAATTTACATGCATAAATCACAAACGAGGCCCGCTTCATTATCCACACAACTAAACGTTACAAACATGTATAGGCTGGAGATATAAGCAGCCAACAGGGAACGTTTCTTTCAAAGTTATGAACAAACGTTCCTGTAACGTTCAGAGTTGGTTTGAATCAGAGCAGAACGTTCATCAAACATTGTTTAAATGTTACTAGTTTCGGAACGTTCATTCAGAAAGTAACATTCCAATAATGTTTGCAAATTAACATGAAGAGAACATTCAGAAAATATAGCTGCAAGCAGCCATTATCGGGGCCAAGCGCAAAGAAGAAGACAAGACATGCCAAAATGGCTGGCAATGTCAGATAAATGGCAGCAATGAGCAATTAAACACATTTTAAGATGATTTTAGGCAAAAAGGCTGAAAAATGCATTGTAGTCAATGGGAATTTAATGTTTTGTTCTATTATTGCGCCACCAAGAGGCACAATCCCACCATTTGTATTATGTGTCCTCTGAGTGAGTCCATACATGTGTGTGTCAATTTTGGTGAAAATATCTCATTTCGTTTTGGAGTTATAGACATTTATATGAAAAAACACGTAAAAAATGACTGACACCTGACTTTGATTGGATTTTACTACCCCTTACTATCAATATTTTGACATTTGGGCAATAGCGACTAATTATCAACCTATGTTTCTGAACTGGTTTCGTCTCAATCGGACTAGCAGTTTCGAAGATATCAGCTAACGTTTTTTAAGCGCTACATTACAACGCTGCACAAACCATATGCCAAAACCTGGCAAGTCTGGTATCGTTGGACTCGGAAAGGATTCAGGAGACAAAAAAAGTTACTCCCATGAAAATAAGTCAACCACACCCAAAGTTATAAGCATTCGAAAAATATATATATATATATATATCCACTAGGTGGCGCTGTTTTGAAACTTCTCAGGCTCCTTCAGGGCATCGTGGTGATGACTTATACCGAGTTTTGTTACAATTCGTTCATGTGTTCATAAAATTCAGCATTTTAGCACATAATTCAAAATGGCCGACAGCCAAAATGGCCGATATGGTAAAATTGGACAAACGGTTCAGAAGTTATAAGCTAAAAAAGCACTTTTTCGTATCTCCGGCATGTTGCCTCAGGTCATGCTTGTGATGATATGTACCAAGTTTGGTTTGAATACGATAAAGCGTTGCGGAGATATAGCCTTAAGTATATTTTCGCAACCTCTATGTAAAAGTTGTTTGCGTGTTTATCGAAAACGATTTGACGAATCAACTTGAATTGCAAGTGTTTTTGTCAGCATGGTCTGAAGATGATCTGGTTCAATTTTCATGCAAATCGGACGAACCGTCTAGGACAAGTTCGCAAAAGTAGGTTTTTCGGAAAATTCAAAATGGCGGGAAAGAATTTTGTCTCTAGCGCTTATGGTTCAAAAGTTATTAGCATAAATATGAGTGAAACTTTGGACAGGTGGTGGCGCTAGAGGGATTGAGTTAGAGACTCCAATTTTGCTATGACGACATTTCAGACTGTCCTCTATCTGTATGCCAAATTTCACGGTTCAATGGGCTGCCATAGACTCCAATGGCGGAAGAAGGAAGAATAATAATAAGAACGCTAACTTGGCCCTTAAACATAACTTAATGGGAGCGTTTAGCAAACGTTGGGCTGTTAAGCTTCAAAGCTCTTCCGTGACGACTGACACGCTGCTGCGTTTGTTAACATCAGGACGGAGCATCACATCTCACACCTTCAGAAGCAGGAAGTCACTTCTACTGACTTCATCCGCTTATTTATATCTGCATAACTGTACTGTAATGTTCAATTCTCATGCATATGCTATGAATATGCTCTGCAGAGCTGTATTTTTTAATTTCTCCTCCTCAAACCGCATGCTGTTACTCAAAGGCCAGAAGCAGCAGCCATTTCCTGTGTGAAAGGTCTTGCACAAGCCTCTGGATGGCATGTTCGCATCTTCCTGCCATTACAAAACCCTTGCGTTGTTTGGACGGTAGAATGGGTCAGAAGGGCGACCTAACTGATTAAAGCTGCAAGAAAGAACAGGAACCGCACCAGTAACGTTAACCTCATCTGGTCTGTAAAAATGCTCTCAAAACGTTGGCACAAAAACATTTAGGGCCCTATTTTAGTGATCTGAGCGCATGGCACAGGTGCTCTTAGGGCGTGTCTGAATCCACTTTTGCTAGTTTAACGACCAGAGGTCCAAAAGGGTTGTCCCTCATCCAGGGGCGATTCTAGGATTTGCACTTTAGTGTAGGATATTGTCTGTTTAATATTACTTATAAAGCACATATTAATGCCTTATTCTGCATGACCATATTGTACATCCCTTAATCATACAATGTAGGCCGGTTTATAATCACTGAGATCCCAAATGTGAGGTTAGGGGGGTTTGGGGGGCATGGCCCCTCGAGAAAAGTTTGATTTCCATGATCTACATATGTGCATTTTAAGATGTTCTGAACGCCAAAAAATTAGATAACAGCTTGAAAATCCTGTCAGTGGGCAGATATGACTGATTAAGTTTTTCCATTTTTGTCAGTGAAGAAAGTAAACATATGTTTAACTGATATTTAGTATATGTTTTATGAATCATTTTTGTAGACACGTACATTTACTGAAGGCTAAACTAAATGTATTAAATTAATTCACACATTCATTACTAATCTAATGCCCAATGCAGACTGAACAAAGCTGAGCTTTTTTATTTACTGAATGCTACAAATGGAATCATTCATTTACAATATGCACACATTCATTATTATTAATCTTATGCCTAATCTGAAGAAAACGGCTTTGTTAATATTTCTCGTATTGTTTGTCAATGACATTACATAGGCCTATTTCAATTCAAAATGGCAAAATTAGACAAAGGTTTATTAATTTGGCTGAATATTTGTGTTATTTGTTTAACATTTCTGACTTACAGAAGCATCTGTCAAATATGAAATGTTTAGTTTAGCTTCATATCTCACACTTGACGTCGAGTCGCGCTGCTAAAGTTCGCGCTCAGCCTCAGCAGCTTCTGTGAACATAAAGCCCGCCTACTCTGATTTGATTGGTTTTCTCAAATATTTTGACATTGACGAGCAGTGACAGACCAATGAGAGCTCAGATCAACGCACACACCTCTGCTTCTGACGTGCGCTCTGCTCGACGGCGCTGCGGATTGAAGAACGCGCTGATTAATGCAGATTAAAAGACGGGATGAAGCCGAAGCCTCCCGCCATTTTCAATCTGTTATAAAGCTTAATCACAATTTTTTTAGGGGGCTGGGCAGAAGTTGGCTGAAGCCCCCCTAAAAAGGGTCTAATGACGCCCATGCCCTCGTCTCTTAAGGAGTCATGGGTGTGTTTTGGGCGTATAAACCAATCAGAGTCTCATCTCCAGTGATGGGGTAACTCGAGTTATGTAATCAGATTACTTTTTTCAAGTAACTAGTAAAGTAACGCATTACTTTAAAATTTTCTGAGTTACATTTTCAAATGAGTAACGCAAGTTACTTTGTTTTTCCATTTATTGACTGACAGCTCTCTTGTCCTTATGTTGAGTGAAATTGTGAGTAAATAGCGAGGCGTTGTGAGTGTGTGTGAGTGTGTGAACATGATGGTTATTATTGTAGCTCTAGGCTAAATGTGAGCATGCATTTACTCATCTCACTTGCACAATAAAGATTCAGTACTCCTCAATATGAATAAAATCAGAATATTACGCAAACCTCTAATAATTAAATATGTTAAATAAAACAAATATTTGTATGCATTTAATGTCACTTTATTGACCAATGTACTTGCTGCTGACCTTCGATGTTTCAGTTAGGCAAAAATGACTTTAGATTTTTTTTGTTTTTGTGTTAAACGTTCTTCTCCTGCAATCCAGAAGGGAAGCACAGCTGATACTATACAGGCGTGAATTTGCATTTCCTTCAGCCTTATTATTTCAATTTTGATGTGAAAGGGTCTTTAACCCCCAACACCCCCCCCCCCATCTCCCTTTCCCTTTAAAAGCCAGTTGTGCTTGCGCCATGGCGGATTCACTATTTACATGCGAGAGGAAAGACTGAACGCTTCTCCAGAGAGGAATCCTTTTACTTTTAATATTTGGCGTGTGTGTGTGCCACTGCGCATCCCTGTGTGTGTGATAATCAGAGTGTGTGTGCGGTGTGCACCGCTTATAGGCTCATATAACTAACACACTCTTTAAATAACACACACATACTGCATTATTGACTTTAGAGCAGGTGTGTGTTGGTCAATGGTCAGTGTTTTTCAGTTCCTCACAATAGCAAGGCTCCAACAATGCTCCTGATCACACCTGGTGTTCAGACCAGACGCCCATGGGTGAACAGATGCACCAGTGCATTTGATATTTAAACACGAGGAGCTGGACGTGAACACTGAGACTAGCTGAACATACTTGAGCATTTTCACTCTCACAGACACACATCATCATCAGAGAGACTCAAACGGAGGGTGTTTGAAGTATCGCCTGCTTCATCTAACTAGTCCACTGTTTAATTAACCCCATCATTGACAGGGTTGGGAATCGAAAATCAATTCCAATTGAAGTATTGGATACTTAAGAGGAGTCTAATTTTTCATTTTAAAACAAGTATCCCATTCCTGACCTTATCAATTCCTTTGTAGGGATTTTAATATAACTTTAAACCATTCAAGCGCAAGACCCGCGCGCTGTGCACACATCCAAAGCTATGTCAAAAATATGTCAAAATATCCTCGTAAACACAGCCGGTTATGTCTTAAGTGATCGCAGTTGAGAAATAAAACGTGTGTATCAGTAAAAAATGCTTTGCAAGAATACGTAGAATAAATGTGAAAGATATCTAAGTTTTAGAGGGAGAAACATCACAGTCTCTCTCTTGTTCACAGGTGATCTATTGTGACAGTGAAAGATGGCGGACACAAAACACATCCCAGTGGACGAGATGGAGGACCTGAGAGAGGCCTTCAGCAAAGTTGGTGAGTGAACAGTCAAACACCCTTTCATTCAGATTCAGGATGGGTGGGAGGGAGGATTGATGGGTGGGTGGATGGATGGATGGATGAATGGATGAGTGGGTGGATGGATGGATGGACAGGTGGATGGATCGATGGGTGGGTGGATGGATGGATGGATAGATGGACGGATGGACGGGTGGATGGACGGATGGATGGATGGGTGGGTGGATCGATGGATAGATGGGTGGGAAGATGGATGGATGGCTGGGAGGATTGATGGGTGGATGAATGGGTGGATGGATGGATGGGTGGAAGGATCGATGGATGGATGAATGGGTGGATGGATGGATGGATGGGAGGATCGATGGGTGGGTGGATCGGTGGACAGATGGATGGATGGATGGATGGGTGGGAAGATGAATGGATGGGTGGGAGGATTGATGGGTAGATGAATGGGTGGACAGGTGGATGGATCGATGGGTGGGTGGATGAATGGGTGGACGGTAGATGGATGGATGGATGGGTAGATGGATGGGTGGGTGGGTGGATCGATGGGTGGACAGGTGGATGGATGGATGGATGGGTGGGTGGGTGGGTGGATCGATGGGTGGACAGGTGGACAGGTGGGTGGATGAATGGATGGATGGGTGGATGGACAGGTGGATGGATGGATGGATGGATGAATCGATGGGTGGGAGGATCAATGGATGGATGAATGGGTGTATGAATGGGTGGATGAATGGGTGGATGGATGGGTGGATGGACAGGTGGATGGATGGATGAATCGATGGGTGGGAGGATCAATGGATGGATGAATGGGTGTATGAATGGGTGTATGAATGGGTGGATGAATGGGTGGATGGATGGGTGGATGGATGGGTGGGAGGATCGATTTTGGAAGGGTGGGTGGATGCGTGGTAGTAAAATGACTAAAACTGAAATAAAAATAAACTATAGCTAAATAAACAAATAAAAACTAAAATTAAAATGAAAACTGAAAATGTGAAAATAAAAGCTAATTAAAAATATATTAGAATATAAATAATCCTCAAACAACAATGATCAATCTTAATCTACATTTGAGTCATTTAGAGCGATTCATTAGAAGAATCCGTTCATTAGAGTGATTGGGACTCCACTGGTCATGCTGTATATTTGCTGTTATGCTACTGAGGAAGCAAGACTGACCTTTGACCTTTTCTTGAAGATGTGGACGGTAACGGTTACATCAGCACAGATGAGCTGACCAACCTCTTCAAAGCAGCCAACCTCCCGCTGCCAGGATACCGCATCCGCGAGATCGTCCAGGAGCTCAGCAGGACCATGGACCTCAACCAGGACGGAAAGATCACCTTCGATGAGTTTTCCAAGGTCAGGTCAAAGGTCACTCTCCATTCATGAGGGAGAGAAGACCACTTACAAATGCTGAATCAAAATCAAGCAAATTTCTGAAACTTCACAGACTCAAATATTTGATTTTGTTAATATTTTTTCTAAAGGAAAACAAACATAAATAGTGATGAAGGCCAAAATATTAAATGTAATGGCTGTATATTGACTGAGTAATCTGTTTTGTAGAGGTCAAAATTATGATTTTGGAGCCAAATCACAGGGGTGTAAAAATGACTTTAGAAAGATGGCAGCATCATTATTTTATTTTCACATAGAGATTGGCAGATCCATTAGTGAAATCTGTTGACTTTAGCAATCTGGGTTGCATTATATCCCAACGGAGACCGTTCAAAAATGGGGAAAAAGCACTTCTTGTGTGTTTGTGCCTCAAGTCTGCATGCCTGTAACTCAAGAATTATTAAAGATATCCTAATATTCTTTTAGATTCTGGTTCTTAACTATCTTTTCTTTTAGTGTTCTCATTTTAAAGGCACTCGATAGCTCAATTTCAGAGATATGATGATCTTAACGTGGCTCCATTCTATCAACAACCATAGAATATACCCGTCTGAGTGCGATAAATCTCATTTTTCCAAAGTTTGCATGCCTGTAACTCAAAAAGCATTAAAGACATCTCAATATGATTTTAAATTCTGGTTTTTAACAAACATTTCTACTGAAATCTTAATTTTCAAGGCCCTATACAGTTCAATCCCAGAGATACGTGGATCTCAATGCAGCTCCATGTTCATTTTGTCCAATTTTACCCATTTTCAATGGTATCGCAACAACACGTTACCACATTGACATCCCAATATCTCTGGAATTAAACCATATCAGACCTTAAAAGTTAGAATTTCAGAAGAAAAGTTTGTTAAGAACCAGAATCTAAAAGGATATTAAGATATCTTTAATACTTCTTGAGTTACAGGCATGCAAACTTGAGGCAAAGAAACACAAGAAGTGCTTTTTTCCCATATTTGAACGGTCACCGTTGGGATATAATGCAACACAGATTGATAAAGTCAACAGATTTCACTAATAGACCTGAAAATCTCTGTGTGAAAATAAAATAATGATGCTGCCATCTTTCTAAAGTCATTTTTAACCCCTGTGATTCGGCTCCAAATCTCCAAAATCGCCATTTTGACCTCTACTCAAACAATATACAGCCATTACATTTAATATTTATGTCTTTCTTTCCCCATTTCCTCCATTTTTTTAGCTGGGGACGTCTGATTGAGCGGACACGGAAATAACCTTACAATTGCAAATGCAACTTATATTATTTATAATATATGAATTTAAATGATTATAAGCCAATCTGAGACCCTAGTTGAGATCTGATCCACTCACGGTGCAGAAATGTCACTCATCATCTGACCAGTCTTCCTAAAGGTCATCATGTGTGTCCGTCTCAGGTGGTTCATGACTTGAAGAGCTCAGAAGTGGCCAAGACCTTCCGTAAAGCCATTAATAAGAAGGAGGGCATCTGTTCAGTGGCTGGAACCTCAGAACAGTCCGGAACGCAGCACTCGTACTCTGGTGAGTCAAAACACATAGGACACTGAGACTAGGGGTCACTCACACACACACACACACACACAATGTAATATTAACAGCGTTACATGCAAGATCCCATTGATAATCGTGATGCTGTGTGTGTGTGTGTGCAGAGGAGGAGAAAGTGGCATTTGTGAACTGGGTGAATAAAGCCTTGGAGAAAGATCCGGACTGCCAGCACGTCCTTCCCATGGATCCCAGCTCCAACGATCTGTTCACCGCAGTGGGAGACGGCATCGTCCTCTGGTACCCGCAGCACAATCCCAGCTAACAGGGAACGCTCTGGTTCTCTTAACGTTATGAACAAACCTTCTGGTAACATTAATCCATCCATCCATTCCTCTCTCCATCCATTCCTCTATCACCATCCATCCATTCCTCTCTCCATCCATTCCTCTATCACCATCCATCCATTCCTCTATCCATCCATCCATTCCTCTCTCCATCCATTCCTCTAGCCATCCATCCATTTCTCTATAACCATCCATCCATCCATTATTCTTCCACCCATCCGTCCATTCCTCTATCACCATCCATCCATCTATCCATTCCTCCATCCATCCATTTATTCTTCCACCCATCCGTCATTCCTCTATCACCATCCATCCATCCATCCATCCATCCATCCATTATTCCATCCATTCCTCTATCACCATCCATCCATCCATCCATCCACCCATTGTTCCATCCATTCCTCTATCACCATCCATCCATCCATCCATCCATCCACCCATTGTTCCATCCATTCCTCTATCCATCCATCCATCCATTTATTCCTCCACCCATCCATCCATTATTCCATCCATCCACCCATTGTTCCGTCCATTCCTCTATCCATCCATCCACCCATTCCTCTATCCATCCATCCATTCCTTCATCCATCCATCCACCCATTATTCCATCTATTCCTCTATCCATCCATCCATCCATTCCTCTCTCCATCCATCTATTTATTCCTCTAGTTATCCATCCATTCCTCCATCCATCCATCCATTTATTCTTCCACCCATCCATCCCTTCCTCTTTCACCATCCATCCGTTCCTCTCACCATCCATCCATCCCTATCACCATCCATCCACCCCTCTCTCTCTCCATCCATCCATTATTCCTTCCATTTCTCTATCACCATCCATCCATCCATTCCTCTATCCACCCACCCATTATTCCTCTATCCATCCATCCATTCCTCTTTCCTTCCATCCATCCATCCATCCATTCCTCTCACCATCCATCCATCTCTATCACCATCCATCCATCCATTATTCCATCCATTCCTCTATCCATCCATCCATTCCTCTTTCCATCCATGCCTCTCACCATCCATCCAACCCTATCACCATCCATCCATTCCTCTATCCATCCATCCACCCCTCTCTCCATCCATCCATTCCTCTATCACCATCCATCCATCTATAATGTTATCTTAAGGTTGGCAAAACCAAGAAACTAGACGTTTTGAACGTTCTCATAACATATTTTTGTTAGCTGGGAAAGCACACATATATTTAATACAACAGTATTTCACTAGTCATAAATATGGTAAATATTACTCTTTGCAGTAAAATGATCAACCTGTCTGTGCCGGACACTATCGACGAGAGAACCATCAATAAGAAGAAGCTCACGCCCTTCACTATCCAGGTGAACCGACAAACACTCGCTCCTGATTGGGCGGTTTGTTTCACACACACTGGTGCGATGGGACTCTAACGCTCGTGTGTTTAAATGTGCAGGAGAATCTGAACCTGGCGCTGAACTCGGCCTCTGCTATTGGCTGCCATGTGGTGAACATCGGAGCAGAGGACCTGAAAGAGGGCAGGCAGCATTTAGTGCTGGGGCTCTTGTGGCAAGTCATCAAAATCGGCCTGTTCGCCGACATCGAAATTAGCAGGAACGAAGGTACAATTACTACAAAATAATCTCACACACACACTAACATTAGGGGAGCGTTCTGTGTTTGCTGTGTGTGCAGTGAATGACTGTGTGTGTGTGTGTGTGTGTGTGTGTATAGCTCTGATCGCACTGCTCAGGGATGGAGAGAGTCTGGAGGATCTGATCAAACTGTCTCCTGAGGAGCTGCTGCTGCGCTGGGCAAACTATCACCTGGAGGAGGCCGGATGTCCCAAAATCAACAACTTCAGCTCAGATATTAAGGTACAGCAGGAACAAGCGACAGCGGCTGATGAGGAGATGCTTTACTGCAGAACACCAGACACTCAGAGCAGCAGTGAGACAGACCTCCTGATCTACTACTGAAGCGCTTGTGATATTACTATCCATCCAGTCCATACACCCCCCCCCCCCCCGCCCCGCCATAATTTACTCATCCATCCATCCATCCATCTATCTATCCCCCACTCATCCACCCATCCATCCCTCCATCCATCCCCCACTCATCCATCCATCCCTCCATCCATTCACCCACTCATCCATCCATCCACTCACTCACTCACTCACCCATTCATCCATCCATCAACCCATCCATCCACTCACCCACACACTTATCCATCATCCCACTCTCTCACCCACCCAACCAACCATCTATCCACCCACCCCTCCATCCATCCACTCACTCACCCACCCTCCACCCACCCCTCCATCCATCCACTCACTCACCCACCCTCCATCCATCCATCCATCCACTCACCCACACACTTATCCATCCATCCACCCACCCACTCACTCACCCATCCATCTATCCACCCACCCACCCCTCCATCCATCCACCAACTTACCCACCCACCCTCCATCCATCAGCCCACTCACTCACCCAACCAATCATCCACCCACTCACCCAACCTCCCATCTATCCACTCACCCACCCACCCACTCATCCATACATCCATCCATCCACTCACCCATCCATCCATCAGCCCACCCACCCACTGACCCATCCATCTATCAGCCCACCCACCCTCCCTCCCTCCATCCACTCAGCCACCCACCCACTCATCCATCCACTCACTCATCCATCCATCCATCAGCCCACCCACTCACCCACCCCCCCTCCCTCCCATCCCCTCACACACCCACCCACTCATCCATCCACTCACTCATCCATCCATCCATCAGCCCACCCACTCACCCACCCTCCCTCCCTCCCATCCCCTCACACACCCACCCACTCATCCATCCACTCACTCATCCATCCATCCATCAGCCCACCCACTCACCCACCCTCCCTCCCTCCCATCCACTCACACACCCACCCACTCATCCATCCATCCATCAGCCCACCCACCCACCCACTCACCCATCCATCTATCCACCCATCCATCCATCCATCCACTCACTCACTCACTCACTCACTCACTCACTCACTCACTCACTCACTCACTCACTCACCCATTCATCCATCCATCAACCCATCCATCCACTCACCCACACACTTATCCATCATCCCACTCTCTCACCCACCCAACCAACCATCTATCCACCCACCCCTCCATCCATCCACTCACTCACCCACCCTCCACCCACCCCTCCATCCATCCACTCACTCACTCACCCACCCTCCATCCATCCATCCATCCATCCATCCACTCACCCACACACTTATCCATCCATCCACCCACCCACTCACTCACCCATCCATCTATCCACCCACCCACACACCCCTCCATCCATCCACCAACTTACCCACCCACCCACCCTCCATCCCATCCATCCATCAGCCCACTCACTCTCCCACCCAACCAATCATCCACCCACTCACCCAACCTCCCATCTATCCACTCACCCACCCACCCACTCATCCATCCATCCACTCACTCATCCATCCATCAGCCCACCCACCCACTGACCCATCCATCTATCAGCCCACCCACCCACCCACCCTCCCTCCCTCCATCCACTCAGCCACCCACCCACTCATCCATCCACTCACTCATCCATCCATCCATCCATCCATCCATCAGCCCACCCACTCACCCACCCTCCCTCCCTCCCATCCACTCACACACCCACCCACTCATCCATCCATCCATCCATCAGCCCACCCACCCACTCACCCTCCCTCCCATCCATCCATCCACTCACCCACCCACTCACTCATCCATCCATCCATCCATCCATCAGCCCACCCACTCACTCACCCACCCTCCCTCCCATCCACTCACCCACCCACCCACTCATCCATCCATCCACTCACCCATCCATCAGCCCACCCACCCACCCACCCTCCCTCCCTCCCTCCCTCCCATCCATCCATCCATCCACTCATCCATCCATCCACCCACCCACTCATCCATCCATCCGTCCACTCAACCACCCACCCTCCCATCCATCCATCCCTCCCTCCCATCCATCCACCCACTCACTCACCCACCCCCCTCCCTCCCATCCATCCATCCACTCACTCACCCACCCACTCATCCATCCATCCACTCACCCACCCACCCACTCATCCATCCACTCACCCACCCTCCCTCCCTCCCTCCCTCCCTCCCTCCCTCCCATCCATTCATCTCACCCACCCACCCACTCATCCATCCATCCACTCACCCACCCACCCTCCATCCATCCACTCACCCTCCCTCCCTCCCTCCCTCCCTCCCATCCATCCATCTCACCCACCCACCCACTCATCCATCCATCCATCCATCCATCAGCCCACCCACTCACTCACCCTCCCTCCCTCCCTCCCTCTCTCCCTCCCATCCATTCATCTCACCCACCCACCCACTCATCCATCCATCCATCCACTCACCCACCCACCCTCCATCCATCCACTCACCCTCCCTCCCTCCCATCCATCCATCCACTCACCCACCCACTCACTCACTCATCCATCCATCCATCCATCCATCAGCCCACCCACTCACTCACCCACCCTCCCTCCCATCCACTCACCCACCCACCCACTCATCCATCCATCCACTCACCCATCCATCCATCAGCCCACCCACCCACTCACCCACCCATCTATCAGCCCACCCACCCTCCCTCCCTCCCATCCATCCATCCGTCCACTCATCCATCCATCCACCCACCCACTCATCCATCCATCTGTCCACTCAACCACCCACCCTCCCTCCCATCCATCCATCCCTCCCTCCCTCCCATCCATCCACCCACTCACTCATCCATCCATCTGTCCACTCAACCACCCACCCTCCCTCCCATCCATCCACCCACTCACTCACCCACCCCCCTCCCACCCATCCATCCACCCACTCACTCACCCACCCCCCTCCCACCCATCCACTCACCCACCCTCCCTCCCTCTCTCTCTCCCTCCCATCCATTCATCTCACCCACCCACCCACTCATCCATCCATCCACTCACTCACCCACCCACCCTCCATCCATCCACTCACCCTCCCTCCCATCCATCCATCTCACCCACCCACCCACTCATCCATCCATCCATCCACTCACCCACCCTCCCTCCCTCCATCCCCTCACTCACTCAACCACTCACCCATCCACCCTTGAAATCATTTAAACATCCAGTCCAGCTTTTCTCAAGCCAACATCAAAGTTTGCCATGACAGATTTACTCATCTAGTTCACGTTATGATTATGTAAATCCGTTTGCCACTTAAAATGTAAATGAATCTTCCCTCTGGATGTAAAATGGCCAAATATGAACGAGCAGAACGCATGTAACCTCACCATCATCTGCCGTCCTGCAGGACTCCAAGGCTTATTACAACATCCTGAGCCAGGTGGCACCCAAAGGAGATGAAGAGGGCATCCCGGCCATCCCCATTGACGTGACTGGAATACGGGTGAGAACTCTCGGCATCAGCACCTCCATACACAGATCATCATTCATATGCACATATTCAACCATCACTCATTAAACCTGTGGCTGAATCCTGAATCCTACACTCGGAAAAAAAGCTGGGTTAAAACTGGGTTGTTTTAAGCAAGCATTTAACCCAACCGCTGGGTTAGTCCATTTTCAACCCAACTTGGGTTGTTTTTAACCCAGCATTTTTTCGAGTGTAGTCATGCTGGTGGGCCATTATAATGTCCTGAGAAAACTTCTGAACTCCATCTGAAAAGCATGTTCAATGCAATTTATGAAGCAATATTCAGTTAAGCTTGTATATGCAAAAGCGTTGGACTAGTGTGAGTTTTGTAACAGAGCCTCAAACATCCTCGTCTGCACTGTGACAGGAAAAAGACGACCTGCAGAGAGCCGAGAACATGCTGGAACAGGCCGACCGGCTCGGCTGCCGACAGTTCGTCACGGCCACAGACGTGGTCCGCGGAAACCCCAAACTCAATCTGGCCTACGTGGCCAATCTGTTCAACAAGTATCCTGCTCTGAAGAAGCCGGAAAACCAGGACATCGACTGGAGCTCCATCGAGGGTGTGTGAATCTGAACGGTCCTCCTAAAGAATGATCATTCTGTCAGCATTTACTCATGCTGTTCCAAACCTGACGCTTTGAGTGGAAGTCAATGGGAAGCGAAACCGTTTGGTTCTGGTTCTGTGTCGTCTCATCCATGTCTCGTGTTCTGTCCCTGTCAGGAGAGACCAGAGAGGAACGCACCTTCAGAAACTGGATGAACTCACTGGGGGTTAATCCACGTGTCAATCATCTCTATGTGTGAGTACCGCCTCCAACACGCATAAAGGACTAATAAATCCCAGTTAAACCATTAGAATATATCTGGAAGCCTATTTCTGCTACATAAGGAATACAAATCATGCTTTGGTTAATTGTAATTATGACATAAATCAAAATGATGCCATAATAATTCATAATTGACATACTAAGTAATCATCATTTAGATTTTTTTCATTATGGCATACATCAATTATGACTAACTTCATCATACTAATTATCATACTAAAATATTAAGTAATAACTTAGAATTTTGTCATTATGACAACGATATAATTATGAGATAAAGTTGTCATAATTTCGATTTATGTCATAATTTATGCCATAATTTCAACTTTTTGTCATAACTCCAACTTGCTAATTATGACATAAAAAGTCAAGATTATGCCATACTAATTCATAATTGATATACTAAGTAAACATAATTTTATAATTATGAGATAAAGTTGTCATAATTTCGATTTATGTCATAATTTATGCCAGAATTTAAACTTTTTATGTCATAAACTTGACTTTTTGTCATAACTTTGACTTACTAATTATGACATTATGCCATACTAATTCATAATTGGCATACTGAGTAATAATAATTTAGATTCTTGTCATTATGATATAAAAAGTCAAACTTATGAGATGAAGTTGTGATAAAAAAAAAATCATGATATTGTCATGACATAATTTATGCCAGAATTTCAACTTTTTGTCATAACTCCAACTTGCTAATTATGACATAAAAAGTCAAGATTATGCCATACTAATTCATAATTGATATACTAAGTAATCATAATTTAGATTTTTCTCATTATGACATACGTCAATTATGACTAACTTCATCATACTAATTATCATACTAAAATATTAAGTAATAACTTAGAATTTTGTCATTATGACAACGATATAATTATGAGATAAAGTTGTCATAATTTCGACTTTTTATGTCATAATTTCGATTTATGTCATAATTTATACCAGAATTTAAACTTTTTATGTCATAAACTTGACTTTTTGTCATAACTTTGACTTACTAATTATGACATTATGCCATACTAATTCATAATTGGCATACTGAGTAATAATAATTTAGATTCTTGTCATTATGATATAAAAAGTCAAACTTATGAGATGAAGTTGTGATAAAAAAAAAATCATGATATTGTCATGACATAATTTATGCCAGAATTTCAACTTTTTGTCATAACTCCAACTTGCTAATTATGACATAAAAAGTCAAGATTATGCCATACTAATTCATAATTGATATACTAAGTAATAATTTAGATGTTTGTCATTATGACATAAAACGTTGCTTATGACAAAGATATAATTATGAGATAAAGTTGAAAAAAAACGTATATAAACTCATAATTTCAATTTATGATTAATTTATGCCAGAATTTCAACTTTTTGTCATAACCTTGACTTACTAATTATGACATAAAAAGTCACAATTATGCCATACTAATTCATAATTGACATACTAAGTAATCATAATTTAGATTTTTCTCATTATGACATACGTCAATTATGACTAACTTCATCATACTAATTATCATACTAAAATATTAAGTAATAACTTAGAATTTTGTCATTATGACAACAAAATAATTATGAGAAAGTTGTAATAATTTTTACTTTTTATGTCAATTTCGATTTGTGTCATCATTTATGCCAGAATTTAAACTTTTTATGTCATAAACTTGACTTTTTTTTTCATAACTTTTACTTATTAATTATGACATTATGCCATACTAATTCATAATTGGCATACTAAGTAATAATAATTTAGATTCTTGTCATTATGATATAAAAAGTCAAACTTATGAGATGAAGTTGTGATTAAAAAAAAATCATGATATTGTCATGACATAATTTATGCCAGAATTTCAACTTTTTGTCATAACTACAATTTGCTAATTATGACATAAAAAGTCACAATTATGCCATACTAATTCATAATTGGCATACTAAGTAATAATAATTTAGATTCTTGTCATATGACATAAAATATGATATATGATATGGTATGATATAAAATGTCAATTATGACAAACTTAGGCATAATTATGAGATGAAGTTGTAATAAAAAAAAATCATGACATTTTGTCATAAATTTGATTTGTCATAATTTATGTCATAAGTTTGACTTTTTGGCTTAACTCCGACTCGCTAATTATGACATAAAAAGTCAACATTATGACATACTAATTCATAATTGACATACTAATAATAATAATTTAGTTTGTTGTGTCATGACAGTCACTAATGATAAAAATATAACTGCGATAAAGTTGTGATTAAAAAAATCATGACTTTGTCACAATTTCAACAACATCATTTTGATTATTTTTGTATTTTTTTTGTCATAATTGACTTAGTATGTCATAATTTATGGCAGAGTTTTGACTTTTTATGTCATGGGCTAATTATGATTAACCAAAGCATGAATTTCCCGTCTGTGGTGGAAGTGGGCTATCATTTTGTAATCATAATTTAGATTTTTGTTGTCATAATTGACTTAGTATGTCATAATTTATGGCAGAATTTTGACTTTTTTGTCATAATTGACAGAATTGTCAAAACTTTTTTTGTCATAAGGCTGACTTTTTGTCATAACTCTGACTTACTAATTATGACATATACATAATATATGACTGTCAATTTCAACTTATGTCATAATTATGACTTAGTATGCCAGAATTTAGACTTTTTATGTCATGGGCTAATTATGATTAACCAAAGCATGAATTTCCCGTCTGTGGTGGAAGTGGGCTATCATTTTGTAATCATAATTTAGATTTTTGTCATAACTCCAACTTACTAATTATGACATAAAAATGATGACATACTAATTCATAATTGACATACTAAGTAATAATCACTCATGACAAAGATATAATTATGAGATATATAATTATAAGTTGCGATAAAATGACTTATGTCAGAAAATCATAATTGACAGAACTGTCAAAACTTGTCATAATCGACTAAGTATGTCAGAATTTCAACTTATGTCATAATTTATGCCAGAATTTTGACTTTTTTGTCACAACTCCGACTTACTAATTGACATACTAAATCTTAATTGACATACTAATAATAATAATTTAGTTTGTTGTGTCATGACAGTCACTAATGATAAAAATATAACTGCGATAAAGTTGTGATTAAAAAAATCATGACTTTGTCACAATTTCAACAACATCATTTTGACTTTTTTTTGTATTTTTTTTTGTCATAATTGACCTAGTATGTCATAATTTATGGCAGAATTTAGACTTTTTATGTCATGGGCTAATTATGATTAACCAAAGCATGAATTTCCCGTCTGTGGTGGAAGTGGGCTATCATTTTGTAATCATAATTTAGATTTTTTTTGTCATAATTGACTTAGTATGTCATAATTTATGCCAGAATTTTGACTTTTTTGTCATAATTGACAGAATTGTCAAAACTTTTTTCGTCATAAGGCTGACTTTTTGTCATAACTCTGACTTACTAATTATGACATATACATAATATATGACTGTCAATTTCAACTTATGTCATAATTATGACTTAGTATGCCAGAATTTTTACTTTTTATGTCATGGGCTAATTATGATTAACCAAAG
>CM042243.1:3270881-3520881 GCA_023566225.1 Romanogobio albipinnatus | reverse complement strand
TCTTGTTAAAAGGGGCAATCAACCACCCCTGGTCAGGTCAAAGTGTCTGGATAATTTTGGTCCCAAATTTTAGTCACTGTATGAAGAATTTTTGGGGTATAATATGTCACAGTTTACTTTATTTTACTATCCTGACTTAGTGTGTCCTGCACACTCTAGTAAAAATGATATCTGGTGTCTGAATAATTTTCGGTTTGACTGTATGTCTTTTATAGTTGCTCAATTATTGGGTTCCTGCCTTCATGCAAATATGATGAAAAGCTCTATAGAGAATATTAATAAACTGCTCTTGATACTTAGAAGTATAATCAAATAAATCTATTATGTTGCCAAGGACATCTGTATGAATCTGCATAACCTCTAGATAAACGGGCCTAACCCTCGAGGTTAAGAGGGTCAAAGGTCACGTCTGTATGTGTTTTTGGGCACTGTGTGCGTATGGAGAGAAATAAAGTCAGGCCAGTTTTGCTCTTTTGAATGTTCAGGTACGTCTCCCGGATGACAGTCAACACACGCTCAGAATCCAGTCGATCTGAATCGCATGTTGGGATGTCAGTGTGCAAATAAAAACAGGATGTTTTTTAACTTGAGTGATTGTGCTTGTTTCAGATTTCATAAAACTCCTGTCAGCTGACGACTATTATATGTTAATCCGGCTTTAATAGTCATATACTATTAGTTAAAGGGGTCATGAACTGAGAAATCAACTTTTCCTTTTGACATATAAGAGCTCATCATACTATAAAAATATCCTTTAACTTCCTTGTTGGCCCAAAAAACAGCTTTTATTGTAACCAAGCCGAGAGAACGACTCACGCAGAAGAAGATCAACGACTACATCAGTGCAACTTTGGCTCCGCCCACTGGAGTGTTAGTGAGATGATGAGGAAAATAGTTATTCGTGTTTTTCTCACTCATTCAAGCAGTTAGCATCAAGTGTCCTATATCACTTTAAACAGGAGAACATGGAGTTTCCATCTAGCTCAATTTTACATTTATTTAGTCTGATAATGGATTAAATTAATAGAATTTTAAGAAAAATGTTGCTAATGTTAATGCATCCTTAGGAACGCTTTGAACATCGCAGAACGTCAGTGGAAAAAGTAGTTCATCACAACATCATAATATACATCATATTCATAATTCACCCGCTATATCGCCAATTCTTCATATCAACAGAAGAATATAACAGGATAACCTGCTTCTCTTGAGACTCTCCTGCTTCAGAGAATAGTTAATGAGATGCTAAAGCCCCGCCAACACGCTGACCTGATTGGTTACATGTTTGTGACGTCAGAAACGCCAGCGATTTCAAACCAGTTTTAAAGAGAAGATACTCAGCAGTGTTGACATAACTTTGCACACGGTTTGTCTTAAAGTACATAGACATATAAACAACATTAAAAACATAATTTTCATCACAAGTCTTTATGAACGTAAACAGTTGATAAAGTAAACACACGTGTATTGGATCCGTGCGTTCGCTCTTAAAGGGACAGCAGCCTAATATCCCTGCTGCCATCTGTGATTATAATGTTAATCAAACAACTAAAAGACTTAATGTATTGTATTGTATTATTGTAACTTTAATAAAGATCGATTTTTCATGGCTGGTAAAAATATTTATGGCCTCCAGACTTGCGACTAAATGGTGGCATTTTGCGACCTTTTTTCCTGCTGGTGCGACTGAATTTGGTTGGAGGTCGCACTGGTGCCCAGCTGATAAGAGCTGCCATTTCTGTTGCATATGAGAAACATCGGACGGCAAACGAAGCGGAGCCGAACCGCGCTACTCGTTTGAGCTGTGCTGCGCAGACCGTTTATCAGCTCGGAGCAATAATAGACATCGCAGCGTGAGCTCATACACGGGCCGATCTCGATCACGTGACACCGTTACTAAACAGCGCTGGGAGATCCAGTGAGAACGCATTTGAATTCACCACAGTATTAATAACATCGCTACTGCGAGACCTAGTGGGAAGTGTTTGGTGCAGAATTCTCTGTTATAAACCACAGATATCAGCGCAAACAGAGCTGACATAAAGACCAGGAGAAACATTTGAAACATTCAGCGGTTTCAGTACACAAATCATAAACATTCATTATGGATTTAATGTAGTAACACCCCATGGTATTGTGGAAGAAATGGTCGAATGTTTTATCTTTTCTTTTTTCGCATTATTCATCTCCGGGTTCGTACAACCTTTTGAGAGTCAAATTCAAGCACTTTTCAAGCGTTTCACACTTTTTCCAGCACTTCAAAGCTCTAAATATTATCCAATTTTAATATTATTTTTAGTGTGATGATTTGTAAAACTGAAAGTTTAAAGGTGCTGGCCACGTTATGGCAAAAAAACACTATAACCAGTAGGTGGTGGCATAGGAGCACTTATTTGACTTATTAGACATTTCCACTCCTTAATATATATGGAAAAAAGTAGGAAGTCACAACAAAACTTTTCTTCAAATTGTGACTGGATTACACAGAAAACAAGAGAGTTCCTTTTAGTTCAGTATGATACTATAGAAGAACAATAGTATCTTTAATAAGAGTGGAATGTTACAATTTTCCTTTTTTGCTCATTACTGTTGTTAATAAAAGCAAATTTTTTCTGCATAATTCAAGCTCAGTGCTTCACTGTTAAATTTCCAATAAACAGACATGTACTATTTTTTTTAATATTAGTATTATTATATTAGTAACTGCACTTATTAACAAAACAATGCAAAACAAAAGTTATTTTATGACTAAATTAACCTTATGATCAACCAAATCAGGTGCTGGCGCCACCATCTGTAGAACTTAGTGGTGCTGGTGCCACTGCTCTCAAATGTTAGTCTGGAGCCCAGCCCTGGTATACAAGTAACAATCCCTCAGCAAGTTATAACCATTTATTATAATATTATTCTAGGCGTTTTTGAGTGAAAACGGGTGTATTTTATTTACTGACAATGTAGATGTCTCTAAAAAAGTTCAGGTAGTAAAATAAATAGAAAGATTGTTATATATAACAGAACACTGAAACGGTGTAAAACACAAACTACATACAAACAGAGACAAATACTGACTTGTGTGTGTTTTCATGCACGCAAATACACACATACTTTCATGTTGTGCCAGAGAAACATGTGATTGGTGGTTCAAAAGACCACACACTATATTTATTGGTTGAGTTGATGACAGTTTCAATGAATCTGGGCACGAGGGGGGTGGGACTAATGATCAACAATCGTTTCTGTTTGGCTCAGGGGAACAACCCACATGCGTTTCCTTGACGAAATCAATGCTGCAGATTTTAATGACGCATCCACGATCACCACGGATCCTCTGAATAATCAATCGAGAAATGTTATACTTCTGAAGAGCTGAGATTCTCCACTTTACGGTGCATTTTACAGCATACAGACTGGATTAGCGGTTTAAAAGTTATTAAACGTTTTAGAACGATAGTTATTTTTAGCCGCGGGCGGCTATCTAGGCCTTTAAGGGGTTAAAGGGGTCATGAACTGAGAAATCAACTTTTCCTTTTGACATATAAGAGCTCATCATACTATAAGAATATCCTTTAACTTCCATGAAAAAAAAAAAACAGCTTTTATTGTAACCAAGCCGAGAGAACGACTCACGCAGAAGAAGATCATGTCTACTTCATCAGTGCAACTTTGGGCCCGCCCACTGGAGTGTTAGTGAGATGACGAGGAGAGAAGAACGGACTAAAATAACATCACCTTCCAACGGATCCTAATGCTGGGAATGAGCTTTTTTATATTCATTAATGTGAATGTCTCAGTTGAGCATTATTTATTTGTATTTGATATGCAGGGGCGTCGGACTGGGGGTAAAACCAGTACTGATTACCAGGGCCCTTGAAAAGTCTGGGAAATATTTCATTTTACCTGGATATTTTCATTTCCTAATTAAATTTCCCAATGAATGTCAGATGAAATGTAAAGTTAGTGTATTGGCTGAATAACTTGTTTTAAACAATCCTGTCATCCATCTCTAAACTTATGAGTGTGACTATTAACCCTCCGGTGCTCTTCGGTCATTTCTGACCAGAAAATCTTCTGTTTTGAAATGTCAAAAATCACAGCTTCATCGGAATGATATGAAACTTGGTGACTTTTCTAGCATTAGGAATGTAAACACACAAAACAATTGTGGTCATGATTCGAGCATGCTAATTGGTCGTAAAAAAAAAGTAGCGTTCATTGTCTTCAGTCATAAATGACCGACTATAGGAAATGAATGGGAAATCGGCAAAAACACAATTTCTCGGAATATTTGTGTGTACAATCTACAAATCGGCCACAATGCTGAAAAAAAGTACACAGCAGTGAAGGGGTGACACTCTAAAACATCAAGAATGTGATATTGATACATCCACACACACACACACACACACACATGAAAAACTGAACCTATGAACCACATTTTGAATTTTTAAAAATCACAGCTTCATCAGAATGATATGAAACTTGGTGACTTTTCTAGCATTAGGGATGTAAACACACAAAACAATTGAGGGCATGATTCGAGCATGCTAAGGGGTCGTAAAAAAACACTCCCACTTGTGCTCTTAGGTCAAAAATGACCACCATAGGAAATGAATGGGAAATCTGCAAAAACACAAATTCACAGAAAAAAAAAATCACTATTTCTAACAACAACAAAAAAATCTAAAACTTTCTAATAATTATTCTTTGAGATTTTTTTAAATATATATTCAAATCCATCAACAAAAAAAATCATAAAATGTGTTCAAAAGAGAACTAGTGAATTCTCAAGCCTCTCCATAGAGACCTCTAGTGATTACACCCATGGTTGCATGATTTCTTAAATAATTCCAAAAGAGGCGCTAATCTGCCTTCATAAAAATATATATATTTTGATGATCTAGTCTCTATTTTAACCAAAAATACTTATATTTTAATACTTTTTTTTTTTAATACAAAAATGTAATAATTTTACAAAAAAATACCATCAAATCATCTCAAAATACAAAATTAAAAAGAAAAAATATTATTGAAGAAAAATAAATTGCATTGGTTTTACTGGGGTGGAGGAAGTTTAATTTTTCGGTGTCCGGTCACTTATGACCGGGAAGACGACCAATGCAACCCCTAAACCAAGAGCACCAGAGGGTTAAAGGTCCCATGGCATGGATTTTTTTATTATTTTATAATGTTTCCTGAAGTGTACTTATATTGTTAGTATGGTTTTATTTTGGTTGCAAAAAAATCATATATATTATTATAAGTTTAAAAATGTTCGTTTACTTCACACAAGAGCCGCCATTTCCCCCTGTTGCCATGGGAATGTTTTGAAGTGACGTAATTACCCGATGTGAACGTCATCGAAAAGCTGCAAACCCCGCGGAGAAACCATAGATATCAGAGAAACCATGATGAAGCGCAAACTCCCATTGGCCAACAAAAATAACAGCAAAAGAGCAAAGCAGTTTCCCGGTGATGACCGATTTCAGAACAGCATCATGAAGCTTTGAAGCGTTATGAATCAGTGAGTCGATTCAGCGGTTTGAAGCGTTATGAATCAGTGAGTCGATTCAGCGGTTTGAAGCGTTATGAATCAGTGAGTCGATTCAGCGGTTCGGAGCGTTATGAATCAGTGAGTCGATTCAGCGGTTTGAAGCGTTATGAATCAGTGAGTCGATTCAGCGGTTTGAAGCGTTATGAATCAGTGAGTCGATTCAGCGGTTCGGAGCGTTATGAATCAGTGAGTCGATTCAGCGGTTTGAAGCGTTATGAATCAGTGAGTCGATTCAGCGGTTTGAAGCGTTATGAATCAGTGAGTCGATTCAGCGTTTTGAAGCGTTATGAACAGTGAGTCGATTCAGCGGTTTGAAGCGTTATGAATCAGTGAGTCGATTCAGCGGTTTGAAGCGTTATGAATCAGTGAGTTGATTCAGCGGTTTGAAGCGTTATGAATCAATGAGTCGATTCAGCGGTTCGGAGCGTTATGAATCAATGAGTCGATTCAGCGGTTCGGATCACAAAGTCACGTATTTCAGCAGTTTGACACGCGATCTGAATCATGAATCGACTCACTGATTCATAACGCTTCAAAGCTTCATGATGCATTGTTTTGAAATCGGTCCAAATTGAGCCATGTGTTTATTAAGGTCTTCAACAAAAAAAGATGAGAACTTAAATATTCAATTAAAAATATTTGCTTTTTTCTCTTTTTCATCAAACCGCAGTTTTTGCAAGTTTTATTGCATAAATATCCCACATTTTCCATCGCATTTTTTAAGAAAACGTGCCGCATAATCAAGGATTTTTGCCGGCAACAATCACAAAAAAAGCAGCATTTTTCTGGAAGGACTGGTAAAGTCTGTTTGTAAAGCCTGTGCTGACATCGCGACTGATAAACTGAATCAAAGCAGAGGAAGGGGAGGTAACCGTTCCCCGTATGACGACATACAGGGAAGATTCCAGATCGGCTCGTCTGAGCTGTCATTTTCTCAAAGGCAGAGAAAGACAGCCAGAACTCGCTTTACACCTGTCAACATTTCTAGCCACTTGGGGACCATAGACAGGCTAGGGGAACTCATATTAATGTTAAAAAAACTAGGGATGCACCGATCATGGTTTTACATGGCCGATTCCGATACCGATTTTTTTTTAGGCAAACCGGCCGATTCCGATACCGATTTCCGATTTTTATTTTTTATTTTTTTATTAAGCAACAAACAATATGAAAGTATACGTGAACAAGATGTTTATTTGGTGTTTAATAGGCTAAATTGCCTTTTGGCCAATTAAAACAAGTTTGTAATCTGAAATTAAATTGGGTTGAACCCATGTAAAAATCAACATATTAACATTAACAACTGCATATTCTGCAATCCAAACAACACAATCATCAAACATTCAACAATCCAAACAAAGATGTAACTTAAATCAGCATAATTATGTTTTTAAATTCAGTGTAAAAAAAAAAAGTATTTACCAGTTAAATGAAATTAAATAATTAAATTAAATATAAAAAAGTATATAAATACATTGTTCCAAAACGTTAAATCAAATAATGTTTAGTGCAACGGAAAAAAAAACAAAAAAACAAAGCTGCTACAACAGGTGCTTTTTGAAATTAAGTCACTGTAATTAAGGTTAAATAAAAATGACCATCCTTAAGTGACAGTATTTCACTTCAAAAGTGCAGGCATGTTCTTCTTTACAAAGAGAAGCATTTCGGCTTTGTCACAAGTTAGTCTGTTTCGTTTCTCATCCAACACGTGAGAAGCTGAGCTGAACAAACGCTCACTATCAACGCTTGTGCAGGGCGCGGAGAGGTAAGCTCGCGCAAATTCAGCGAGTGCAGGAAAGCGGCTCTTATTTGTGCGCCAGTACACCAACGGCTGTCCGCTTCTTGGTATCTGTGCCTCAGACAGGTAGCTCTGCATATTTCAAAATACTTCCACACAACTGACATGTTCGCGAATGATTGCACGCGGGCGCACTTCCGGAAAAATCGGCGGAAAGAAAAAGAAAAAACCGGCCGGTTGCCGATCGCGCACCAGAAGCAAAAACCGGCCGGTTCCGATTTTTGGCCGGTCAACCGGTGCATCCCTAAAAAAAACCTCATAAAATGAAAATGTCATGCCATGGGACCTTTAAGACATTATGTTTATAACATCAAACTGACTCAAAATGATGTGTGATGTGAAAACACGTACAAATAAAATTCAGTGCAATGCATGGACGCTTTAAAAATGATGATTTGTCTCAAATACATTTCCATTTTAATATGTGTTGAAAGAATATGAAAGAACAAACATCGTTAACACTTTAAGCCTTTATGCATAATGCACTATTCATAATGCATTACATCTTTTCATTAATAATTGTAACCCGTTAAAATGCGTTATAATAAATGCAGATTCCTTGAAATTGGTTGTGTCATATTTTAATGCATTACATTTTCTAACATAAGTATTATAATGGTGCATTATAAGGAATAATACATTCTATATAAAGACTTTAAAGTGTTGCCTATAGTCAGAAACTGTAGTATGCATTAGATGTAACAATGAATAGATGAGTAGGCATTATAACTGTGGTTACAATTATTCATGAGATCATACAACGCATTATAAGGTGCAAAAATTAACGCATTAAAAATAACGTTATGATGCATTATATAAACACGACTGTTGCTGTGTTTCTTTCTGCATTATTTAGGTGGTGTCCGTGTCTGAGAAAAGCAATAAAGCCACTTTGAATTCAGCAGAACTGCACTTCTAATGAAGTCGAGGAGTGTACAGACACACCCGAGAACGTGTAAGTAACCATCGCTTTAATGGACGAAAAAAAACCCCACCTAATGGGATCAAAACAAGGACATGTTGTACATGTAGGAACAGAAAACTTGAGGAAGTTCATTTGCTGTGAACTGAAAGGCTTTCATAGAGAGACTCAGCTTTAGTCCTGGAGTTCATGCGTTCTGGCGCTGCCGCGGATCATTTGGCCATCTTGCCCTCGGCAGGCGCCTCTCCGTTATCGAGGGTCTTGAGGAGGCGAAACAGGCCGGCCGCCTCGCGGATCCGGCTGAACTCGATGCAGAAGGCCTGAACCTCAATGAACAGATCCTGGACGTTGATGATCTTATTCCTGATGAGGGACTGGAGGAAGACGCACACCAGACGCACCAGACGGTTCTTCAGGAGGCAGAGGGGCGAGAGGATAATGAGAGCATCATAAAAGTGCATCCATCCATCATAAAAGTGCATCTATCCATCATAAAAGTGCATCCATCCATTATAAAAGTGCATCCGTCCATCATAAAAGTGCATCTGTCCATCATAAAAGTGCATCTATCATCATAAAAGTGCATCCATCCATCATAAAAGTGCATCCATCCACCATAAAAGTGCATCCATCCATCATAAAAGTGCATCCATCCATCATAAAAGTACATCTATCCATCATAAAAATGCATCCATTCATCATAAAAGAGCATCCATCCATCATAAAAGTACATCTATCCATCATAAAAGTACATCTATCCATCATAAAAGTACATCTATCCATCATAAAAGTGCATCCATCCATCATAAAAGTACATCTATCCATCATAAAAGTGCATCTATCCATCATAAAAGTGCATCCATCCATCATAAAAGTACATCTATCCATCATAAAAATGCATCCATTCATCATAAAAGTGCATCCATCCATCATAAAAGTACATCTATCCATCATAAAAGTGCATCTATTCATCATAAAAGTACATCTATCCATCATAAAAGTGCATCTATTCATCATAAAAGTGCATCCATCCATCATAAAAGTACATCTATCCATCATAAAAGTGCATCTATTCATCATAAAAGTGCATCTATCCATCATAAAAGTGCATCTATCCACCATAAAAGTGCATCTATTCATCATAAAAGTGTATCTATCCATCATAAAAGTGCATCTATTCATCATAAAAGTACATCTATCCATCATAAAAGTACATCTATCCATCATAAAAGTGCATCCATCCATCATAAAAGTACATCTATCCATCATAAAAGTGCATCTATCCATCATAAAAGTGCATCCATCCATCATAAAAGTACATCTATCCATCATAAAAGTGCATCCATTCATCATAAAAGTGCATCCATCCATCATAAAAGTACATCTATCCATCATAAAAGTGCATCTATTCATCATAAAAGTACATCTATCCATCATAAAAGTGCATCTATTCATCATAAAAGTGCATCCATCCATCATAAAAGTACATCTATTCATCATAAAAGTGCATCTATCCATCATAAAAGTGCATCCATCCATCATAAAAGTACATCTATCCATCATAAAAATGCATCCATTCATCATAAAAGTGCACCTATCCATCATATAACTGCTCCACATGGCTCCGGATCGATACGTTTTATTGATTAAATCTATTAATCAATCGTCGATTAATCGTTAACATCCCTAATTTCTATATATAAAAGTATTAAATGTTGCTCTCACAGATGCATCATGGACCGTGTGTTTACCTGCATGTATTTGTCTTTGATCTGCTCACATGTGGAGATGCAGTTGGAGATGTAGAGATGGATGAACTCAGGAGGAAGATCTACTGCTGTTGTTAACCTGCAGTCGAATGAACAAACACACTCAATGAAGCGCGCACACATCCACATCCTGTGAGGTTTTACGCCCCGTCTGCACTGCCACAAACACGATCAGAGGAGGAGTTTCACGCCGTACCTGTTGACCACCTCCATGGAGTGCAGAGACATGTCCATGTTGACCAGGACAGAGAAATACTCCGTGATCTGGTTGGACGACATCAGCTTCAGAAGCATCTCAATGGCCACTAGAGGGTTGTTCTCCACCAGGTCCGGTAGTTTGGCTGGGGTCAGTCCAATGTGGTAAACCAGCTTTGGATCCTTCTCTAGTTCACCAAGCAGCTGTGTGTGTGTGTGTGTGTGTGTGTGTGTGTGTGTGTGTGTGTGTGTGTGTGTGTGTGTGTGAGAGAGAGAGAGAGAGAGAGAGAGAGAGAGAGAGAGAGAGATTTCATTTCAACATCAGGAGTAATCAAAGAAAACACACTAGCGTTCAAAAGTTTGAGACCGGTTTTTAGTCTCTTCTGCTCATCAAGGCTGCATTTATTTGATCAAAATACAGTAAAAATTGTGAAATATTATTATAATGTAAATCATCTGTTCTCTATGTGAATATATAGTAAAGTGTAATTTATTCCTGTGATCAAACTCCGACATGAAATTTATCTGTAGTGTATGCTACTATAATGGTTGTAGCCATTAAGAAAAGGTATTTAGTTTTATATTTATGTTTAAATATTATAATGTTATTTTTTATGTGTATGTTGTCAATCTGTCAATCTATGTTGATTATGAAAAGTGAACAGCATGTGTGAGAAAGGACACGTCATAAGATGCGCAATGCCAGGAGACATGGAGTGGGTCAGACATGATTGTAACCACTTCATTAAGTTTTGTTTTGTATAAATTGTATCTTAATTTTAATCAATGTTTCATCAGCCAATTGGGGCATTCTGGGTCGAGCGAGCAGAGCTTAATTGGTCCGTATTATTAAATTGCAGACAAAGATAGCTAGGTTGGTGCAGTAGGGGGCCCAACATCATTCTTTCATAAGGCCCCTGACACCATAGGACACTTTTCAGTAAAAATGTTCTAAAAACAGTGAAAGAATTGACAAAGTTAGTGACCCCTTATATTTTCTCAAACATCAGACACTACAGAATAAAGCCCTATTTGGACGGTAATTGTGTCTTGTGGGGTTATAAGGTATTTTCATCACTGGCAGGGGCAAGTCTGTGATTTTATTGCCGTCTGAATCCACATCTCTGAGTTTTCCAGAATATATCACTTCAAAATGCACTGTTTATATACTTTTTGACCCCTGCAGAGCACCGTACAGGTGCGCTTCGCTGTAACTGGATGCATTTTAAAGATCTAGACTTTTATTACTGAAATGCAAGTATTTACAAGAGCAATAGATTTCATCTTCGCTCAAGAAATAAAAAGAAGAAAAGCACGTAAACATGTGAAATGGGCCGTTATTACGGCAGTGATTATATAGAAGCAGAATTATGTTTTACTCATGTTAATAAGAGGCTTATTCCCGCTCATTTCCATGTGGAATAAAATGACATCCTTTATTTTGAGATGAAATACGAGACAGAAAACTATTTAAACTGTGATGTGCGTCTGTATATCTTCCTATTTTGAAACCGATTTAAATAACTAAATAATAACTAGGATATTATTTTCCTATTATTAAATTAAATATGCATTTATTCTTATTATACCAAGCATATGACATTTTATTTACAGCATACAATCATGTTATTGAGCACGTGAGCAGCCGTTCCCGATCACAAAACTCGCTCACTCCACCGTGAACAAAACAACATCCGAGTTTATCACTGAGGTGGCTGAACATTTATTTTTATGGACTTTTTTGGTGTTTTTACCAAAAAAAGTTTTTTTTACTGCTTATTTGTCAACTATCCAAATAAAATATAGATGTGATAAAGATGGATATGATTATTTTTTCACATTACAGTAAAGAGATTGAGTGGAAATGTGCTTAACGGTCACAAAAATGATATCACAGTGCAAAAAATATCTTCATAATCGGGGTGTAAAGTGAGGTGGACCTGTTCTGGAAATGCCAGGTGTTTTGTGCTGTACCTGCGTCTGCTGTGCCGCTGATAATGGACTCTTGAAGGCTTTGGCCATGATGCGCTTGATTTCCACTCCTGTGCCGTTCCGCACACACATGGATCGATCCCACTGAATCCGATGATCCGGTTCACACGGGTTGAGCCAGGACAGCTCATCCTCACACACCAGGAGAGGCGGAGCCGGCCGGATAAACTCAGGACGAAAGTGGCCTGACAAAGAACAGACAGGCCTAGAGGTCGATTATTCAAAACAAAGGCTTGTCTTGATGACTCTTGATTGGGCGGAGCTTTTATTCTGCCGCAGACGAGCGATGTGTGTGTAGGGTAACAGCTCTGTCTATCATATCACACACACATGTGAGTGTGTTATAAAGCTACTCTGTGTGTTGGCTCGGCGCTACTATGAGACACGTGTTCACACTGCAGTGAACGAGATCATATTAGGCGGTAAAACATGGCACCAGATTTACACAATAAGACTAACTGTGTTGAGCTGGAGAACTATCATCAGTTTCTGTCCATCAATGATCCAAACACTGTCTAATAAAACACATCAGATATTAAAGCGGCTTTGGTGTTTCCATGGTTACTACAAAATAAAACCGGAGGGTAACGCAGGTATGATGTCATTGACGGTCCGTGTCCTGGTTAAAATCTGGATTTAAACATTTGTGATAATGCAAGTACACAAGTGAACAAAATGTATAACATTGCTCTAGATCCAAAAATCTTACATACTGTGCCTTTAACCGTAGCATCACAATAAAAACAAACCAAACATCAGCATCACACTCACTCTCCAGAGGAGGACGTGGTCCAGTCACCAGAGACTCTGTGATCTGATTGGCCACGGAGCTGTCGAAGCCCGAGTTGGAGGAGTCTGGATCAGGGTCGCTAAGCAGGCTGGGAAAACTAGCCTTACTCTGAGTGGGCAGCTCCGACTGACGCTCTGAATGAAAAGACACAAAATGTTTGTTATATCTCTGTGCGATTCGGCTGAATGACTGTTTATATTGTCAAACAATGCAACTATATTTTTGCTCAGCTCTATTCTGCTAAATGAAGATATTAAGATATTATAAACATTAACATCATGATTTTTTTGTGAACACAAAAAAAAAATCATTATTATTCCAAACTTTTGACCGGTAGTGTAAGTGATTGTAAACAGGCAGGACAAACACAGATCTGTGCATTAAGCCCTGCAGTGTAAACATCTGTGGTTTGCGTCGTACCAGCGAGAGCCAGCTGCAGTCCGCTGATGTCTATGGTCTGTGGCGTGGCGCTCACGTCCATGGAGGACACCTGTCTCGGCGTCTTCTTGAAGAGCTCTCGCGGTGGGGCGAGCATCAGCTGCGACAGGAAGAACTTCTCCGGAAGTGTGATAGGAGGAAGAAAACCTGCAAGGAGGCATTAAGAGATGCTGATTAGATTAGATTAGATTCAACTTTATTGTCATTACACAAGTACAGGTACAAGGCAACGAAATGCAGTTTAGGTCTAACCAGAAGTGCAATAGCAGCAAGTGCAGGATATACAACGGTGCAGGACATGGAAATGTACTGAATATATATATATATAGATGGTTATTACTATAAACAGAATTTACAGGTGAATATGTACTATGATTATAATATAATATAGAGATGGCTATTACTATAAACAGAATTTTACAGATAGAGGTATACAATATGTTAGGCTAAGATGAGGAGTATAGCAGTGGATTAAGGTAGTGCAATGAAGTATGGACAGAAGCTATCCGAAAAAAAGTGTAAAGTGCAGTGGAAGTGATTGCATATTACAGTTAGAAGTACTGTGCAAAATGCAAATGTAAAGAATTGGTACTGTATATACAGTCGGCAGTGCAAATGAGCATAATCCAGTTAAGGTATGGTAGTGCAAGATGCATAAGTAAACAGTTTTTCCAGTAGTGCAAATAACAAGTGAAGGCAGATGTGAGGTAGGAGAGTTGGCAGTATATGAGGGGAGTGGATCAGCGAGGGTTAGAGTTCAATAAAGAGACAGCTCTGGGGAAAAAACTGTTCTTTAGTCTGCTGGTCCTGGAACAGGATGCAAGGACCAGCAGGACTTAGTTTAATGATGCAAATTCTATTGTAAATTCAGACCTATTCAATAACAGTATATATAACAATTATGAGTTCAATTCCGCTATAATAAAGCAGCAGAAGACAATAGAGCTCTGGAGGTTGACGTCACGCAGCCCAAACGCCGCCATTTTGGCAGGCCATCAGGGGAGCGGTAGAGCGGCTGTTGCATTGATATCTATAAAATAATTTAGAAACCAGACTGTTTAAACCTTACTATTTCAACATGATGGACAGCTGATGTGTGCCAGGATGCCAGAACAGGCGGGGGAAAGCAAATGGGAAATCGTTTTATCACAGTAAGCTGTTGAAATGCCGTGAATTTCACTTTATTCTTCATTCTTAACTACTTTTGCCTCACGCAGCTAATGATAAAAATAAGTTCCCATTAAATACGATAGGGCTGCGCAATATTCGAAATATTGCAAATGTACATAATCGCAAGGGCACACAATATCTGAATGATTTCAACATTGTGAAAAGTGTACGTTTTAGGTTGACGCATATAGCAGAGAATAGACTGGGCACACGACTGTGACTTGCTTGATGTTAAAAAGAGTTATTAAAAGCAATAACTTGCGAAAAACAACTCCTTGCAGTCTCGCGCTGTCTGACACACACACACCGAAACGTGCGCACAAGCCGTTCTTTTTTTCGTGTCTTGTTACACACTTGAACTCTCAAATACATACACAGTTGTGTCAAAATGGCTGTCTTGATGAGTATTCATGTAAACACAGTCGGTTATGCTTTAAGTGAACGATATCAGTTGGGGAAAGAAATCACTTAAAGCAATATAGTATCGCATATTGAATATCGCATTATTTAACAAGGATATCGCATTTTTCTTCAATATCGCACAGCCCTAAAATACGATACTTAATCGTGAATGTGCTTTTATATATAAATAATATCAATAAAGGCTATTTGAAACGAAATTAAGGATCAATAAATAAATACTGAAACAAAAATAAGAAATGACATTTATTGATTATGACTGATTTTATTTGACATGCTCAACACAGAGCTATGGAACAGATGCACACAGCGGCAGGTGTGTGTTAACCGCTAACATAGAGCCATTCACATGTTTTTTCTCTTAAAATGTAAGCGCATGTAGGCCTATACGTCAGCATTATCATATACGTGTAAAGAATTGAAGGGCGTGTCTCAATCAGCTCCTGGTTCAGTAGTCAGGGCACTGATCAGGACATAAATCAATGGGCTGATCCCTGATCATTGCCCTGACTACTGAACCAGGAGCTGATTGAGACGCACCCGAAGTCTGTAATGTAAAACAAGAGCGTATTGATGCAGTTCAGTCTGCCTGCTATTCTATCAGTTAATGTTATTCCTGATCGGAGGCTTCCGTAAATATTTAGTTTATATGTAGATTTAGACTTCAACTTAGTTTAATGGTGCAACGCAAAAATATTTAGGAGTGCATAAGTCAGTGCACATTTACATCAAACCTAGGCTAGTTGTAATTTGCGCACAGCTGGTGCGACAGGTGTCCTAACAGGAAAGCTATCCGTTCCTTTATCCATACACGTGAAAAGCACCCCGGGGACATTATAGGGATCCGTTATGTTTAACCCTTTGGGGTTCTTCATTTATGGGTCACACTCAGGACCTTCGGGTCAAAAATGACCCGGAGGAGGGGATTAAGATAAAAAAAAGATTTGAGTAAAATCAATGAAATATATTTTTGTTCAAAAATATTTTTTCTTTTCTTTTTTGGTGTTTTGAGATCATTTTATGATTTATAATTAATATTTATGCAATAATTATGACCGATTTTTTCCCATTGAATATAATAAAAAAAAATTATATATATACAGATGCTGGTCATATAATTAGAATATCACCAAAAAGTTGATTTATTTCACTAATTCCATTCAAAAAGTGAAACTTGTCTATTATATTCATTCTATTACACACAGACTGATATATTTCAAATGTTTATTCTTTTAATTTTGATGATTATAACTGAAAACTAAGGAAAACCCCAAATTCAGTCTC
Source organism: Romanogobio albipinnatus (assembly GCA_023566225.1). Lineage (NCBI taxonomy): Eukaryota > Metazoa > Chordata > Actinopteri > Cypriniformes > Gobionidae > Romanogobio > Romanogobio albipinnatus. The sequence goes on along the minus strand of CM042243.1, from coordinate 3,504,552 downwards.
TAATAAAATTAGAATATTACTTAAGACTCAATACAAGAAAGGCTTTTTAGAACATCTTGGCCAACTGAAAAGTATGAACATGAAAAGTATGAGCATGTCCAGCACTCAATACTTAGCTTGCGGCTCCTTTTGCCTGAATTACTGCAGCGATGCGGCGTGGCATGGAGTCCATCAGTCTGTGGCACTGCTCAGGTGTTATGAGAGCCCAGGTTGCTCTGATAGTGGCCTTCAGCTCTTCTGCATTGTTGGGTCTGGCATATCCCATCTTCCTCTTCACAATACCCCAGAGATTTTCTATGGGGTTAAGGTCAGGCGAGTTTGCTGGTCAATTAAGAACAGGGATACCATGGTCCTTAAACCAGGTCCCGGTTGCTTTGGCACTGTGTGCAGGTGCCCAGTCCTGTTGGAAATGAAATCTGCATCTCCATAACGTTGGTCAGCAGCAGGAAGCATGAAGTGCTCTAAAACTTCCTGGTATACGGCTGCGTTGACCTTGGACCTCAGAAAACACAGTGGACCAACACCAGCAGATGACATGGCACCCCCAACCATCACTGACTGTGGAAACTTTACACTGGACCTCAAGCAACGTGGATTGTGTGCCTCTCTCTCTTCCTCCAGACTCTGGGACCCTGATTTCCAAAGGAAATGCTAAATTTACTTTCATCAGAGAACATCACTTTGGACCACTCAGCAGCAGTCCAGTCCTTTTTGTCTTTAGCACAGGCTAGCGCTTCTGACGCTGTCTGTTGTTCAAGAGTGGCTTGACACAAGGAGTGCGACAGCTGAAACCCATGTCTTGCATCTGTGCGTAGTGGTTCTAGAAGCACTGACTCCAGGTCCAGTCCACTCTTTGTGAATCTCCCCCACATTTTTGAATGGGTTTTGTTTCACAATCCTCTCCAGGGCGCGGTTATCCCTATTGCTTGTACACTTTTTTTCTACCAGATCTTTTCCTTCCCTTCGCCTCTCTATTAATGTGCTTGGACACAGAGCTCTGTGAACAGCCAGCATCTTCTGCAATGACCTTTTGTGTCTTGCCCTTCCTTGTGCAAGGTGTCAATGGTCGTCTTTTGGACAACTGTCAAGTCAGCAGTCTTCCCCATGATTGTGTAGCCTACAGAACTAGACTGAGAGACCATTAAAGGCCTTTGCAGGTGTTTTGAGTTAATTAGCTGATTAGAGTGTGGCACCAGGTGTCTTCAATATTGAACCTTTTCACAATATTCTAATTTTCTGAGATACTGAATTTGGTATTTTCCTTAGTTGTCCGTTATAATCATTCAATTTAAAAGAAATAAACGTTTGAAATGTATCAGTCTGTGTGTAATGAATTAATATAATATGCAAGTTTCACTTTTTGAATGGAATTAGTGAAATAAATCAACTTTTTGATGATATTCTAATTATATGACCAGCCCCTGTATATATATTTATTATATTTTTTATTTTTATTAAAGCTGTATTTCAAGCCTGAGTCAAGCCTAGGCCTCATGAAAGCAATTTTTTTAATGAGATTGGTGCCATCTGGTGGACACATTGAGCATTTTTATCACGCAATAGCACATTTTTACCACTATAGTGGATCTTGCGTTTTATAATTAAAAAAATAAAATCGTAGCTTCATCGGAATGGTCCGAAACTTGGTGACTTTATTGGTACTTGGTTTATGAACATCCAAAAAAAATTGGGGACAGGATTTGAAAAGTTTAAGTGGTTGTAAAAAAAAATAGTCACACTCAGGACCTTCGGGGTCAAAAATGACCCCCATAGGAAATTAATGGGAAATTCTTTTTTGTGTGTGTATACAATCTACAAATCAGCCAGGATGCAGAAAAAAAGGACTCAACAGTGAAGGGGTGAATCTCTAAAACATCAAGAGTGCAAAACAGACAAAAAAACACACAAATTAACGCATGCCATTCCAAAAGCTAATTGTGTTTGTGTGTGTGTGTGTGTGTGTGAGAGAAAGAGTTTTATTGTCTGTTTTGCACTCTTGATGTTTTAGAGGTTCACCCCTTCACTGTTGAGTCCTTTTTTTCTGCATTCTGGCTGATTTGTAGATTGTATGCACAAAAAAACTCTTTATTTCCATATTTTTGCCAATTTCCCATTCATTTCCTATGGGGGTCATTTTTGACCCGAAGGTCCTGAGTGTGACTATTTTTTTTACGACCACTAGACCAATTTTTAAATCCTGTCCCCAATTTTTTTGGATGTTCATATACCAACTACCAACAAAGTCACCAAGTTTCGGACCATTCCGATGAAGCTATGATTTTTAACATTCTTTATTTTAAAAAATTCGGGTCAGAAATGACCGAAGAGCCCCAGAGGGTTAATCTATTAAGTTTTGCTGTGTAAAAGTCTATGTATTTTGAATTAAAGTGCGACGTGAACTCCGTTGCCTTGAAACTCATGCTGGCGCCGACTGGTCCTGCCTGCCAAAATGGTGTCGTAAACAGAATGGGTCACATGACCCCCGGAGCTCTATAGGGTCATTTTTCAGATCAATTCACTTCAACTGGCATATATGAGACTTTCAGAGTCAGGTAGTATATTTTTAGTGCAGGATTAATAGATTTATATTACTAAATGTAACATATAATTTGTAATTGTTTAATAAAAGAAAGAAGCAAGTAAATTAAAGCGATCTGGTTTATCTGAAAAGATTGAAACCCCCTGCACTAATAAACTTTTGTGGCTCAATGAAAAATGTTTCCTGTTTTATAAGACACTTTGAAAAGTGTCTGCTAATCTATGAGCGTCCTACAGCAGAACACAACCAGAAGAGGAGGCCGTACCGGAGAGCGGTTTCTCCTGCTCCTCTCCTGTGGGTGATGGGTTCAGCAGGTGGGCAAACACCGCGGCGAAGGGGTTGGCGGCCAGCGGCTCGGTGCGGTACATCTCCCACAGCAGGTAGAGCGCTGTGAGCCGCTGCGGAGCGCTCGGAAGCAGGTCGGGCTGCTGCAGCAACATCACCAGGACCGAACCCACCCGGAAGTGCTCGGCTTTACCGAAGCAGTGATGGAAGGCGGTGGACAGCTGCTCGAAGCTGTTGCTGCAGGCGTCCTCCGACATGATGCCCAGCAGGTTGGACAGCTCTTTAGGAGCCAGCGTCATGATGCTTCTGTCACACAGGCCACTGGATCAGCAGAACTAGAGAGAGAGAGAGAGAGAGACAATACATCGGCATGAAACGCTTCTCAAACAAGAACAAATGTAGGGCGGGGCTTGATTTTGTCTGTGGGGAATTGATTGGACGGTGGTGGTTTGCTATTGGTGGATCTCATGTGAGTGACAGGTTGCCCCGCCCACGTCATCAGAGAAGAGATGGGCTGTGTTCGAAATCGCCCCCTATACCCTCATTCACTATTCCCCACATTAGTCCACTGATATAGTCCACTTTGAAAATAAGTGAGTGATTTCAGACACTAAATTTTGCAGTGTGTGCTTGTGCTGTTTGGCAGCTCCAGTAATAATGAAAAGATTTATCTTGAACTCTGCCACGGAAACTAGCATGTAACCTTAATCAAACAATATAATAATCATCTTAAAAAGGATCATTTATACCTGTATGCATGATATTGCGCTGGACCAGTGCGATTTGGAAGATGGATGGATGATTGATTCAGCTGTAGGCACCATTTGAAGGAACAGCCGTTTAGTGGTGTCCGAAACCATAGTGGACGTTATTAAGTGCACTCATTCAATCCCACAATGCACCGCAATAATGAGTTTACAACCGATGTATGCTCGACGGCTAGAGAATACCCATAATGCACTGTGAGAGTCACGCCGTGCATTGAATGAATTCCCGCGTTTCGCCAAGGGGATGGCATCGACTCGCAAACTTTTTAAGACCAATGATATTGGACCCACTCACTTTTATCGTCTCTAATTGAGCTCATGTCTGTTTACACACCCTGATAAACACCGATTAAACGCTTTATTTCCACTTTTCTAATTTAATTGAAAATAAACGCCTTTCCGATCTGATATGTGTTGGGGGGAAAAGGATCAAAGCGAGTTTGGCAAAAGGCGGATTCGAACCTCTGATCAATTTGCGTCAAATCTTAACGCCTACACTATTGCTGCTGATGAGGATTGAGTTTTCCGTAGTTTTGTCTGCCTCAACCAGACGTTTCACAAGCCGATATATTTAAATATATTTATTGTAAATTGCATCTACTCCAGCAAAATGTTTCTGTTAACCCTTTAAGACCTAAGGGTATTTTTACAATAAATTTTCCGCCTGGTGTTATTTACTAAAAAAGCTTGTAAAACATCAACCCTGTTGTGCACAGACAATTGACACACCTCTTTTTTTTCAAGACAAGCTGCACTGTCAGTATATTTGTGTTGCATTGATGTCACCTGAATGTAAAATAAGTTATGGGACCATAAAGACAAATGAAAACATAAAACGGAAATTTAATCCCTCAAATATTTATTGAAAACACACACAAATAAATAAAAGCTAAGCATATTTCAAGTTTGTTCAAGTCTTTGGAGTCCTGGAACTCAGGAATAAACATTATAACTTATACAGAACCAAAACTATTTACATTTTTCCAAAAAAAGTCCAGGCGCTTTTGGCCTCTTTGGATTTTGGATATTTACTGGTGCCAAGCCTCAAAACAGTTCCTATCAGGAACTTCTCCTCAAACTTTCTCCTCAAACTCTGTCCACAAAACTACTCAAAACTGCAGCACGTCTCTCTCTCTATCTCCTCAATACTAGCCGTGCGTCTGTATCTCTCCACAATAACAGAGCTGTGGTTCATGCGTAATGACGCACACCAACGTGGATGACGGATCAGCCTGTCATTGGTCAAACCCTCATCCAAAATGGCAGCTAGCATCGCGCTAGCGGCAAAAATGACGGAAAATGTATAAATTATGGACATCAAGTGGATATATCTTGGATGTAAGCGTTTTGATTTATTGCTGAACAACTCCAAAAAGATGCACATGTTCCAGGCTGGATAGAAAACCTTCTGTAAAGGCTACAAAGACACCAAAGACACCCCCGTGATGGCTAGCTCGTTAGCTTTCTGCTGGAAAAAACGGTAAGAAAATCGATAAAAGTTTCATGAAATAATATAGATATTTATCGGAGGTGCCGTGTGACGTCGTGGGCGATGCCGTCGGGCTCTGAGGGTTAATGGACCCACCCACATTTGTTTGCTTCTGACGCCCATACAATATAGCATAAATAGTAGCTTACTATATAGTATGAAATATATCCTCCTGGGACCCAGAAAAAAAAAGTTTTTTGAATTTATAATTTTTTTATGTCGTTACATTGTTTACAGCATAAGAAACAAATGGGAAAAAAAATTATATTTTATTCATATGTTATGATATGTCCTCTGTAGTTGTTAAAAAAATTAAATGACATGAAATTGCATGTATAGGCAAAAACAATGGGATTTATTTTTAATTCACCAATACATTTTTTAGGTCTTTAAACAAACTTTATTTAAAGATGATTCTGAACTATGTCATGAAAGATATAATGAAATGCACCATTTTACTTTATTAAATATGTGGGTAAAATGACAATACTTGGATTTTCCCGTTCAATACAATGTATCTATTCACTGCATCTCATTTGCATATTAATGTGTTCTTGGTGCATGTAATGAAAAAAGAAGTGTAATAATGGGAGGAAAAATTGGCAACATTTTCATAATAATACCTAATATTTCATAGGAATATTGATATGTAATTTCTTTCCCTGTTCACTTGTTATGTCTCCAAAATGCCTGATAATCATGATTTAAATCCTGCCGTCCACTACAGTGGTCATTTATGAAATCAATATTTTGTATTTTGATTAGAAACCCCATAACATTTTCCTGAAATGTTGATTTATAACAAACAATTAGAAAATTAATCAGATTTAAATTATAATTTAAAAAAAAAATATGATCATATTTCCATAAGAGCGCTAAACATTAATGTCAGCCGTTTTTAAAGAGCAAGAAGAAGTTGTTGTCCTGGTGAAACCTCCAGACATGTGGTGTCTCTGCAAAGCCCCGGATGTGCTCTTTACAGGACATCCAGACTGTGACATGTGACATGTATGATGTCAGAGAAATTCACTCAAATTCGCTCATACGCTGAACGGGCATCGAACAAGCATATTCTCCAGCGCGTACATCTACTGTACACTCGTTATTGCGGTGCATTGTGGGATTGAATGAGTGCACTCAAAAACGTCGGACACCACTACAAATGGATGTTCACTCAAATAGTGCCCTATTTAAGGGCATAGGGAGCGATTTCGAATTCAGCCATGAAGAGGGAGCGGAAGATATTCTGATTCAAGATTACCAGGAGACATGGGGTTAAAAACAATAATGATGTGCATGGATGAATAAATAATGATAAATACTGCAATATTCCATTAAAAAAATTAGATATAAATAATAATAATAAAGTCTGACATAGGAAATAATAGTCAGAAATGTTTTTTCTGTGTTTTTTGTTGGGTATTATAAGGCTTTTATGGCTCATATAGTTATGATGTAGTGAGAAAATGGAGGGAAACGCATTTTAGTTTAATTTGGTGATTAAAAGTGAGCAAAAATATGCAGTTTTGGTGCAGATGCTGATATTTATATGGACAAAAAGTGATGCTTGTAATGGTAAATGTTTTAGTATGATATTTAAATGCTTAATTGTATAGCACTGCATTATATGATCATAAAACTATGATTGACAGCTGAACTAATAAACCTTTCTCAAAAGCTGATGATCATATTTGATGCTCATGAGTTGCTCCAGTACCGTTGAAATATTACTAATAATAATCCGGTTTACTTTATGAAATCAGTAAAGATATAAAGACACGTGAAGCACGAGCTGAAGTAAAACAAAAAGATATTTTGACTTTAAATGACGCTACTAGATCGTATTATATTTGATACATAAGGCTTTTATGGCTCATATAGTTATGATATAGTGAGAAAATGGAGGGAAAAAACATTTTAGTTTAATTTGGTGATTAAAAGTGAGCAAAAATATGCAATTTTGGTGCAGATGCTGATATTTATATGGACAAAAAGTTATAAAATTCTGATGCTTGTAACGTAAATCAATTAAATCAACACATAAAATGCATATTAATATCAATATCTTCCAATAACATGTCTTAGTAAGATGATATTTAAATGTTTAGTTAATGTTTACACCTCTGTAGTTTAAAAAGCATATAATGCAATGCAATACTATGAGCATATTTCATATTCTTCAGTCCAGTAAGTGTTAATCTTGAAATATTACTAACAATATTAAAGTTAATCCTGTTTACTTTATAAAATCAGTAAAGATAGAGCTGAAGATGGGCGTTTGTACAGTTATACTAAAGCTTACTTGCTAAAAAAGGATAAACAGAAGGTATATAACGTTATGGAGAACAGGTTTTCAGTAAAGTTGATCATTTATAGGCCTTAGAAATGTGCTATAACCAGTGTTTATGGAGTTATTACACTTATTGTGCAGTAACTGTTACAATAGTCGAATAATTTCACAACATAACCGGATTTCTCAGCTTAATGAAGCACATTAGACGACCCTCAGCTGTTTTATTTCACATCCTAAACTCCTCAAAGCACTGTCTATGGGATGTTTTGAGACACGGTCCGTAATAATAACATGTAATGAACTTACCTGAGGCGAGCTCATTTATACCGTCCGGTCAGCTCATGAATATTCAGTATAAACCCGACGCGGTGACGCTCCAGCGCTGATATGGCGTTTATCTGCGAGATTATACAGGTTAATATTAACTTAAACATTAGACTATTTCTGCTTTATAATCTGAATCTTCTTCACTTCCACTCATAACCGTCGCGGCTGCTGTCGGGGAGCGCTTCCTGTGAGCCGAACGGAATCATGGGAGATGTAGTTTCCACAGATCAACACGGAATACAAATTGAACGTCAATGGCAAGCCGTTTTTACATTTAGTCTATCTATTTTCCAGTCCCTCCAGAAAAACGCGATTATGCGATCACATGATTTAATGCATAATCAGCCAAAGTCTGCATATTTATGCGGGGGCCGCATTCTTTCAAATACGCCGCACTTTCGCCGCGTAAATTGCCTATTTCCGCATGCAAAATATGCGGGGCTAGCATGATTTCATAATCCCCGCATTTTCGTTGCAAAAAAGTCATATATATATTAGCAGAAAGTTGAAAAATGTTAGTTTACTTCACACAAGCCGCCATTTTAGCCTGTTGCCATGGGAACGCTTTGAAATGACGTAATTACCCGACGTGAACGCCATCGAAAAGCTACAAACCCCGCGGAGAAACCATAGATATCAGAGAAACCATGATGAAGCGCAAACTCCCATTGGCCAACAAAAATAACAGCAAAAGAGCAAAGCAGTTTCAGAACACAGCATCATGAAGCTTCGAAGCGTTATGAATCAGTGAGTCGATTCAGCGGTTTGAAGCATTATGAATCAGTGAGTCGATTCAGCGGTTTGAAGCATTATGAATCAGTGAGTCGATTCAGCGGTTTGAAGCGTTATGAGTCAGTGAGTCGATTCAGCGGTTTGAAGCGTTATGAGTCAGTGAGTCGATTCAGCGGTTTGAAGCATTATGAATCAGTGAGTCGATTCAGCGGTTTGAAGCGTTATGAGTCAGTGAGTCGATTCAGCGGTTTGAAGCGTTATGAATCAGTGAGTCGATTCAGCGGTTTGAAGCGTTATGAATCAGTGAGTCGATTCAGCGGTTTGAAGCATTATGAATCAGTGAGTCGATTCAGCGGTTTGAAGCGTTATGAGTCAGTGAGTCGATTCAGCGGTTTGAAGCGTTATGAGTCAGTGAGTCGATTCAGCGGTTTGAAGCGTTATGAATCAGTGAGTCGATTCAGCGGTTTGAAGCGTTATGAATCAGTGAGTCGATTCAGCGGTTTGAAGCGTTATGAGTCAGTGAGTCGATTCAGCGGTTTGAAGCATTATGAGTCAGTGAGTCGATTCAGCGGTTTGAAGCGTTATGAGTCAGTGAGTCGATTCAGCGGTTTGAAGCGTTATGAATCAGTGAGTCGATTCAGCGGTTTGAAGCGTTATGAATCAGTGAGTCGATTCAGTGAAAAAGATACTAGTACCTAAATAATAAGCACTAGTAATATCTAATAGACTAAATAAGAACTAGCATCTAATGAAGAAGTGCTAGTATCTTTAAAAACATACTAGTACCTAAATAATAAACACTAGTAGCTAATAAATAAACACTACTACTTAATGGAATAGACACTAGTATCGTGAAAATAGATACTAGTTTGTTTTAAGGATTAAATGTTAACACGGCTTGCCATACACATCTAAAACTGCGTTCTAAAATAAAAGCTGTTTTTTGTATTATTATAACCATAATATTCACTCATATATACGTTATAATAGTATAATATATACATAAAATAATATATACATTTAAAAAAAAAAAAAACAATAACGACACAAAATATTAGAATGACCCGGATGTGAATGTGTATTCCGCCTTGTATGTGTCCCATAATCCACCGCTCTTCCTTTCCCACATTCACCATACAGAGTGAGTATCTGCTTCTCGTTTATCTTCTATAAATCCTCCATCATCCGCGTTATTGATCACTAATACTGGAGATTAATGTCACATTTGAGTGTACGGGCACCTTATGCATCACTGTGATGCGGTTTTGGTGTGTTTTAGACGCTGATGTGCGAGATTAAAGACTTAATGCGAACGCGTCTGTGAGAGATGCGACGGGGAAATAAAGCGGCTAACCGCCACAGTACCGGGGTTTAACGGGGTAAACGGTGTTTTAAACACTGCTGTAACCGGGGATTTTCGGCAGTGTCTCAGTGGTTCATGTAGGTTGTCTACAAACTGTAATGTTGTTGGTTCAGTCCCCGGTTCCGAGTGTCGAGGTGTCCGTGAGCAGGACGCCTAACCCCCGCGGCTCCCGGCGAGCGGATCGGCGCATGCGCTCTGGTGGCCGTGGGTCTGTTGAAAGTGCTTTATTATAAACGCAGTCCATTTACCATTTAAATGCTGTGTTAACCTGGTCAATGGTGTTTTAAACAGTGCTGTTTACAGGGCAAACTGATTTATAGCAGGGTAAATGGTGTTTTAACAGGTTAAAAGTTATTTTTAGCAGTGTAAATTATGTTTTAAACGGTAAATTGTTTTAAACAGGGTAAATTATGTTTTAAACAGGGTAAATGGTGGTTTAAACAGTGTTTTAACAGGGTAAATTGATTTTAGCAGGCAGGGTAAATTGATTTTAGCAGGGTAAATTATGTTTTAAACAGGGTAAATGGTGGTTTAAACAGTGTTTTAACAGGGTTAAAGTGATTTTTAGCAGTGTAAATGGTGGTTTGAACAGTGTTGTAACAGGATAAGGGATTTTAAACAGGGTAAATTATGTTTTAAACAGGGTAAATTATGTTTTAAACAGGGTAAATTATGTTTTAAACAGGGTAAATTATGTTTTAAACAGGGTAAATGGTGGTTTAAACAGTGTTTTAACAGGGTAAATTGTTTTAAACAGGGTAAATGGTGTTGCAACAGGGTCAAAGTGATTTTTAGCAGTGTAAATTGTGGTTTGAACAGTTCAAATTATGTTTTAAATGATGGTTTAAACAGTGTTGTAACGGTAAATTGATTTTAGCAGGATAAATAGTGTTTTAACAGGGTAAATACGGTTTTAAACAGTGATTTTAGCAGTGTAAAATGGTGTTGTAACAGGGTAAACTGTTTTAAAAACGTGTGAGTGTCAGTAAAGTTACATGCATGAATGATCGTGATCGGCGTAATCAATTATTTCACTATTAGCTCGTGTTTATATTATTTACAGTGTTTGTTATACAGAGTTGAGACTCAGAACTGCATATACACAAGTTTTATATTGAGAAATGGCATGAAACGTGTTATTAGAGGAAGTTGGCTGGTTGTCATGGTTACTGAGTGATGTGTTTGTGTGCAGATGGCACCCAAGAAGGGCGAGAAGAAGAAGGGTCGCTCCGCCATCAACGAGGTGGTGACCCGCGAGTACACCATCAACGTTCACAAGCGCATCCACGGCATGTAAGTGTGTCCTGGGCCGAGTAACTGCTCGTACACTGATCCCTGCTGGAGTATTAATGCATGATCTGCTCCTCCTCCAGCTCCTTCAAGAGGAGAGCTCCTCGGGCTCTGAAGGAGATCCGCAAGTTTGCCATGAAGGAGATGGGCACGCCTGACGTCCGCATCGACACCCGTCTCAACAAGGCCGTGTGGGCCAAAGGTGTCAGGTGAGGCGCGTTGTGTTCTCTAGGTCCCGCTGACGACACCAAATGCCTTCGGTACAGACACGCCCCCCCAAAAGCGGAGGCATTAGAGCGTTATCAGAGATGGGACACATTCACTGTTATTGATCCGATGCTTAACGCCGCCATCTTGTGTCATCAGGAATGTGCCGTACCGCATGCGTGTGCGTCTGTCCAGGAAACGCAATGAAGACGAAGATTCTCCAAACAAGCTGTACACACTCGTCACATACGTCCCCGTCACCACGTACAAAGGTGAGGATGTCGCGTGATCATGCAGATGTTCAATCACAGGGTTTCTGCAGGTCTAATGAGAACATGTGAGGGGACACACGTCTGTTCTCTAAACGTCCGAGCACACAATAGCCGCGTTTCCATTACAGATTTAACACAACTTTAGCGAAATGACGGCGTTTTGTAGTTCTTATCTAACTCTGGGGGATCCGGCGAATAAGCTAAAGTCAGCGTGTTCCTTTAAAGAGTGATTGTCTTTTACGTGCGTCAGGTGACCTGTAAATAGAGATGTTGCCGCTCTGTTTTGAAGCGTTTCATATTTTGTGCACTTAAAGATTATTAAAAAAATATCTTCTCGCGTATCGATTATATTTGTTGTCCCTTTACAGAGCTGCACATTACATTTACAATAAACTATACATCTTGTAATATTATTTGTGTAGGCCCATGTAATTTATTTACATTCATATATAAATATAATTTAAAAATTAAATATAAATGTATTTAATAAGAACACTAAGCAATTTGTACCTTTTCATCAACATTTTTTTTTCAAGAACTACTTTTTGTAATTGCATTTTTTTTTAAACTATCCACTCACCTAATTTAATTTTGTCATAGCTTATGATTATATATTTTTATTAATTAGTTTTTTCTATAATGAGTGTGTACTTGGTGGATTCTGGGTTGTGATTAACAAATAAAAGTGACTATTAGTTCCACAAACACAGATGTATAGATATTCTATAGTGATGTAGAAATATATGAATCATACATTTATAACCCTTTGATTTTGAGTTTATTTACTGAATTGAATATATATTTAAAGGTGTTAGCTGTAAACTTACACTGCAAAGTGATCATTTAATGATCGAAGCACACAAATGTACAACACAGCCCTAAAACTGACAATTAATTGGCCAAATTGCGCCCCACGGGTCGGCCGGGTCAAGCAGGATTTGACCACCTCATTTTGAGCACTTACTTTTCACTTGATCTTTTTTATAAACAAGGTTTACTTTTAAACCGCATACAGCCTTTAAATGTTTGTATTATTTACTAATTATGATTATTATAAATAATACACTCGTTGAATTTAAAATGTATATAACACATTTTGCTGTGGTACCGAGTAGGGGTGCACCGATCCGACTTTTTCAGTCCCGATACCGATCCGATACTGTTGTTGAATTAATAATAAACTGCATATCTTCCACCTTAACCCTTCCTTGAAGAGACTAAAGGCCCCAGACTTTACTAACTAAACATAACTAAGACAAAATAACAGATGTGTGTAAAGTGTTGAATTCTTATTTATTTAAAAAAAAATTGTGCATTCAAATCTAAAAGAGAATGTAATCAAACTTCTTTAAATAAATAAAATGTAGCAGTGGAAACAAAAAACAGTCAAACATACAATAGTAATCTGACAGTTACCAAACATATCTTACACTACAGATCATTGTTTTGGTATATAATCATATCAATATTAAAAAGTAGCATTACAAATTAACAAATAGCCTAATTTTCTGCCATATGCAATTTAATAAAAATGATCAGCTGGCTAATAACTGTGTTCTGGTTTCACCTCACTCCTGTCTAAATGATTGTAGGCTAGGCCTATTTATTTTACTACACATTGTCAACAGAAATAATCTGAAATACTGTTGATCATTAAAAATAATTCTCACCCACTCTTGCTAAATTGGGTAAGCACACTTGTGTTCTCATTTCAGATGCGTTCTGAGTAAATGAATAAACTGATTCATGAGTTCAGTGTTGGACAGATCAGTTGTTCTAACCAGTCGTTAAAATGATTCGGTTCAAAGGAGTCATTAGGTCACGAATCGGACATTAGCAGACGCGTTGTGTGTGAATCCCGTCTGTTAGAACATCGAGAAAGATGTCAACACACAGAAACACTTCATAACTGAATATAATTTGTCTCCCGTTTATTGAAAGTGTGCTTTATGTCAGCTGGTCAGAGAAGAGTCAACGTTTTTTGAGCGCAACTCACACCCAGCGGTAATTCAAGGACGAAATTGTCCGAATGTGTCACGTGCAACATGGATTCGGTCTTCCGATCTTTTGATTTGGATTAATATGTGAAATATGAGAGAGCTAACACTGATTATTCTGAAGACCCAGAGAGTGTGTGCGGGGGAGGAGCTCTGATCGTTCTCTCTGTCAGTCACGAGCGCAGCATCTGTTCTACATCACTCATAAATCACAATAACTCATCAAATTAGGCTTTGGCGGCCGTCAAATGTTCAATGCAGGAAAAACCCTGACTCTGCAGTAACACCACCTCCCCTCGAAACATTTAAGTTACTATGCAGACATTGCAAACAGCCGATGAACTAGTGGGCGTGGCGTGAAATTTCTCCTCCACACACTCGACTCTCTGGCTCGCTCCATGTTGCTTCTAGCATGCGACACACGTGAAGCTGACGAATGACGCAGGTTCTGCTGCGACGGAAAAAAAACAAAAACAAAAAACACCTGGATCGGCTTGTGGATCTGTTCATTTTTCCGATCCCCGATCCAGCTATTTTGTCAGTATCACGGCCGATATCCGATCCTAATATCGGATCGGTGCACCCCTAGTACCGAGAAAAGTACAATTATGATGGTATTGGTACAGACTACTGGAATTTTGGTATCATGACATCCCTAGTTTGTGATCTTGTGATTTTTTTTTTTATTATTTTTTTTTATGATTAAAACAAGAACAAATATCTGAAAATCCATTTAAGCATAATCAGAGCAGTCAGAGCTTTCTGTCCCTCCATTGACTGTATAAGCAACTAGCACTGTAGACGCTTCAAAAAGTTCATAGTTCAAACTGATCCATACGAATCAAGACTCGATCGCTTTATATGACGAACCGAAGTCTTGCGGAGTTGGAGCGACATGCGGGCGAGTAAATGACAATTGTCATTTTTGGGTGTACTGTCCCTTTAAGTGTTACTTTTGATCTATTCATTTGACAAACTCAGTCACATTCTGCATTGTACAGTACATTATATTGTTATGAACAGATTCCGCGGTTCCGTCTGAAATCATAGGGCCCTAATTTAATGCCATCATATTGAATTTAAGACTTTTTTCTCCAATTCAAGAAGTTTTTGACCTGTGGAAACCCTGAATGCCATCTGAGTTCTGAATGTGTGTGAGAATCTTTTAAAAACCTGCTTTTTCTCCTGTGTTCGCAGGTCTTCAGACTGTAAATGTGGATGAAAATTAATTTTCTCCATGCCTGTTTGAATAAAAACATAAAAGGATTTTTGGTTGTGAATGATTTATTTCTTGTCAGATGATTTTTGGTGCAAACATCGACAAACGGTTGAGAATGAAATCAGCGGTTCAGCATTTATGTGTAAACTTGAGACGTCTTCACCGAAAGCTGTGATCGCTCAGAAAGGCTCGAGGTGCGATTGTGCGGAGCGTTTGGCTCCTCCAGCCATGAACATCTAATGCTACACGTCTCTG
Source organism: Romanogobio albipinnatus (assembly GCA_023566225.1). Classification (NCBI taxonomy): domain Eukaryota; kingdom Metazoa; phylum Chordata; class Actinopteri; order Cypriniformes; family Gobionidae; genus Romanogobio; species Romanogobio albipinnatus. The sequence continues at coordinate 3,489,517 of CM042243.1, read as the reverse complement.
AACGCCTTCATAAATAGAAACTCGACGCTTCATTTGGAGTCGAACGTGGTCCCTTTGTGTTTCCTATGGCACAATCGGTCACATGACATTGTTTTTAAGGCACTTTATACATCAGCTGCAGTGGCTTTAAGAGAAAACAAACACGCTCTTATTCAGTCTCTCTTTAAGACTGATTGTCATTGGACGTGATGAAACCAGATCGGTTTGGAAACATTTACTTAGCATATTTTAAATTATAAATATAGCCGTGAATGAGCATTCGTGGCATGATAATTCAATTCAATGTGCCTAAAAAAATCAGGGTTGCAGTGAAACTATAAATGTTAAAATGCACATTGTGTGAATAAGATTTGGGGGGAAAAACCCTGTAGTTTTCATCACAAATGCAATGCCATTAATCCTGATTAAACCACTTATACTGGAAGAATTCATGTCAAATCATAAGCATTTCAGCTTCTAAATCATACACAATATTACCATAATCTTGATTTATTATAAGAAATTGCCTGGAATGTCGCCTCAAATGCTGTCAATCGAGCTTAAAATCTAACTTTTAGGTTTGAAAAGAACATTATTTCCTAAATGCATGCTATTGATTGATCATATTGAATCAAAATGGCTGAAACATGCGCCAGATCTGACGTTCATCATTCAGCTCATCTGTTTTTCCTTCATGTGAGTCTCGTAACATGTAAACAATCCTGTCTGACTTGTTTAAAAGCTGCGAAGTAAATCATGTTCGGATGTGAGAATCATCAAAGTGTGTGTGTGTGTGTGTGTGTGTGAAGGACCGAAGCGGACGCTTGAATACTGATTCATAACACACAGAAACAGATCGTCTACATCAGCAACGCTTCACAGAAACTAACAACGAGCAATACAGCATTTATGAATGCTAATGTTGAGATTAATAAACGCTTTAGAGGTATTGCTCATTTTTCCTGAGCACTATCAGCTGCACGAGGCTCTGGTGAGGGGAGTCCAGCTCACCCCAGCGGCATCATGGGATGTTAGACGCCACACTGCTCTCGTTTTCCAGCACAAACATCTAAACGTTCACAAATCAAGACATTTACTGGAAAAGTGAAGATATTAAGTCTTGATTACTGAAAAAGTGAGAAATATCTGCCAATGTGGTCAGAAACATAAGGGAAAGATTTTCTGACAGATAATTCTTCTTGTTTTAAAGGAACACGCCACTATTTTTTAGAAAATAGGCTCATTTTCCGTCTCCTCTAGAGTTGAGTTTCACCGATTTCGAATCCATTCAGCCGATCTCCGGGTCTGCACTTTTAGCATAGCTTAGCATAGATCATTGAATCTGATTAGACCGTTAGCATCTCACTCAAAAATGACCAAAGACTTTCCATATTTAAAGCTCGACTCTTCTGTAGTGACATCGTGTACTAAGACCGACGGAAAATGAGAAGTTGTGATTTTGGCTAGGCTAGCCTATTTCCAGGCGCTGTGTAATATCATTGCGCCGCTGCACTCATGGGGCGGCTCACAGCTCTTGATCATTACGCAGGAATGAGAGTATAGTTCCTCGCCATATCGGCCTAGAAAATCACAACTTCTCATTTTCCGTCGGTCTTAGTACACGATGTCACTACAGAAGAGTCGAGCTTTAAATATGGAAAGCCTTTGGTCATTTTTGAGCGAGATGCTAACGGTCTAATCAGATTCAATGATCTATGCTAAGCTATGCTAAAAGTGCAGACCCGGAGATCGGCTGAATGGATTCGAAATCGGTGAAACTCAACTGTTTAACTCTAGAGGAGACGGAAAATGAGCCTATTCTCAACAATAGTAGCGTGTAACTCACTTAATTTTTCATAAAGCAAGCCCGAATCTCGTCAGTCATTTCTCTTCTCCAGCAAGCGTGTCTTGATTGGGGAACTGTGCTGAATCCAGGGCAGAAACCGTGATGTTTCGCGGTGCGGTATGGTCCTCGAGGAGCGAGATCAAGGCACGTGTGAATCCGCCGCCCGGAGCTCGTCATCGGCCGGCCGTGTGCTGGATCATGAGCAGGCCGGCGCGCTCCTGATACTGGCGGGACTTTGCAGACGTGATCTTGGCGCTCAGGTCGACGGGCCGCTCCAGGAAGTTGACCAGCACCTGCTCGGTGAGTAAAGAGGCCAGGATCTGCTCGAAGCTGACCGACCAGTCTGACTCGCCGGCGTCCTCTGCTGACGTCCGGCCGCGGTGCCGCGCCTCCCCGATCTGCAGCACCAGACTGGTGACCATCCCGATGGCCTGGAAGAGCTCGGCCTCGCATGGCTCGCCGTGGAACATGCTGTACAGCGTCTTACAGAACTGGATGAACTCCCGCTGAGGAGACAAATCACACCACAGTGTCACGGAATCACTCCATCGACATGAACTTCATCTGCAGCCGAGTCGCTTTAAAGGGGCGTGTCTGACGTCATTTCCTGCATTCTGCCTCATCAACACTGTTCAAGAGTTGATTCTCATGATAAACATGGATAACACTTCTCCTGGATGAGCACACACACACACACACACACACACACACATCATCGAGCTTCGTTCGGGTTACAGGAGCAACAATGTCATTAAAGAAGTGTGTGTGAGAGGGAAAGATCACCTCGTTCAGCTTCACAAATAACCCAGCGTTAAGGGAACAGTGGATGCAGTTTGTGTTTCTGGAGTTCTGCATGTGTGTGTGTTTGTGTTTTGTTGGCTATCGGCGTATAAGTGCATATAATGTGAAGAACATCAACGTATAGAGTGTGTATGTGAGTGTATGTATGTGTGTGTGTGTTTTTGTGATTTATGAGGACACAAATTTGTATAAATGACACAGGCATTACGACATAAACATGAAATATACAGACATTTCATATGTCATCATATTTAAAATAGTTTTAAAAACATACTAAACAATGTTTTATTAAAAATGTAGAATGTTTCCTGTGATGGGTAGGTTTAGGGGTAGTGTGTGTGTGTGTGTGAGATGGGTAGGTTTAGGGGTAGTGTGTGTGTGTGTGAGATGGGTAGGTTTAGGGGTAGTGTGTGTGTGTGTGTGAGATGGGTAGGTTTAGGGGTAGTGTGTGTGTGTGTGAGATGGGTAGGTTTAGGGGTAGTGTGTGTGTATGATGGGTAGGTTTAGGGGTAGTGTGTGTGTGTGAAGGGTAGGTTTAGGGGTAGTGTGTGTGTGTGTGTGTGTGTGTGTGTGTGTGTGTGAGATGGGTAGGTTTAGGGGTAGTGTGTGTGTATGATGGGTAGGTTTAGGGGTAGTGTGTGTGTGTGTGTGAGATGGGTAGGTTTAGGGGTAGTGTGTGTATGATGGGTAGGTTTAGGGGTAGTGTGTGTGTGTGTGTGTGAAGGGTAGGTTTAGGGGTAGTGTGTGTGTGTGTGTGTGTGTGTGTGATGGTTAGGTTTAGGGGTAGTGTGTGTGTGTGTGTGTGTGTGAAGGGTAGGTTTAGGGGTAGTGTGTGTGTGTGTGTGTGTGTGTGTGTGATGGTTAGGTTTAGGGGTAGTGTGTGTGTGTGTGTGTGTGTGTGTGTGTGTGTGTGTGTGTGTGTGTGTGTGATTGTGTGTGTGTGTGAGAGATGGGTAGGTTTAGGGGTAGTGTGTGTGTGTGTATGATGGGTAGGTTTAGGGGTATTGTGTGTGTGTGTGTGTGTGTGTGTGTGTGTGTGTGATGGTTAGGTTTAGGGGTAGTGTGTGTGTGTGTGTGTGTGTGTGTGTGAAGGGTAGGTTTAGGGGTAGTGTGTGTGTGTGTGTGTGTGTGTGTGTGTGATGGGTAGGTTTAGGGGTAGTGTGTGTGTGTGAGATGGGTAGGTTTAGGGGTAGTGTGTGTGTATGATGGGTAGGTTTAGGGGTAGTGTGTGTGTGTGTGTGTGTGTGTGTGTGTGTGTGTGTGTGTGTGTGTGTGTGAAGGTTAGGTTTAGGGGTAGTGTGTGTGTGTGTGTGTGTGTGTGTGTGTGTGTGAAGGTTAGGTTTAGGGGTAGTGTGTGTGTGTGTGTGTGTGTGTGTGTGATGGTTAGGTTTAGGGGTAGTGTGTGTGTGTGTGTGTGTGTGAAGGGTAGGTTTAGGGGTAGTGTGTGTGTGTGTGTGTGTGTGTGTGTGTGTGAGATGGTTAGGTTTAGGGGTAGTGTGTGTGTGTGTGTGTGTGTGTGTGTGTGTGTGTGTGTGTGTGTGTGTGTGTGTGTGTGTGTGTGTGTGTGTGTGTGTGTGTGAGAGATGGGTAGGTTTAGGGGTAGTGTGTGTGTGTGTGTATGATGGGTAGGTTTAGGGGTAGTGTGTGTGTGTGTGTGTGATGGTTAGGTTTAGGGGTAGTGTGTGTGTGTGTGTGTGTGTGTGTGTGTGTGTGTGTGTGTGTGTGTGTGTGTGTGTGATGGTTAGGTTTAGGGGTAGTGTGTGTGTGTGTGTGTGTGTGTGTGTGTGTGTGTGAAGGGTAGGTTTAGGGGTAGTGTGTGTGTGTGTGTGTGTGTGTGTGTGTGAGAGAGATGGGTAGGTTTAGGGGTAGTGTGTGTGTGTGTATGATGGGTAGGTTTAGGGGTAGTGTGTGTGTGTGTGTGTGTGTGTGTGTGTGATGGGTAGGTTTAGGGGTAGTGTGTGTGTGTGTGTGTGTGATGGGTAGGTTTAGGGCTAGTGTGTGTGTGTGTGTGTGTGTGTGAGAGAGATGGGTAGGTTTAGGGGTAGCGTGTGTGTATGTGTGATGGGTAGGTTTAGGGGTAGTGTGTGTGTGTGTGTGTGTGTGTGTGTGTGTGTGTGTGTGTGTGTTGGGTAGGTTTAGGGGTAGTGTGTGTGTGTGTGTGTGTCTTTAGCTCCGCCCACTGCACTCCTCCACGAGCTCGGCTATGTTCAGAAAGAATCGGTGCAGTGTTTCTGTCTTTTATAAATCTGATAAACTAAAGACTCTTGGGAGATATGAAGGATCAACACGACTCTACAGATACTCAAGATCAACACCAGACGGGCAGACACCGTGTGTGTGTTATGACACTTTAAGTGACTGAATGCCAGTGGGAGGGGGCCTAAGTAAGTAAACTTTTATTACTAAACTTGTAACGAGAAGCGCTGCTCAACACAAGGGAAGCTTTAAAGGCTCACAGCGGTTTAATGTTTGAAAATAATGAAATTAAGACAGCCATAAACATATTAGTATAGTACTTTTACAGTTGTAATGTAAAATAAAATAATTATATTATTTAAAAACTACATTTTACAGTGAAATATTGCAATAGTAATATGTCTTATATTGTTTTTATTTCGTAATATATAATATATTATGTAAACACTTTTATTTTGGATGGGATTAATTGTTTGACAGCCCTTTACTTTTTTTATAAAAAAAATTATGTGTGTGTGGTGTATAAATATTAAGTATATTTGAATACACACACATGCATGTATATACAGTTATATATAAATATACAATTTCTTCGTAAATATATGCATGTATGTGTGTGAGTTTATATACACACATCATATTTAAACACCACACACACATATTATGTAAACAGACTTTTATTTTGGATGTGATTAATTGCGATTAATCGATTTAACAGCACTAAAATAGATATATAATTGATTTATTAATATTTTTTTTGTGCATTCTTATTTTATTATTTTAAAAAATTGGTTTATTTGATTTCAACAAAACTAGAATATTAAAATAAAACAAAATTAAGCCTTATGATTTGTTTTTATGACAATTAATCCCTCCTATTAATAAAATGTTAGTATATTTAGTATATTGAAATATATTTTCTTAATAGGCTCAAACCCAATAAAGCTAATAGGACTAATACAAATATGCATTATTGATTTGACTGCAGTGACACTATTGGATGAAACACAAACTTGACCTGAATTGATCTGAATAATGACACTATTGTCGTTTCAGAGCTGCTCATGTTTGATGAAGTTTGCATCGTTGATTCTGGTATTTGATGGAACAGCCAATCACAGCGCGGATCAGTGAGTTTGTATCCTGATGAGTTAAATATCCTGAACTGAAGATGAAGGTTCACCTGGTTCATGTGAGGAAGAGGCTTCTCCTCGTCCTTCTCTTTGCCTTTGCTCAAGTCCTGAAGCATCTGCCGCAGCTGCTCTTCATAACTCTTACTCTCACCTGAGAGACACATGATGTCATCAGTACAGGTGCGTTGAGCTGAAGACACGGACAGAACACTATAGCAGACCTACCATTGGGCCGGTTGACATAGAGCGGTCTGGTGCTGGACAGTACTGGACTCTTCAGAGGGGGCGAGTCTTCTGCGTCCTCACTCAGAGCTGTGGAGAAAACATCACAGACGATCATGAGCTCTGAACGTCCACCATCATGCTAATGAGAGGTCACTGCTGCCCCTTCAACATGGGACACTATGGGGATTAAACGACAATTCATACTCAGAAATATCATCGGTTTGACTGCACTGACACTCTCAGATGAGAACTGAACTTGAATAATGTAAAAGTTATATGTTATATGTAAATGTTATATGTTAATACTATATGTTAAACGTTATATGTTATGTTGCTGCTGTATTTTTTTTGGAATTATGATGATGTGTGAAAAAGAATATCCTTATGGGACAATAAAGACTATCTATCTATCTATCTATCTATCTATCTATCTATCTATCTATCTATCTATCTATCTATCTATCTATCTATCTATCTATCTATCTATCTATCTATCCAGTCTGTCTGTCTGTCTGTCTATCTATCTATCCAGTTTATCTATCTATCTATCTATCTATCTATCTATCTATCTATCTATCTATCTATCTATCTATCTATCTATCTATCTATCTATCTATCTATCTATCTATCTATCTATCTATCTGTCTGTCTGTCTGTCTATCTATCTATCTATCCAGTCTGTCTGTCTGTCTGTCTGTCTATCTGTCTGTCTGTCTGTCTGTCTGTCTATCTATCTATCTATCCAGTCTGTCTGTCTGTCTGTCTATCTATCTATCTATCTATCCAGTCTGTCTGTCTGTCTGTCTGTCTGTCTGTCTGTCTATCTATCTATCCAGTCTGTCTGTCTGTCTGTCTGTCTGTCTATCTATCTATCTATCCAGTCTGTCTGTCTGTCTGTCTGTCTGTCTATCTATCCAGTCTGTCTGTCTGTCTGTCTGTCTATCTATCTATCCAGTCTGTCTGTCTGTCTGTCTGTCTATCTATCCAGTCTGTCTGTCTGTCTGTCTGTCTATCTATCTATCCAGTCTGTCTGTCTGTCTGTCTGTCTGTCTATCTATCTATCCAGTCTGTCTGTCTGTCTGTCTGTCTGTCTGTCTGTCTGTCTATCTATCTATCCAGTCTGTCTGTCTGACTGTCTGTCTGTCTATCTATCTATCTATCTATCCAGTCTGTCTGTCTGTCTGTCTGTCTGTCTGTCTGTCTATCTATCTATCTATCCAGTCTGTCTGTCTGTCTGTCTATCTATCCAGTCTGTCTGTCTGTCTGTCTATCTATCCAGTCTGTCTGTCTGTCTGTCTGTCTATCTATCTATCCAGTCTGTCTGTCTGTCTGTCTGTCTGTCTATCTATCTATCCAGTCTGTCTGTCTGTCTGTCTGTCTGTCTGTCTGTCTATCTATCCAGTCTGTCTGTCTGTCTGTCTGTCTATCTATCTATCTATCCAGTCTGTCTGTCTGTCTGTCTGTCTGTCTGTCTATCTATCTATCCAGTCTGTCTGTCTGTCTGTCTGTCTATCTATCTATCTATCCAGTCTGTCTGTCTGTCTGTCTGTCTGTCTGTCTATCTATCTATCTATCCAGTCTGTCTGTCTGTCTGTCTGTCTGTCTATCTATCCAGTCTGTCTGTCTGTCTGTCTGTCTATCTATCTATCTATCCAGTCTGTCTGTCTGTCTGTCTATCTATCTATCTATCTATCTGTCTGTCTGTCTGTCTGTCTGTCTGTCTGTCTGTCTGTCTGTCTGTCTGTCTGTCTGTCTGTCTGTCTGTCTGTCTGTCTGTCTGTCTGTCTGTCTATCTATCTATCTATCTATCTATCTATCTATCTATCTATCTATCTATATATCGACTCGATAGAGGGTGTGTGACTGCGGTTACGCCACTGAGTGGTGCATTGGTTTTCAGTGTGAATGCTGTGAAAAACACAAAAACAGAAAGTCAAATTGGTGTAACAACCCCACCCAGGGGCCAGAGGACATTTACTCGTACCTCATCGAGTCACCAGGTGAGCCAGTGAATGATTTAACTTCGTTTTTGAATCATGATCAGTGCTGGGAATAACGGCGTTATTGATAGACGGCTTTACTAACGGAAGAATTTTTTTCAGTAACGAGTAATCAAACGAATGACTGTTTCTCCCGTTACAACGCCGTTAGTGTTACTGAGAATAAAATGCGGCGTTACTATAATTGAGCCCACTGAAGCGGTTTATCATCCGAACAGGCTCTCTATCAGGCGGACCTGCAACGTTTTTTTTTTTCTCTGGTTGGGGTGTGTGTGTGCGTGCATGCATGCCATGCGTGTGTTGTGGTACACATAACTGATGATGATTGGTGGGTGGGAGACCCTGGTTCAGTAATGAACTCTTGTAATAAAGTAGCAGTGGCTGGGACAGATTTTAAGTATCACCTCAAGATGCAATCTAATCCTGTTTACATGAAATAAGCCGCTCGAGCAGGTTTAAGCTTACGGACCTGTTGCTATGACAGCAAGTCCAGGATGAGCGTCTGTCTGTCTGTCTGTCTGTCTGTCTATCTATCTATCTATCTATCTGTCTGTCTGTCTGTCTGTCTGTCTGTCTATCTATCTATCTATCCAGTCTGTCTGTCTGTCTGTCTGTCTATCTATCTATCTATCTATCTATCCAGTCTGTCTGTCTGTCTGTCTGTCTGTCTGTCTGTCTATCTATCTATCTATCTATCCAGTCTGTCTGTCTGTCTGTCTGTCTATCTATCCAGTCTGTCTGTCTGTCTGTCTGTCTGTCTGTCTATCTATCCAGTCTGTCTGTCTGTCTGTCTGTCTGTCTGTCTATCTATCTATCCAGTCTGTCTGTCTGTCTGTCTGTCTGTCTATCTATCTATCCAGTCTGTCTGTCTGTCTGTCTGTCTGTCTGTCTGTCTGTCTATCTATCTATCTATCCAGTCTGTCTGTCTGTCTGTCTGTCTGTCTATCTATCCAGTCTGTCTGTCTGTCTGTCTGTCTGTCTGTCTATCTATCCAGTCTGTCTGTCTGTCTGTCTGTCTATCTATCTATCCAGTCTGTCTGTCTGTCTGTCTGTCTATCTATCTATCCAGTCTGTCTGTCTGTCTGTCTGTCTGTCTATCTATCTATCTATCCAGTCTGTCTGTCTGTCTGTCTGTCTATCTATCTATCCAGTCTGTCTGTCTGTCTGTCTGTCTATCTATCTATCTATCCAGTCTGTCTGTCTGTCTATCTATCTATCCAGTCTGTCTGTCTGTCTGTCTATCTATCCAGTCTGTCTGTCTGTCTGTCTGTCTGTCTATCTATCCAGTCTGTCTGTCTGTCTGTCTGTCTATCTATCTATCTATCTATCTATCTATCTATCTATCTATCTATCTATCTATCTATCTATCTATCTATCTATCTATCTATCTATCTATCTATCTATCTATCTATCTATCTATCTATCTATCTATCTATCTATATATCGACTCGATAGAGGGTGTGTGACTGCGGTTACGCCACTGAGTGGTGCATTGGTTTTCAGTGTGAATGCTGTGAAAAACACAAAAACAGAAAGTCAAATTGGTGTAACAACCCCACCCAGGGGCCAGAGGACATTTACTCGTACCTCATCGAGTCACCAGGTGAGCCAGTGAATGATTTAACTTCGTTTTTGAATCATGATCAGTGCTGGGAATAACGGCGTTATTGATAGACGGCGTTACTAACGGAATTATCTTTTTCAGTAACGAGTAATCAAACGAATGACTGTTTCTCCCGTTACAACGCCGTTAGTGTTACTGAGAATAAAATGCGGCGTTACTTTAATTGAGCTCACTGAAGCGGTTTATCATCCGAACAGGCTCTCTATCAGGCGGACCTGCAACGTTTTTTTTTCTCTGGTTGGGGTGTGTGTGTGCGTGCATGCATGCCATGCGTGTGTTGTGGTACACATAACTGATGATGATTGGTGGGTGGGAGACCCTGGTTCAGTAATGAACTCTTGTAATAAAGTAGCAGTGGCTGGGACAGATTTTAAGTATCACCTCAAGATGCAATCTAATCCTGTTTACATGAAATAAGCCGCTCGAGCAGGTTTAAGCTTACGGACCTGTTGCTATGACAGCAAGTCCAGGATGAGCGTCGAAGAACCAAACAATCCAAGATCATGCCAAATCGTCAACAATCAAATCCAGCAGCTAACTGAGTTAGCGAGGTACGAAGAACAGGTCCCAGGACTACATGTTTTGTTTTTGTTTTTTGGTCCGGACCAAACGAACCGAACTACAAGTGTGAACGCACCCTAATATTCAACCATAAAACCTATTATAGCAAACAAAATCAAGACTTAAAAAGGGTATAATAAGTCATTTTGCCCCTCAAGTTGATTTATTAGTACCGGAAAACAAGGCAAAAATAATATAATTAAGATAACTATTTTTTGCAGTGTGCATTAATCCAGTGTCAGACTCAACAGAGACGGCCTGAAACTGTATGAACCTGGTGGGATGTGCAGTCGATACAGCAGCCGGATCTTCTCGTTCAGCTCCTCACAGTACAGAACGTCTGCAGAGAAAGAGCGCAGGAGTAAATGATGACAGAACGCATGCATATTTCCTGAATAAACCACACACACTCATCCCTACCCAGCATCTGAACGAACTGAGAGAAGTTAATGAGGTTGTCTCGGTCCTGGTCCAGCAGTGTGAACGTGCGCTGGGCGACGGTATCGGTGTGCGTCCCACAGATCCAGGGCGCCAGCAGCTCATACAGGCTCTTAAACTGAGCTCGATCCACGAAGTAGCGCTCAGCACAGCCACCCGTCACAGGAGGAACACCAGCGGAGCTGCACACGCCATCGCCCCAGTACAGACTGATGAAGTGCTCCGTCTGAATGACACAATTCATTAGGGCTGTAACGATTTGACCAAAAGTAAAAACCTTGATTAATTGAACATTTTACCTCGATTACGATTAATAAGGCCCTCATGAGTAAGTTCACTGATACGGTTTGTAGTGTAAATATTTTCTACTATTAAAGGTTATTTTACACGATTTATGTTTAAATATGCAAATGAGATATTCTCTAATTCAGTGTTAATTTCGTTGACAAATAATTTGTGTCATAATTTTCGTCAACAACCTTTTTTCACTGACGAAAACGAGGCGATAACTAAATAAAAACTAGTGTTGGATGACACAAACTATGACGAAAACTTCGTCAACAAATAAAAACGAGATGAAAATGTTAGGGAGGGACGATAAGGGAAGAGATCCAGTCAGAACTGATGTCCTGTGTAACAGATGCACACATTTGATTTGAACGTGCTGATCTAACCGCTGGAAAACAGCAGGCAATTGTTTATGAACTAATGCTGATGAATAATGACAATGTGTACTTTACGATGTTTATACAGTAATATGTTTTAGACGGTTGTAACAATGCATATTTAATCTCCCTCATCTGAATTTGAATGAGCTCCTACAACTGCAACAGAGGCGCAGACATTTCAAAATAAGAGTCCTGGTGTATTTCCAGCTTGTTTATAATTAAAAGTCACGCATTATATATTCGTTTTTGCTTACACAATAAACTGTATTTATTTCATTTCCATTTATTTCATAGTGAGGAGGAAAGACCAGTATTTGACACATATTCAATAAAGTATCAGCGTTATAATAGTTCACTAAAACCATTAAACAAATCTTCATTACTTTAAATTAAATAAATGATAATAAATGATATTAAATAAATAAATAAATAAATAAACAAACTTATTTGAAGCTTTAGCTTAACCTGATATGGCCTACTGACTAAAACAGAAATAGAAAGTTACAAAAACTATAAAGATGTTTTTAAAAAACAAACAAAAAAGTGAATTGAGCTCTTTCGTGTATTCTTAATGTCAAAAACAAAATGATGTCAAAATGTCAGTTCAAGTGACAGTCGGTTATGTCACGCTTAAATGCTTAATGTATTACAATTTAACTAAACTCATTAGATTTAGTCGACTAAAACAAGACTAAAACTAAAAACTATTCAGGCAAAAGACTATGACTAAAACTAAATCAAAATTTGCTGTCAAAATTAACACTGCTCTAATGAAATATGCATTAATTAGCATAGATTTCCAGAGCATAAATATGAACATTGTTTAAAGCCAAGTTCAAATTAAATCAAAATCAAATTGTGCAGTTGTGCTTTGAGTCGATTGTTTTATTAGTGATAATAACGCAATGAAACGTGACATTGTGCATTTGACATCCAGGATGTCATACGAAGTAATTATGCACACATGCAAAGAATCAACTAAATATTAATAACTGGTTGTTAGCTTGACATATTTTTGTTTTTCTATGCTTTTTTTTTTGTATAGTAAAGTAAAACCTTGCCAAATAAGTGTATCAGATAAATAGCTTAACCAAGTGTTCTTCCCTCATATTTACAATATTTAAAAAATATCAAATAGTTTCCCCATAAGTTGATGGTTTAATCAAACGTCCCCTCCGGACATCACTTTTGGCCACTACTGTATATACACCAGAAGCAATGTAAACACACAGAGTATCCCCCATTCTACTCAGACTGTATAAATGTGATCACACACACCTTGAAGAGGTCGTAGAGCTCAGACAGGTTCTCCTGTGACAGTGACACGTCTGGGGTGACCAATCGCAACTGAAAACACAGCACAAAAATTCAACCGCAATGAAAACACACGCAGACGCATGTCAAAGAGCGACTGGAGACGAGTGAGAGCCTCACCGCGTTGTCTTTGGTGGTGTCTTCATGCGCCTGCAGCACTTGAACACGGTGGCGGCTCCTCAACATCTCCAAATGCTTCACTGTCACACTCCCAAATTTCTAGGAAGAAAGAGAGGAAAATGGGTGAGCTTTTCCTCAGACGATGATTGGTTTCATCACTCCAGCAGCTGGAATGTTCCTAACATTAAATTACGCCCTTTTACAAAGTCTTGATTATGTTTTTAGTCTCTACTAGAGCAGGTTTTCCTCATATTCTCCATTGTTGCGGCTCCTCTCTTCCCAGTCTGTCAGTAACGCTCTGTCACTATGAAGCCCCGCCTTCTGAAAAGCACACTGTGTTCTGATTGGTCGGCTGGAGCTGTGTTTTGTGATTGGTGTTTGGGAAATGCCCCGCCCCTTACCATAACCAGCAGTCTCTACACACGACTAACTAACTCAACCAGGCCCCGCCCCTTTATTCTGCGTATGAATTATTATAATGAGGAATATTTTGATGTGTTTAAATATTTACAGGTGTGCAGATGTGTGTAAGTGTGATGATGCGGTTGGGCAGACACACACACACCTCATCCGCGTCAATGATGAGAGTGGTGATGTGTAGATGTTGAGCAGCTCCTGCGTCTTCAGGACAATCATGTGACTCCTCCTCGTGTTTGACCTGCTCGAGGAAACTAACAAACCACCAGAAAGAGACGAGATGCCTCGGTCAATGTTTGAAACGACACACACACTCAAAGACACCACAGATGGAGGGAAGCTACATTGATCTGAAAGATGGATGATTAATGCCGGGGTCACTGATGATTGAATCACTCATTTATACCACAGCAGAGCAAAGACTGATTCATTTGTGTGAATCATTTCAATGAGCTGATTCATAACTCTGGTTAAATTATTTGTTCACATTATTATTAAAAAATATTAATGTGTAATTGTTCATGTATTAAATAATATTTAGTAAATATATGTTGGTAAACATACATTTCTGACCATGTATTGTTATATCGGTGCATAGAAATGAAAATGAATAAATATGAAATATTGGTGCATATACATATAAATGATTACATCAAATATTTAATTAAATGATTAATTAAATATTATTAAATATGAAGTATTGGTGCAGATATATATATATACATAAATGATTAAATATGAAATATTTAATGAAATTATTAATTAAAGATTATTAAATATGAAATATAGGTGCATATAAATGAAAATGCTTAAATATGAAATATTTAATAAAATTATTGAAAATGCTTAAATATGAAATATTGGTGCATATAAATGAAAATGCTTAAATATGAAATATAGGTGCATATAAATGAAAATGCTTGAATATAAAATATAGGTGCATATAAATGAAAATGAATAAATATGAAATATTTAATAAAATTATTGAAAATGCTTAAATATGAAATATTGGTGCATATAAATGAAAATGCTTAAATATGAAATATAGGTGCATATAAATGAAAATGCTTAAATATGAAATATAGGTGCATATAAATATAAATGCTTGAATATAAAATATAGGTGCATATAAATGAAAATGAATAAATATGAAATATTTAATAAAATTATTGAAAATGCTTAAATATGAAATATTGGTGCATATAAATGAAAATGCTTAAATATGAAATATTGGTGCATATAAATGAAAATGCTTAAATATGAAATATAGGTGCATATAAATGAAAATGAATAAATATGAAATATTTAATAAAATTATTGAAAATGCTTAAACATGAAATATTGGTGCATATAAATGAAAATGCTTAAATATGAAATATAGGTGCATATAAATATAAATGCTTGAATATAAAATATAGGTGCATATAAATGAAAATGCTTAAATATGAAATATTGGTGCATATAAATGAAAATGAATACATATGAAATATTTAATAAAATTATTGAAAATGCTTAAATATTAAATATTGGTGCATATAAATGTATTGTTGCATTAAATATGAAATATCGGTGCATATAAATATAAATGATTAAATATGAAATATTTAATGAAATGATTAATTAAATATTATTAAATATGAAGTATTGGTGCAGATATATATATATACATAAATGATTAAATATGAAATATTGGTGCATATAAATATAAATGATTAAATATGAAATATTTAATGAAATTATTAATTAAAGATTATTAAATATGAAATATAGGTGCATATATATATATATAAATGCTTAAATATGAAATATTGGTGCATATAAATGAAAATGCTTAAATATGAAATATTGGTGCATATAAATGAAAATGAATAAATATGAAATATTTAATAAAATTATTGAAAATGCTTAAATATGAAATATTGGTGCATATAAATGAAAATGAATAAATATGAAATATTGGTGCATATAAATGAAAATGAATAAATATGAAATATTGGTGCATATAAATGAAAATGAATAAATATGAAATATTTAATAAAATTATTGAAAATGCTTAAATATGAAATATCGGTGCATATAAATATAAATGATTAAATATGAAATATTTAATGAAATGATTAATTAAATATTATTAAATATGAAGTATTGGTGCATATAAATTGTTAAATATGAAAGATTTAATGAAATGATTAATTAAATATAATTAAATATGAAATATTGGTGCATATAAATGAAAATGAATAAAAATGAAATATTGGTGCATATACACTGAGGAAAATAAGTATTTGAACACTCTGCTATTTTGCAAGTTCTCCCACTTGGAAATCATGGAGGGGTCTGAAATTGTCATCGTAGGTGCATGTCCACTGTGAGAGACATAATCTAAAAAAAAAATCCAGAAATCACAATATATGATTTTTTTTAACTATTTATTTGTATGATACAGCTGCAAATAAGTATTTGAACACCTGTCTATCAGCAAGAATTCTGACCCTCAAAGACCTGTTAGTCTGCCTTTAAAATGTCCACCTCCACTCCATTTATTATCCTAAATTAGATGCACCTGTTTGAGGTCGTTAGCTGCATAAAGACACCTGTCCACCCCATACAATCAGTAAGAATCCAACTACTAACATGGCCAAGACCAAAGAGCTGTCCAAAGACACTAGAGACAAGATTGTACACCTCCACAAGGCTGGAAAGGGCTACGGGGAAATTGCCAAGCAGCTTGGTGAAAAAAGGTCCACTGTTGGAGCAATCATTAGAAAATGGAAGAAGCTAAACATGACTGTCAATCTCCCTCGGACTGGGGCTCCATGCAAGATCTCACCTCGTGGGGTCTCAATGATCCTAAGAAAGGTGAGAAATCAGCCCAGAACTACACGGGAGGAGCTGGTCAATGACCTGAAAAGAGCTGGGACCACCGTTTCCAAGGTTACTGTGGGTAATACACTAAGACGTCATGGTTTGAAATCATGCATGGCACGGAAGGTTCCCCTGCTTAAACCAGCACATGTCAAGGCCCGTCTTAAGTTTGCCAATGACCATTTGGATGATCCAGAGGAGTCATGGGAGAAAGTCATGTGGTCAGATGAGACCAAAATAGAACTTTTTGGTCATAATTCCACTAAACGTGTTTGGAGGAAGAAGAATGATGAGTACCATCCCAAGAACACCATCCCTACTGTGAAGCATGGGGGGGGGGGTAGCATCATGCTTTGGGGGTGTTTTTCTGCACATGGGACAGGGCGACTGCACTGTATTAAGGAGAGGATGACCGGGGCCATGTATTGCCATATTTTGGGGAACAACCTCCTTCCCTCAGTTAGAGCATTGAAGATGGGTCGAGGCTGGGTCTTCCAACATGGCAATGACCCGAAGCACACAGCCAGGATAACCAAGGAGTAGCTCTGTAAGAAGCATATCAAGGTTCTGGCGTGGCCTAGCCAGTCTCCAGACCTAAACCCAATAGAGAATCTTTGGAGGAGCTCAAACTCCGTGTTTCTCAGCGACAGGCCAGAAACCTGACTGATCTAGAGAAGATCTGTGTGGAGGAGTGGGCCAAAATCCCTCCTGCAGTGCAAACCTGCTGAAAAACTACAGGAAACCTTTGACCTCTGTAATTGCAAACAAAGGCTACTGTACCAAATAATCTTTTAGATTATGTCTCTCACAGTGGACATGCATCTACGATGACAATTTCAGACCCTCCATGATTTCTAAGTGGGAGAACTTGCAAAATAGAAAGAATTTTCCTCCATTTTCCATGTAAATTATAATGAATAAATATGAAATGTTGGTGTATATAAATGAAAATGACTAATCGTTAAATATTTAATGATTCATTGAAATTACTAATATATGAAATATTTAAAGAAATGCTTAATGAAATATTATTAAATATGAAATATTGGTGCATATAAATGAATTGAATATTATTGAATACACAATATTTAATGGTTCATTTAAAGGATTAATGAAAAATGATTAAATATGAAATATCGGTAGATATAAATTTAAATGATTAAATATGAAATATCAGTAGATATAAATTTAAATGATTAAATATGAAATATTAGTGCATAGAAATGAAAATGATTAAACCTGACTCTTCATTTAGTGAAAACATGCTAAACTAGATGTGACTGTATTTGACTTTGTTTGAATCTACAGTGATTGATTCAAATGCTTGCTCTGACTGGAGACACTGAACGTCATGTTTCCTCTGGCAGTGAATCACCTGGTCAGTATCATCAGGGCGTGTCCATCATCGGTGCATGTGCTCAACTCGGCTGTGTTGGCGTCCAGCACCGCCAGGCCGATCTGGAAGATGGATCTGATCCCGTGGTAGAAGAAGCAGTCGAGCACACACAGCGCACTGCGGAACGGCAGCACGCTCACGAACAGCGTCAGGAACCAGGTGAGGGACGCCGACGCCAGCGGAGAGAGGTCAGGCACGTGATCGGCCAGCTCCTGCAGCCGCTCACGGACCAGCTCTTCAAACACGGACTGATCCACCTGAGCTCCTGAGAGAGAGGAAGTGACATCGTGAAGAGCCAAACCAACACACAGGTTTAATCGATGGATCTGGTGTAAAGATTAAGGAGAAGGATTTTTACAAATATTTTTTTAATCACAATTTCTACCCAACTGAGAGCTTGCCATGACTGGAAAAGGTGCATATTCGTTATGGTGTTTTACGATTTGATTATTTTACATTATTTTTTCAGGCTTCCTCTAATATTCATGTTTTCAAATGATTGTAGCGAATTAGATCAGAGGGCAAATATTCCTAATTAATCATAATGAATAATCGCAATGAGTTATGAATAATTATTAATATTTCCCCTCTGAGCTAATTCGCTACAAGATACTATTATACTCAATATATCAATAGTTTGAATTAATTCTCATTTTAGTAATTTTTTGTCTTTTTTAGTAATAGGTCTTTTATGTATTTTATGTCAGTTATTTTTTATTTTATTTCAAATAACAAAAATGTTTTTTATTTTGTTTTAGTTAACTATAAAACCGGAACCTTTTTTAGTCTTTTTATTATATATTATCCATCCATCCATCTTCCTCTGCTTTATCCGGGGCCGGGTCGCGGGGGCAGCAGTCTAAGCAGAGATGCCCAGACTTCCCTCTCCCTAGACACTTCCTCTAGCTCTTCCGGGGGGACACCGAGGCGTTCCAAGGCCAGCCGGGAGACATAGTCCCTCCAGCGTGTCCTTGGTCTTCCCCGGGGCCTCCTCTCGGTTGGGCATGCCCGAAACACCTTCCCGGGAAGGCGTTCAGGAGGCATCCGGAACAGATGCCCGAGCCACCTCAGCTGTCCCCTCTCGATGTGGAGGAGCAGCGGCTCTACTCCGAGTTCCTCCCGAGTGACTGAGCTTCTCACCCTATCTCTAAGGGAGCGCCCAGCCACCCTGCGGAGAAAGCTCATTTCGGCCGCCTGTATCCGGGATCTTGTCCTTTCGGTCATGACCCAAAGCTCATGACCATAGGTGAGAGTAGGAACGTAGATTGACCGGTAAATCGAGAGCTTCGCCTTAAGGCTTAGCTCTTTCTGCACCACGACAGACCGGTACATCGACCGCATTCCTGCAGAAGCTGCACCGATCCGTCTGTCAATCTCCCGTTCCATCCTCCCCTCACTCGTGACCCCTAGATACTTGAACTCCTCCACTTGGGGCAGGAACTCTCCACCAACCTGAAGTGGGCAAGCCACCCTTTTCCGACTGAGGACCATGGCCTCGGATTTGGAGGTGCTGATCCCCATCCCAGCCGCTTCAAACTCGGCTGCAAACCGTCCCAGTGCATGCTGGAGGTCCTGGTTAGAAGGGGCCAACACGACAACGTCATCCGCAAAGAGCAGAAACGAAACCGTGTGGTCCCCAAACCCGACACCCTTCGGCCCTTGGCTGCGCCTAGAAATTCTGTCCATAAAAATTATGAACCGGACCGGCGACAAAGGGCAGCCCTGCCGGAGTCCAACATGCACCGGGAACAAGTCTGACTTACTGCCGGCAATGCGGACCAAACTCCTGCTTCGGTCATACAGGGACCGGACAGCCCTCAGCAAAGGACCCATATTCCCCCAGCACCCTCCACAGGACGCCGCCAGGGACACAGTCGAATGCCTTCTCCAAATCCACAAAACAAATGTGGACTGGTTGGGCAAACTCCCATGAACCCTCCAGCACCCTGTAGAGGGTATAGAGCTGGTCCAGTGTTCCACGACCAGGACGAAAACCACACTGTTCCTCCTGAATCCGAGGTTCCACTATCGGCCGAATTCCCCTCTCCAGTACCCTGGCATAGACTTTCCCGGGGAGGCTGAGAAGATTTTATATATTTAGGTCTTTATAATTTTTATTAATTTTATTTTTGTATTTTTAGTACATAAACTACATGAAGATGAGAAATGTTTATTTGGAAACTAGCTGAAATTAACTGAAATAAAATATTTTAGTCAGTTCATTTTGTTTTATTTCAAGTAACAAATGTTTTTTATTTAATTTATTTAGTTTTAGTTAACTATAAAAACCCTGTTTCTGAATCTTTTTAGTAACAGGTCTTTATAGTTTTTATTCATTTTTAGTATTTTTAGTAAATCAAATGAAAATGAGAAATGTTTATTTGGCAACTATCTGAAATAAAATAAATGTATTTATTTAATTATTTCAGTCAAAATGTAGTTCATTTGAAGGGGGAAATGCATTCTTTATGGATTTAGCGTACATGAAAATGAAAAAAGTGAATTTTATTTTATATCAAGTTAATTTTAATTTATTTCAAATGTTTTTTTTAATGTACTGTATTTAGTTTTAGTTAACACAGGTTTTTGTGAGATTGACTTGACTTATCTGAATCAGTTTCAAAATCATTTAGTATCTCACACTGTAAACCAAAGTATGGAGAGCAAAGCAGCAAACACATTTAGAAGTGAAACAGAGAGATATTAAATCACACACACACACACACACCGATGACTCTGCGGTTGAAGTAGTCGGGCAGCATCCGCTCACACACAGTGACCAGCAGCCAGAAAGCTTCTTCCTCTTTGGTGTACAAGAGCATCACAGACGCCAGGATGTTCATGGACTACAGAGAAGACAAACACCACCAGCATAATTAATGCACAAGGTTTATGTAACACCTGAGCATTTCAAGTGGGCACATTTATCTCAGTGATCTAGTGAGCGAGCCCACCTGACAGTATCCGATGGTGGGGTTTCGGTAGGCATAGGCGGTGAGGACCCTGCGGAGGGCGGAGATTCCCGTTTCGTTCTGGAAGGCCGGATGCTCCGGGAGCGAGCGATGCAGATCTCGCTCTATTTCCTCTGTAGCGATGCTTGTTTCCCCCCGGCATTTCTCCAGCAGATCAGCGTAGTAGTTTGGATGAGCGGCCAGCGAGGAACTCGCGTCTGTGGGCGGGATGTTACACACACAGGCTCCAGAATGAAGTGGCAAATCAAAGTAAAAGAAAGAAAATAACCGCGAGCAGCAATTATCAGGGTTTAAGTGTTTTAAGGACTTAAGCACATGCATAAAAAGCTAATACGTTTTATTTAGCAAGCATGTAACCACTTAAATCATAGAAGGAAAAGACCATTTACAGCCAATACAAGCAATTTACAAAAGGAAATATATGGTTTTTAAAGCTTTTTAACAGTTGTAGCGCCACCTATGGTCCAATCTCCATAGAACATCCGCTTCCATTGGCCTCTGTTTACCTTGTCTAATAGGTGCGCAAAATTTATTGGCCGATGGCGGCCATGTTTTTTGAGATACGTGAATGTACTCATAGTCTATCATGGCTCCTTGGACAAAGACACTGCATGCCAAATATCAAGTCAATCGGACTAGCAGTTTGGTGGTTATGGTCTTTTTTATGTTTATTCCTGTTATAGCGCCAACAAGTGTCCAATTGCCACCATTTACTGTGACCTCAGATTGAGCTCATACACATATGTACCAAGTTTGGTGAAAATCTCTCATTCCGTTCACGAGTTATAGCCATTTTAGTAAAAGTGGCTCCGCCCACATCGAACGCCATTACATTTATGCATTTAGCAGACGCTTTTATCCAAAGCGACTTACAAGTTGGGGATACATGAAGCGATAGGTCATGAAGAATCGAGAAGCGCAATAAGAGCCTGAAATCCTGAGACCGTGTACATTGCTCAGAGTAGCACAGGCTAGAGTAGGGAGGGAAGAAGAAAGAGGAAGAGGAGAGGAATTTTTTTTTTTTTTTTTTTTTTTATGAGATTAGGTGCTCACGGAAGAGCTTAGTTTTAAGTTGACTTTTGAATGATGTCAATGATTCTGCGTTTCGGATGGTGTTGGGAAGATCGTTCCACCAGCTGGGAACGTTGAATGAAAATGTTCTGGAAAGGGATTTTTTTCCCCTCTGTGATGGGACCACAAGCCGTCGTTCCTTTGCTGAGTGAAGGCTTCTGGTGGGGGTGTGGATTTGTAGAATGGGGTCAAAGTAAGCAGGAGCTGAGCGCGTGGTGGCTCTGTATGCAAGCGTCAGCGCCTTAAACTTGATGCGAGCAGCGAGTGGTAGCCAGTGCAGGGAGATGAAGAGAGGTGTGACGTGGGTCCTTTTGGGCTCGTTGAAGACAAGACGTGCTGCTGCATTCTGGATCATTCGAAGTGATTGGATCGCACAAGAGGGGAGTCCAACCAGAAGCGCATTGCAGTAGTCAAGTCTAGAAATAACCAGGGACTGGACAAGAAGCTGTGTTGCGTGCTCTGTTAGGAACGGTCTAATCTTCCTGATGTTGTGGAGCGCAAACCGGCATGAGCGAGCTGTCTTAGAAATGTGTTCTCTGAAGGACAGCTGGTCATCAAATGTTACTCCAAGATTTCTGACTGACTTTGATGGGGAAATCAAGGATGTACCTAACTGGATGGTGAAGTCATGTTGTATGGTGGGACTGGCGGGGAAGATGAGAAACTCAGTGTTTGCCAGGTTAAGCTGCAGGTGATGTTTTCTCATCCATGCAGAGATGTCAGCCAGACAGCTGGAGATTCGTGCAGCTACTGTGGGGTCGTCTGGGTGAAATGAAAGGTAGAGCTGAGTGTCATCAGCATAGCAGTGGTATGAGAAGCCATGTGCCTGAATGATGGGTCCCAATGAGGTAGTGTAGATGGAGAAGAGGAGAGGACCAAGCACCGAGCCCTGGGGAACCCCAGTGGTCAGTGGATGTGCTTGAGATTCCTCTCCTCTCCAGGCAACCTTGAAAGACCTACCTGTGAGATAGGACTCAAACCAAAGGAGCGGAGTCCCTGTGATGCCCAGCGATGAGAGGGTGGACAGAAGAATCTGATGATTGACCGTGTCAAAGGCCGCAGATAGATCGAGCAGGACGAGGACTGATGATTTGGAGTCAGCTTTAGCTATCCGCAGGGCTTCAGTGACCGACAGTAGTGCAGTCTCTGTGGAGTGGCCCCTTTTGAAACCCAATTGGTTGATGTCCAGCTGATTGTTCTGTGATAGGAAGGATGAAAACAACTCGTTCAATAGTTTTTGCTATGAATGGTAGTAGAGAAACAGGTCTGTAATTTTCTATGAGTGATGAGTTTAACGTGGGTTTCTTAAGCAGTGGAGTTACCCGAGCCTGCTTGAATGTGGTAGGGAAGATGCCGGTGCTGAGAGATGTGTTGATGATGTGAGTGAGTGCTGGTAGGATTGTAGGAGAGATGGCTTGAAGGAGGTGTGAGGGAATGGGATCAAGAGGACAGGTGGTAGGATGGCTAGAGAGGAGAAGTTTAGATACTTCAGTCTCAGTGAGTGTAGAAAATGAGAAGAGAGGATGTTTGGTTGTGGATGTGGCTGAACAGGAGTCTACAGTGTGTGAGGGTGAGAACTGACTGCTGATGGTTGTTGTTTTGACACCATTAGACACTGTGAATCAAAATTCACTGAAACTATTAGTGTCGCGGAGCGGGAGTGTTACGGATACTTGGTGTTGCCATAGATAATAAATAAATACATTTGGTAAATAAATATAAACAACATTTATTTATATATCACACAACTATTTACAACACAAAAGAGAATGGCTTTGCTTGAGTTGTTTCTCCGGATTTTGTTGCTTTTAAGAAAAAAAAACCCTAATTTTTGCCTGTTTAGGTTCGTCACCTTCTCCATTCCTCTTTAACATTTTTACCACTACAGTTACTACACGCAAATCCATGGTATATTTCAGGGCTCAATGCTAAAGATTTTTTGGACGGGCCGCCCCCACAAAACAATGGTAGGGGAAACACTGGTAGGTTTTTCAAAAAAATCCAAAACACCTTAAAATTTCGCACATCGAATCCGATATAAGACACTTTAGCCTACGCCTAACGGTTTACAGTTTTGACCGCTGTAGCGCCACCATCAGACCGATTGGGGCGATCTTTGGTGACATTGTAGACGGTGTGAGCACTACCAGCCCTCAAAGTTTCAACTCTCTACGACTTACGGTTTGCTCTGCCCGATCACTTTTAGAGGAGAATGATCCTTGGAAAATGTAACAATTACAATAGAGTTTCAGCTCTACACTCTTGAACGCCTAATGATGTTTCAAATCAAAGACAAATACAAACCGTGCACTAAAGACAACTTCTGTCATCATTTGATGAACTATGCACTATTGAATTGAATCAACATAGAATTGAATTGATCTGAATAATGACACTATTGTCCTTTTACAGCAGAATTTCTGATATTTGATGACGTTTGCATCATTGATTTTCCTGTTTATCCCTGTGAAGCTGCTTTGAAACGATCTGTACTGTATAAAGCTGACTTACAGAACTTTTCCCTCAGAGGTAAATTTACGATGAGAATTTAAAATAAGTGCATCTAAAGATAACTAAAGTGTTATTCTCCAGAACTCAGTGGTGGAATATTCTTCACTCTAAAACACCAAAACACAAATATTAGGGACAAAATCACGTGTCTTGATTATTTTGTGATGACAGAGATGGAATCTCATATATGTGCTAATAAAAATCAGATCAAATGTTAATTCCATTGAAACAGGAACAAAGATCTATTTTAATACAAATAAGGCAAGTTTCATGGCCATAAAAGACACGTTTGTACAATTTGAATCTATTTCAGGATTCCAGATTTCCCTATTTGGGATCATTTGCATATTCATAAGGGTGTAGAGTTACATTCAAGCCATTTGAAAGCATGAATACACTTTTTTCACAAGAAAAAAACATCTAAAATGTGTCATTTTGGAGTTTTAAGGGATAAAATTATTGCCTACGGAGGGGACTTTAAGACCTGAATGTTCTTTTTAAACATTAAATTTAAATGTTTCTGGTCAGTCATGATTTACTAAAGATTAAATATACAAATATATATATATTTATCAAAGTTTCTACCCAATTGAGAACATAACTGGGGGGGAAAAAATGCATATTTGTAATAAAAATGCCCATGGTGTTTTAAGATTTGATTATTTCCATAACTTTTCCAGCCTTCCTCATAATTCAGGTTTTCCGAGACTGAATGAATCCTGGTTTTTCTGAGACAAAAACAGTTGACGAGAGGGTGAGTTAAAATAAGAAAGGTGCTAATCTGCAGAGGAATAT
Organism: Romanogobio albipinnatus; assembly: GCA_023566225.1. Taxonomy (NCBI): domain Eukaryota; kingdom Metazoa; phylum Chordata; class Actinopteri; order Cypriniformes; family Gobionidae; genus Romanogobio; species Romanogobio albipinnatus. The sequence continues at coordinate 3,464,585 of CM042243.1, read as the reverse complement.
TAGTGACTACTGGAGTTTTTCATGCTATTTTTGATTGTAATTATTTGACAAAATGAATAATTCGATATTTGCATAACATACGGGAGATTTCAAGAAAGATGATCGTGCTGCATGTAATAAAACTCTAGACTGCGAGTGATGCGAGGAGTGCATTTCTACAAAAGGGGAAGTGAGATGCGGCACACAAATATAGAGTTACTATAAACAGAGCAAAAGAAAGTCACTTCCATGGTGTCGTGTCAACCGGTCTAATCCGGCCAGCTTCTCTCCCCTCCCTCACCTGAGAAATGGAGCCAGAGTTCCCCGCGCAGAGACTCCGGGATGCCCAGTGCCACCAGCTTGCGGATTTTATCGGTGCGGAACATGTGGACGCCACGGCCGAACTCAGTGAAGTGATCTTCCCATAAACGCTCTCGGACCTGCTCTGTGTTCTGATGGAGACAAAAACAAGCTCACATTTCACACCCAGATTCAACACTTTATTTTAAGGTGACAGTCACATTGCTCTCAATTAACTACATGCTCATACCAGGGCTGTGTATCACCAACAATATCACGATACGATTCGCATCACAATACTGAAGTCACGATACGATACGCATCACAATACTGAAGTCACGATACGCATCACGATACTGAAGTCACGATACGATATGCATCACAATACTGAAGTCACGATACGCATAACAATACTGAAGTCACGATACGATACGCATCACAATACTGAAGTCACGATACGATACGCATCACAATACTGAAGTCACGATATGCATCACAATACTGAAGTCACGATACGCATAACAATACTGAAGTCACGATACGCATCACAATACTGAAGTCACGATACGATACGCATCACAATACTGAAGTCACGATACGATACGCATCACAATACTGAAGTCACGATACGATACGCATCACAATACTGAAGTCACGATACGCATCACAATACTGAAGTCACGATACGATACGCATCACAATACTGAAGTCACGATACGATACGCATCACGATACGATACGCATCACGATACTGAAGTCACAATACGATACGCATCACGATACTGAAGTCACGATACGATACGCATCACAATACTGAAGTCACGATACGATACGCATCACAATACTGAAGTCACGATACGATACGCATCACAATACTGAAGTCACGATACGATACGCATCACGATACTGAAGTCACGATACGATACGCATCACAATACTGAAGTCACGATACGCATAACAATACTGAAGTCACGATACGCATCACAATACTGAAGTCACGATACGCATCACAATACTGAAGTCACGATACGATACGCATCACGATACGATACGCATCACGATACTGAAGTCACGATACGATACGCATCACAATACTGAAGTCACGATACGATACGCATCACAATACTGAAGTCACGATACGATACGCATCACGATACTGAAGTCACGATACGATACGCATCACGATACTGAAGTCACGATACGATACGCATCACAATACTGAAGTCACGATAGCATCACAATACTGAAGTCACGATACGATACGCATCACGATACTGAAGTCACGATACGATACGCATCACGATACTGAAGTCACGATACGATACGCATCACGATACTGAAGTCACGATACGATACGCATCACAATACTCAAGTCACGATACGATACGCATCACAATACTGAAGTCACGATACGCATCACGATACTGAAGTCACGATACGCATCACGATACTGAAGTCACGATACGCATCACGATACTGAAGTCACGATACTGAAGTCACGATACGATACGCATCTCAATACTGAAGTCACGATATGATACACATCACAATACTGAAGTCACGATACGATATGCATCACAATACTGAAGTCACGATACGATACGCATCTCAATACTGAAGTCACGATACGCATCACAATACTGAAGTCACGATACGATACGCATCACAATACTGAAGTCACGATACGATACGCATCACGATACTGAAGTCACGATACGATACACATCACAATACTGAAGTCACGATACGATACGCATCACAATACTGAAGTCACGATACGATACGCATCACAATACTGAAGGCACGATACGATACGCATCACAATACTGAAGTCACGATACGATACGCATCACGATACGATACGCATCACAATACTGAAGTCACGATACGATACGCATCACAATACTGAAGTCACGATACGATACGCATCACGATACTGAAGTCACGATACGATACGCATCACAATACTGAAGTCACGATACGATACGCATAAAAATACTGAAGTCACGATACGATATGCATCACAATACTGAAGTCACGATACGCATAACAATACTGAAGTCACGATACGCATCACAATACTGAAGTCACGATACGATACGCATCACAATACTGAAGTCACGATACGATACGCATCACGATACTGAAGTCACGATACGATACGCATCACAATACTGAAGTCACAATACGATACGCATCACAATACTGAAGTCACGATACGATACGCATAAAAATACTGAAGTCACGATACGATACGCATCACAATACTGAAGTCACGATACGATACGCATCACGATACGATACGCATCACAATACTGAAGTCACGAAACGATACGCATAACAATACTGAAGTCACGATACGCATCACAATACTGAAGTCACGATACGCATCACGATACGATACGCATCACAATACTGAAGTCACGATACGATACGCATCACAATACTGAAGTCACGATACGATACGCATCACGATACTGAAGTCACGATACGATACGCATCACAATACTGAAGTCACGATACGATACGCATCATAATACTGAAGTCACGATACGCATCACGATACTGAAGTCACGATACGATACGCATAACAATACTGAAGTCACGATATGATACGCATCACAATACTGAAGCCACGATACGATACGCATCACAATACTGAAGTCACAATACGATACGCATCACAATACTGAAGTCACGATACGATACTCATCACAATACTTAAGTCACGATACGCATCACAATACTGAAGTCACGATACGATACGCATAACAATACTGAAGTCCCGATACGCATCACAATACTGAAGTCACGATACGCATCACAATACTGAAGTCACGATACGATACGCATCACGATACGATACGCATCACGATACTGAACGATACGCATCACGATACTGAAGTCACGATACGATACGCATCACAATACTGAAGTCACGATACGATACGCATCACAATACTGCCTTTAAATGTTTATGTATTATTTACTTATAATGATTATCATCATAAATAATACACTTATTATATTAAACGTATTATTTATATATCGTGATATATATCGTTATCGCAAGAGGCTGCAATGTATATCACAATATGGATTTTAGGCCATATCGCCCATCCCTAATTCTAAACATCTTCTATTGTGTTCAGCAGAAGAAAGAGACTCACACAGGTTTTGAACAAATTGAAGGCGATTAAATGACAGAATTTTCATTTTTGGATGAACTATCCCTTTCAGATCGATGTGTAAAAGGGGTGATGGTTAACATGTTAGCTCCATCTGTTCAGATGTAACTCTGATCTTCACCATGTCATGCGTGTGTACTCACACTGATCATGTGCGTCGAGTCTGACTGACTGGGATGGAATGTGGAAATGAGGGCGTCAGTGAGGACCGTGTGACGCAGAGCTTTCTCAGAGATGATGACGCTGCTGTCCTCGTCGTCTGACTGGACGGTGTCGTAACAGAAGGTGTAGTACGGAGTGGCTGAGATCTAGAGGACAGAAAACACACCTTTAAAGCTCGGTTCAGACACACACGCATCAAAATGCGAGACGGAGGGCATGTGAACAAATTTGAATCTGAATAATGACACTATTGTCTGTTTATAGCTGTAGAATTTGAATTTGATGAAGTTTGCATCATTGATTCTGTTATTAGTTCTCATGTTCACGTCCAGCTCCTCGTTGTTTAAATATCAAACGCACTGGCGCATCTGTTCACCCATGGGCGTCTGGTCTGAACACCAGGTGTGATCAGGAGCATTGTTGGAGCGTTGCTATTGTGAGGAACTGAAAACGACCAACACACACCTGCTCTAAAGTCAATAGTGCAGTATGTGTGTGTTATTTAAAGAGTGTGTTAATGATGAGCCTATAGGTGGTGCACAACGCACACACACTAATTATTACACACACTGGGACGCGCAGCAGCACACACACATTGTAATAGGGGTGTAACGGTACACGTATTCGTATTGAACCGTTTCGGTACAGGGCTTTTGGTGCACGCGTGTACCGAACGGTTATGAATGTAATCTTTAACAGTTAACAGTCGGCTTGTTGTAAGCGCAGAACACACTTCAATCCGAGTTCCCACACGAACATATTAAGTATTCAGTCCATTTTATCACGAAATTCAAACGATAAATGCCGTTTTAACTCTTTAATGTGACGTGACTGATAGACGCGTATCAGTTCAACTTAAAGCGGCGGCGCGAGTCAATGCAATCATCTCTTCCTAAAGAATAAACATAAATTAATACATCTTAAGGTATGTTGAGGATACATTACAACTTACTGAAATGTATCATATGTCGTGTAATCGCTCCATCTGTGTTTCAACCGCGGAAAGACAATAAAACAGCTTGTAAACAATGTCAAGCAGAATCACGTTTACTCAGAAGTCCTTCAGTGTCCACAGCTGTAGCTCACTAGAGAAATCAACTCTTTCACTGAATACATGCACTATATTAGCCATTATATTCATTATATTAGCCGTTATATTCATTATATTAGCCGTTATATTCATTATATTAGCCGTTATATTCATTATATTAGCCGTTATATTCATTATATTAGCCGTTATATTCATTATATTAGCCGTTATATTCATTATATTAGCCGTTATATTCATTATATTAGCCGTTATATTCATTATATTAGCCGTTATATTCATTATATTAGCCGTTATATTCATTATATTAACCGTTATATTCACTATATTAGCCGTTATATTCATTATATTAGCCGTTATATTCATTATATTAGCCGTTATATTCATTATATTAGCCGTTATATTCATTATATTAGCCGTTATATATTCATTATATTAGCCGTTATATTCATTATATTAGCCGTTATATTCATTATATTAGCCGTTATATTCATTATATTAACCGTTATATTCACTATATTAGCCGTTATATTCATTATATTAGCCGTTATATTCATTATATTAGCCGTTATATTCATTATATTAGCCGTTATATTCATTATATTAGCCGTTATATTCATTATATTAGCCGTTATATTCATTATATTAACCGTTATATTCACTATATTAGCCGTTATATTCATTATATTAGCCGTTATATTCATTATATTAGCCGTTATATTCATTATATTAGCCGTTATATTCATTATATTAGCCGTTATATTCATTATATTAGCCGTTATATTCATTATATTAGCCGTTATATATTCATTATATTAGCCGTTATATTCATTATATTAGCCGTTATATTCATTATATTAGCCGTTATATTCATTATATTAGCCGTTATATTCATTATATTAGCCGTTATATATTCATTATATTAGCCGTTATATATTCATTATATTAGCCGTTATATTCATTATATTAGCCGTTATATTCATTATATTAGCCGTTATATATTCATTATATTAGCCGTTATATATTCATTATATTAGCCGTTATATTCATTATATTAGCCGTTATATTCATTATATTAGCCGTTATATATTCATTATATTAGCCGTTATATATTCATTATATTAGCCGTTATATATTCATTATATTAGCCGTTATATATTCATTATATTAACCGTTATATATTCATTATATTAGCCGTTATATTCATTATATTAGCCGTTATATTCATTATATTAGCCGTTATATATTCATTATATTAGCCGTTATATTCATTATATTAGCCGTTATATATTCATTATATTAGCCGTTATAGTCATTATATTAGCCGTTATATTCATTATATTAGCCGTTATATTCATTATATTAGCCGTTATATTCATTATATTAGCCGTTATAGTCATTATATTAGCCGTTATATTCATTATATTAGCCGTTATATATTCATTATATTAGCCGTTATAGTCATTATATTAGCCGTTATATATTCATTATATTAGCCGTTATATTCATTATATTAGCCGTTATATTCATTATATTAGCCGTTATATATTCATTATATTAGCCGTTATATTCATTATATTAGCCGTTATATTCATTATATTAGCCGTTATATATTCATTATATTAGCCGTTATATTCATTATATTAGCCGTTATATATTCATTATATTAGCCGTTATAGTCATTATATTAGCCGTTATATTCATTATATTAGCCGTTATAGTCATTATATTAGCCGTTATATTCATTATATTAGCCGTTATATTCATTATATTAGCCGTTATATATTCATTATATTAGCCGTTATATTCATTATATTAGCCGTTATATATTCATTATATTAGCCGTTATATTCATTATATTAGCCGTTATATATTCATTATATTAGCCGTTATAGTCATTATATTAGCCGTTATATTCATTATATTAGCCGTTATATTCATTATATTAGCCGTTATATTCATTATATTAGCCGTTATAGTCATTATATTAGCCGTTATATTCATTATATTAGCCGTTATATATTCATTATATTAGCCGTTATAGTCATTATATTAGCCGTTATATATTCATTATATTAGCCGTTATATATTCATTATATTAGCCGTTATATTCATTATATTAGCCGTTATAGTCATTATATTAGCCGTTATATTCATTATATTAGCCGTTATATTCATTATATTAGCCGTTATATTCATTATATTAGCCGTTATATTCATTATATTAGCCGTTATATATTCATTATATTAGCCGTTATAGTCATTATATTAGCCGTTATATATTCATTATATTAGCCGTTATATATTCATTATATTAGCCGTTATATTCATTATATTAGCCGTTATATTCATTATATTAGCCGTTATATTCATTATATTAGCCGTTATATATTCATTATATTAGCCGTTATATTCATTATATTAGCCGTTATATTCATTATATTAGCCGTTATATATTCATTATATTAGCCGTTATATTCATTATATTAGCCGTTATATATTCATTATATTAGCCGTTATATATTCATTATATTAACCGTTATATATTCATTATATTAGCCGTTATATTCATTATATTAGCCGTTATATTCATTATATTAGCCGTTATATATTCATTATATTAGCCGTTATATTCATTATATTAGCCGTTATATATTCATTATATTAGCCGTTATATTCATTATATTAGCCGTTATATTCATTATATTAGCCGTTATATATTCATTATATTAGCCGTTATATATTCATTATATTAGCCGTTATATATTCATTATATTAGCCGTTATATATTCATTATATTAACCGTTATATATTCATTATATTAGCCGTTATATTCATTATATTAGCCGTTATATTCATTATATTAGCCGTTATATATTCATTATATTAGCCGTTATATTCATTATATTAGCCGTTATATATTCATTATATTAACCGTTATATATTCATTATATTAGCCGTTATATTCATTATATTAGCCGTTATATTCATTATATTAGCCGTTATATATTCATTATATTAGCCGTTATATTCATTATATTAGCCGTTATATATTCATTATATTAACCGTTATATATTCATTATATTAGCCGTTATATTCATTATATTAGCCGTTATATTCATTATATTAGCCGTTATATATTCACTATATTAGCCGTTATATTCATTATATTAGCCGTTATATATTCATTATATTAGCCGTTATATTCATTATATTAGCCGTTATATTCATTATATTAGCCGTTATATATTCATTATATTAGCCGTTATATTCATTATATTAGCCGTTATATTCATTATATTAGCCGTTATATTCATTATATTAGCCGTTATATTCATTATATTAGCCGTTATATTCATTATATTAGCCGTTATATTCATTATATTAGCCGTTATATTCATTATATTAGCCGTTATATTCATTATATTAGCCGTTATATTCATTATATTAGCCGTTATATATTCATTATATTAGCCGTTATAGTCATTATATTAGCCGTTATATATTCATTATATTAGCCGTTATATTCATTATATTAGCCGTTATATATTCATTATATTAGCCGTTATATTCATTATATTAGCCGTTATATTCATTATATTAGCCGTTATATATTCATTATATTAGCCGTTATATTCATTATATTAGCCGTTATATATTCATTATATTAACCGTTATATTCATTATATTAGCCGTTATATATTCATTATATTAACCGTTATATATTCATTATATTAGCCGTTATAGTCATTATATTAGCCGTTATATTCATTATATTAGCCGTTATATATTCATTATATTAGCCGTTATAGTCATTATATTAGCCGTTATATATTCATTATATTAGCCGTTATATTCATTATATTAGCCGTTATATATTCATTATATTAGCCGTTATATTCATTATATTAGCCGTTATATATTCATTATATTAACCGTTATATATTCATTATATTAGCCGTTATATTCATTATATTAGCCGTTATATATTCATTATATTAGCCGTTATATTCATTATATTAGCCGTTATATTCATTATATTAGCCGTTATATATTCATTATATTAGCCGTTATATATTCATTATATTAGCCGTTATATATTCATTATATTAGCCGTTATATTCATTATATTAGCCGTTATATTCATTATATTAGCCGTTATATTCATTATATTAGCCGTTATATATTCATTATATTAGCCGTTATATTCATTATATTAGCCGTTATATATTCATTATATTAGCCGTTATATATTCATTATATTAGCCGTTATATTCATTATATTAGCCGTTATATTCATTATATTAGCCGTTATATTCATTATATTAGCCGTTATATATTCATTATATTAGCCGTTATAGTCATTATATTAGCCGTTATATTCATTATATTAGCCGTTATATTCATTATATTAGCCGTTATATATTCATTATATTAGCCGTTATAGTCATTATATTAGCCGTTATATATTCATTATATTAGCCGTTATAGTCATTATATTAGCCGTTATATTCATTATATTAGCCGTTATATTCATTATATTAGCCGTTATATATTCATTATATTAGCCGTTATATTCATTATATTAGCCGTTATATTCATTATATTAGCCGTTATATTCATTATATTAACCGTTATATTCATTATATTAGCCGTTATATTCATTATATTAGCCGTTATATTCATTATATTAGCCGTTATATTCATTATATTAGCCGTTATATTCATTATATTAGCCGTTATATTCATTATATTAGCCGTTATATTCATTATATTAGCCGTTATATATTCATTATATTAGCCGTTATATATTCATTATATTAGCCGTTATATTCATTATATTAGCCGTTATATTCATTATATTAACCGTTATATTCATTATATTAGCCGTTATATATTCATTATATTAGCCGTTATATTCATTATATTAGCCGTTATATTCATTATATTAACCGTTATATTCATTATATTAGCCGTTATATATTCATTATATTAGCCGTTATAGTCATTATATTAGCCGTTATATTCATTATATTAGCCGTTATATTCATTATATTAGCCGTTATATTCATTATATTAGCCTTTATATTCATTATATTAACCGTTATATTCACTATATTAGCCGTTATATTCATTATATTAGCCGTTATATATTCATTATATTAGCCGTTATATTCATTATATTAGCCGTTATATTCATTATATTAGCCGTTATATTCATTATATTAGCCTTTATATTCATTATATTAACCGTTATATTCACTATATTAGCCGTTATATTCATTATATTAGCCGTTATATATTCATTATATTAGCCGTTATAGTCATTATATTAGCCGTTATATTCATTATATTAGCCGTTATATTCATTATATTAGCCGTTATATTCATTATATTAGCCGTTATATTCATTATATTAGCCGTTATATATTCATTATATTAGCCGTTATATTCATTATATTAGCCGTTATATTCATTATATTAGCCGTTATATTCATTATATTAGCCGTTATATTCATTATATTAGCCGTTATATTCATTATATTAGCCGTTATATATTCATTATATTAGCCGTTATAGTCATTATATTAGCCGTTATATTCATTATATTAGCCGTTATATTCATTATATTAGCCGTTATATTCATTATATTAGCCGTTATAGTCATTATATTAGCCGTTATATTCATTATATTAGCCGTTATATATTCATTATATTAGCCGTTATAGTCATTATATTAGCCGTTATATATTCATTATATTAGCCGTTATATTCATTATATTAGCCGTTATATTCATTATATTAGCCGTTATATTCATTATATTAGCCGTTATATATTCATTATATTAGCCGTTATATATTCATTATATTAACCGTTATATTCATTATATTAGCCGTTATATATTCATTATATTAGCCGTTATATATTCATTATATTAGCCGTTATATATTCATTATATTAACCGTTATATTCATTATATTAGCCGTTATATATTCATTATATTAGCCGTTATATATTCATTATATTAGCCGTTATATATTCATTATATTAACCGTTATATTCATTATATTAGCCGTTATATATTCATTATATTAGCCGTTATATTCATTATATTAGCCGTTATATTCATTATATTAGCCGTTATATATTCATTATATTAGCCGTTATATTCATTATATTAGCCGTTATATTCATTATATTAGCCGTTATATTCATTATATTAGCCGTTATATATTCATTATATTAGCCGTTATATTCATTATATTAGCCGTTATATTCATTATATTAGCCGTTATATTCATTATATTAGCCGTTATATATTCATTATATTAGCCGTTATAGTCATTATATTAGCCGTTATATTCATTATATTAGCCGTTATATTCATTATATTAGCCGTTATATTCATTATATTAGCCGTTATATTCATTATATTAGCCGTTATATATTCATTATATTAGCCGTTATAGTCATTATATTAGCCGTTATATATTCATTATATTAGCCGTTATAGTCATTATATTAGCCGTTATAGTCATTATATTAGCCGTTATATTCATTATATTAGCCGTTATATATTCATTATATTAGCCGTTATAGTCATTATATTAGCCGTTATATATTCATTATATTAGCCGTTATATATTCATTATATTAGCCGTTATAGTCATTATATTAGCCGTTATATTCATTATATTAGCCGTTATATATTCATTATATTAGCCGTTATATTCATTATATTAGCCGTTATATTCATTATATTAGCCGTTATATATTCATTATATTAGCCGTTATATTCATTATATTAGCCGTTATATATTCATTATATTAGCCGTTATATATTCATTATATTAGCCGTTATATTCATTATATTAGCCGTTATATATTCATTATATTAACCGTTATATTCATTATATTAGCCGTTATATATTCATTATATTAACCGTTATATATTCATTATATTAGCCGTTATAGTCATTATATTAGCCGTTATATTCATTATATTAGCCGTTATATATTCATTATATTAGCCGTTATAGTCATTATATTAGCCGTTATATATTCATTATATTAGCCGTTATATTCATTATATTAGCCGTTATATTCATTATATTAGCCGTTATATATTCATTATATTAGCCGTTATATTCATTATATTAGCCGTTATATTCATTATATTAGCCGTTATATATTCATTATATTAGCCGTTATATTCATTATATTAGCCGTTATATATTCATTATATTAGCCGTTATATTCATTATATTAGCCGTTATATATTCATTATATTAGCCGTTATATATTCATTATATTAGCCGTTATATTCATTATATTAGCCGTTATATATTCATTATATTAACCGTTATATTCATTATATTAGCCGTTATATATTCATTATATTAACCGTTATATATTCATTATATTAGCCGTTATAGTCATTATATTAGCCGTTATATTCATTATATTAGCCGTTATATATTCATTATATTAGCCGTTATAGTCATTATATTAGCCGTTATATATTCATTATATTAGCCGTTATATTCATTATATTAGCCGTTATATTCATTATATTAGCCGTTATATATTCATTATATTAGCCGTTATATTCATTATATTAGCCGTTATATTCATTATATTAGCCGTTATATATTCATTATATTAGCCGTTATATTCATTATATTAGCCGTTATATATTCATTATATTAGCCGTTATATTCATTATATTAGCCGTTATATATTCATTATATTAGCCGTTATATTCATTATATTAGCCGTTATATATTCATTATATTAACCGTTATATATTCATTATATTAGCCGTTATATTCATTATATTAGCCGTTATATATTCATTATATTAGCCGTTATATTCATTATATTAGCCGTTATATTCATTATATTAGCCGTTATATATTCATTATATTAGCCGTTATATTCATTATATTAGCCGTTATATTCATTATATTAGCCGTTATATTCATTATATTAGCCGTTATATTCATTATATTAGCCGTTATATATTCATTATATTAGCCGTTATATTCATTATATTAGCCGTTATATATTCATTATATTAACCGTTATATATTCATTATATTAGCCGTTATATTCATTATATTAGCCGTTATATATTCATTATATTAACCGTTATATATTCATTATATTAGCCGTTATATATTCATTATATTAGCCGTTATATTCATTATATTAGCCGTTATATATTCATTATATTAGCCGTTATATTCATTATATTAGCCGTTATATTCATTATATTAGCCGTTATATATTCATTATATTAGCCGTTATATTCATTATATTAGCCGTTATATATTCATTATATTAGCCGTTATATATTCATTATATTAGCCGTTATATTCATTATATTAGCCGTTATATTCATTATATTAGCCGTTATATTCATTATATTAGCCGTTATATATTCATTATATTAGCCGTTATAGTCATTATATTAGCCGTTATATTCATTATATTAGCCGTTATATTCATTATATTAGCCGTTATATATTCATTATATTAGCCGTTATAGTCATTATATTAGCCGTTATATTCATTATATTAGCCGTTATATTCATTATATTAGCCGTTATATTCATTATATTAGCCGTTATATTCATTATATTAGCCGTTATATTCATTATATTAGCCGTTATATTCATTATATTAACCGTTATATTCACTATATTAGCCGTTATATTCATTATATTAGCCGTTATATTCATTATATTAGCCGTTATATTCATTATATTAGCCGTTATATTCATTATATTAGCCGTTATATTCATTATATTAGCCGTTATATTCACTATATTAGCCGTTATATTCATTATATTAGCCGTTATATTCATTATATTAGCCGTTATATTCATTATATTAGCCGTTATATTCATTATATTAGCCGTTATATTCATTATATTAGCCGTTATAGTCATTATATTAGCCGTTATATTCATTATATTAGCCGTTATATTCATTATATTAGCCGTTATATTCATTATATTAGCCGTTATATTCATTATATTAGCCGTTATATATTAATTATATTAGCCGTTATATTCATTATATTAGCCGTTATATTCATTATATTAGCCGTTATATTCATTATATTAGCCGTTATATTCATTATATTAGCCGTTATATTCATTATATTAGCCGTTATATTCATTATATTAGCCGTTATATTCATTATATTAGCCGTTATATTCATTATATTAGCCGTTATATTCATTATATTAGCCGTTATATTCATTATATTAGCCGTTATATATTAATTATATTAGCCGTTATATTCACTATATTAGCCGTTATATTCATTATATTAGCCGTTATATTCATTATATTAGCCGTTATATTCATTATATTAGCCGTTATATTCATTATATTAGCCGTTATATTCATTATATTAGCCGTTATATTCATTATATTAGCCGTTATATTCACTATATTAGCCGTTATATTCATTATATTAGCCGTTATATATTCATTATATTAGCCGTTATATTCATTATATTAGCCGTTATATTCATTATATTAGCCGTTATATTCACTATATTAGCCGTTATATTCATTATATTAGCCGTTATATTCATTATATTAGCCGTTATAGTCATTATATTAGCCGTTATATTCATTATATCAGCCGTTATATATTCATTATATTAGCCGTTATATATTCATTATATTAACCGTTATATTCACTATATTAGCCGTTATATTCATTATATTAGCCGTTATATTCATTATATTAGCCGTTATATTCATTATATTAGCCGTTATAGTCATTATATTAGCCGTTATATTCATTATATTAGCCGTTATATTCATTATATTAGCCGTTATATATTCATTATATTAGCCGTTATATTCGTTATATTCATTATATTAGCCGTTATATTCGTTATATTCATTATATTAGCCGTTATATTCACTATATTAGCCGTTATATTCATTATATTAGCCGTTATATTCATTATATTAGCCGTTATATTCATTATATTAGCCGTTATATTCATTATATTAGCCGTTATATATTCATTATATTAGCCGTTATATTCATTATATTAGCCGTTATATATTCATTATATTAGCCGTTATATTCATTATATTAGCCGTTATATATTCATTATATTAGCCATTATATTCATTATATTAGCTGCTATATATTCATTATATTAGCCGTTATATTCATTATATTAGCCGTTATATTCATTATATTAGCCGTTATATATTCATTATATTAGCCGTTATATTCATTATATTAGCCGTTATATTCATTATATTAGCCGTTATATATTCATTATATTAGCCGTTATATTCATTATATACTACTTAGCCTGTTAGTGATGTCTTGTTTATTTAATGTATGTTTAAATAAACCTGTCATGAAAATTACAGCCACTAAATGATTATATTTCAACAACGAATAAAAATAATTAGATTTAGAAGTTAATGCAAAAACTGCCTTATGTGAAGCTTATGAGTGTTGATTATTATATCTAAAAATAAATAGCAACTGAATTTAGGCTAATAGTTTGGGCTCTGTTGTTAATCTTTAATAGCTATATGTAAGTAAGGGCTCCCTATATAGTTTACAGCATTATCTTTAAGAAACTTTTAGTTATAATTTAATTCATTTAAGGACAGACACAATTTTTTTCATTAAACCACTGTTGAATAAAAATTAATAAAAAGCAATTTTGTAAAACTGCTGTACCGAATCCATACCGAACCGGGACTTCAAAACCGAGGTACGGACCGAACCGTCAGTTTTGTGTACCGTTACACCCCTAATATATATATATATATATATATATATATTATATTATATTAATTATATTATATATTAATAATATTATATTAAAGTAGACAGACATAGTCAATCGTTTTCATTATATTAATTATATTATATTAATTATATTATTATATTATATTATATATTATATTAATTATATTATATTAAAGTAGACAAAGATAGTCAATCGTTTTCATTATATTAATTATATTATATTAATTATATTATTATATTATATTATATATTATATTAATTATATTATATTAAAGTAGACAAAGATAGTCAATGGTTTTCTATATTATACTATATTATATTCATTTTCAAAGCAATAAAGTAAATCATATGGGTTTATTTGATTTAAAAATATATATATATTAATGTAATCTTACATTTTGAATCATTTTATCATTTATATTTTGTCAGCCCAATCAGCAGCAACATGTGTATAAAACATGCGGTATTAAAGAGACAGCTCACACTATGGGTCCAAGTAAAGTTGTTTACAAATGTGTCCGCTGCAGCTCAGTATGTATACGCAACAATTGAAGATATTAGAAGACATGATTGTCGTTAAAAAAAAGATTATACAGTATATATATCAACATGATGATGTATTTATTTATATTTTTAGCTTCATTGCAAGGCAAATTTCATATATGGTAATTAAGTGCTTTACATAAAAATGAGAAAGAAAATACAAGTTATTAAAAAAGTAAGAACTAGAAATAAAATAAAATAAAATTAGAATTGATTACCAGGAGATAAAAAAAGGTTCATTAAATGGGATTGGGATGTTGTCTTTTATTCTGGACGGCAAGGGCAGTGATTGCATGTATTTTGCAGTATTAAACACGTATTTATATCGATTTCATCAGGCTCTGAAAATTCCTCAAAAAGAACACAAAGAATGGCCTTCTCAGCTGCCATAGTTGCAACTCTTGTGTCATCAGAACAGGCTGTTCAACGCAGCACCGTTTCCGTTTAAAAAACGTTTTGTTGGGGCTGAACGCAGCCGTGGTGTTTCGTTATTTTGTCTGATTCCTTTCCTCTTGTTATCTAATCATTGGTTAATTTACCCCACCTGTTCCCTCCTGATTATTTTCCCTTGATAAGTCCCCTCGTGTTTGCACTCTATTGTCGGATCGTTGTCTCCTGTTTTCCCCGCGATCCTTGCCTGTTATGTTTCCAGCTGGTTTTGTTATTTCTTGGTTCTAGGTTTTCCCCCTCGTGGGTTTTGTTTTGTTATCATGTTTGTTTTGTTAATAAATTCCACCTTATCTGCGAATGAGTCCGCACTTTAGTTTTTTCCTTGATTTAACGTGACAGTCGTTAAACTAGCAAAAGTAGATTCGGACTTCGGACAAGAGCACCAGCCATGAGCTTCAGACCATGAGCTCAGATCATTAAAATAGGGCCAATTGGCTCAATTCCAAGAACAAAAAGAACAGACTTGCTTTGGTCTTGCCAGGCAACCTTGAAAGAACGAACTTGGAAGAACACGAGCACACAGAACGCAAACTTGTGAGAACTGAGATGTGATACGATCTTGTTGCTCAACTGAACGTCCCAGCATATTACACAGTAAGTAGTGGTACTAATGCACAATAAATACAACATAAAATCACAAAGAAATGTCATAATCTATTAAAAATGTCTTCCATATTATCAGGGGCGTAAATTTCATCTAAAAGTTGGGGGGGGACAATAAACATGAAATTTCTCAAGAGCAATTTTTGAAGGGGACACAAATAATACAGCCAAAATCGTACTTGTAAGGATGTGTACCACAAAAAAAACAAAAAACATTTTGTTCTTATTTGGTGTTTTGGTGCACTGAAAAATGATCTAATGTCCGTTTTTCTTTTCTCTGTCATTTTATTTGACCAACAACACAAAGCGATAGTAGTTTAAATACGATTAAGGTTCACCACGCAGTCACATTATAATTATTAAATTATCTTGCGTCCTCCACATAGTATTTTATACTATGATATTCAGATATTTAGATATTCAACTGCAGAAGCCTCTGATCTGCCACTTATTATCATATTGAGCAAAACCCCACACAGATCTGACTGAACTTACGGTTTAGAATTAGCCAATTTTTTTAATTTGTGGGCGGGTTGCTTGAATTTTGGGTTCATTAGCCGATTATTCGTAATGAAAAACAACAACAACAGAACAGTCCAATGACACACTCCCTTAAATAGGCGCTTTTACGCTTTGAAACCAAATCTTGGATAATCTTGTCTGCCAGCGGTTTGCTCGTTCGGCTGGTGCTGTATTGAGCAGACACGTTCAGTTTTTAATTGTTTTGTCAGTTCTCTAACTGAACTAAATGATGTTATTACTGTACAGCGGAGCGGGGCGGGGCGGCGGTGGGCAAGTGATGTTAACAGTGTTTGGCCTAATCTGTATTAAAGAGAAAAGAATCACTTCATCTGACGTTTAAAGTGAATAAAATAGCCTTGACAGCTACTGGTGTTTCACAACTGCTGTCTGAAGAGCCTTGTTCTCTCCCCAAACTTGTGTGGTAGTTTTTCTACGGTCTATGGGTAACGTTAGTTGAGGTGCGCGGTGGATCAAACCACTGTGAGGGGAGGGGGGAGGGGGGACTCAAAATGTTTCTAAACTTAAAACGTTTGTATTGTTTCACTACTTACACATTTATTTTAAGTATATATTGTTATATTATTTACAATACTCAGCATGGTTTTTAGGGGGGGACAGCCCTCAGATTGGGGGGGTCCTGTCCCCCCCGTCCCCCCCGTGATTTACGCCCCTGCATATTATTATAGACATTGTTGTCATATAATTTTATATATTTTTCATTTTACCGCGTGCACTTATGAAAATGAGTAGCCCGTGTGTTACCAATGCTTTGTCAATGTTAATATTCTTTTAAACATGCCAATAAAAATACAGCAGGTTATCACTTTATTCAAATTAAGCGACAGACAAAGGTTTACTTTCACGAGCCGCCACGTATTTGCGAGCTTGTTGTGGGAATCTCATGAGTGAAAAGGAGAACTTTAGCTCTTACAGGCTTCCGTACGTCGATCACCCGCAGTGTCTTCTGGGATTTCTAACGCTTCGATTCTCTCAAATCAGCATTCAATGCATTAGGGATGCACGATATTGGATTTTTGCAGATATTTTTCAACTAATTTTGGCCGATGCTGCTAGTTTTGTTGTGAAAACCTGGCAACCCTGCGTTGACGGTCACGTCCTTCTGTACACACATTCACAAATTCAAGGCAGCATTTAAAAACTGTCAATATAAATCACCATACATGCAATGTATTTGCTTGTTTTCACTTAAAAAATGCCCACACGGCTGACGTGATTGTATTGCTATAGCACTCCTTGCACACGTGAGTTATTGCAGGCGCGTATCAACACGTTATCATATCGGCAAGGCATATCAGCATAATTTTTTCATACCGATTTTTATATTTTAAGCGTTTATCGGCCGATTCCGATAGGGGTGGGAATCTTAAGGCACTTAACGATCCGATCCGATTCCAATTCTGGGAGTAACAATCCGATTCCCAAAACGATTCTTAACATACATTTTTGGTAACTAATTATCCTGCTGTGCAACTTTACATTTAACCAAAATTGGAGTTACTATGCTTTTTGTTTATAGTTATAATATCTGTTTAACAGTATTTCCATATTAAAAATGATTATGAAGATTTCTTTCAATACTTTTATTTTATTAAAAAAGTTATATTCAGGATTAACAAGCTCTGAATGAAACATACAATTGAATAAACAGTTTTTTTTACAACTAAGTGTGACTATTTTTAGTTTCTTTAGGACATTTTAACAAAAAAAATGTCTTTAAAGCAAAAAAGTTTACTTTCAAGTCGTCAAATTTTATTTATATAGCACATTTAAAAGCAAAAAGTGCTGTACTTTGAAGTTAGAGCACAAAAAAAAAAAAAAGTAAAACATAGTCTTATGCAGAAGAAAAACGGCAGGGGACAAATTAAATACGAACTTAAATATTCAACATCTAGGCCTACCATAGTTTATGTTTGCTGTTTCTCCAGCTCTTGAGTGTAACTGCATAAAATGTTTCTTCATATTAGTCGTGTTGCAGAAATTTTTGAATTCGGTGCCACAGACTTTGCACACAGTATGGCTTTTATCAACGACACCTTTCTCGGCCTCTTCAGAAAACCCAAAATGTTGTCACGGTCGATTTCAAATTTGATGGAGCAGTTCGTAGATTGTCCATTTTATCTTCAATTTCACCTTTCGCCGCGAGTTTGATTGACATGCGATCTGACCAATCACATCGCCGAATCTGCCGGTTTGTCCGACAAAGCAGTCAGGAGAGTTCGTAGAATAACGTCGGTGGACTTGAACTTGAAAAACGGTGTGAGTCCGTGGTTGAAACAACATTTCTTTTAGTGTTTATTCGATGCTTATCAATGAACTAGAAGGAAGAGATGATCGGTTCACGAGCAGCTTTAACTGAGGCGCTACAGTGATTACGACACATTAAAGAGCCACAAAACGCTATTTATTGTTTTTATTTCTTAAAAAAAAGACCATTTTAAAGTTAAGACTTTGTTTCATATCAAAAGTAACTTGCTCTGTCCTGTCTGTCGGCGTGTTGTCAGTGTCCTCTTTGCTCCGCAATGTATTTTCTCTACGTGAGAACGTGTGTGTGGCATGAAAGGTCCATGGCTTGTCGGACATGGCAACAGTAGCTAAAGGGGGCGGGTCTTTGCAAACGGTCAATTCATCAGCATATGAACGTTCATCTAGCAACAGGTTTTTCTGTTTGGTCAGTGACCGCGTGTGCACAGTGGTGAAGTGGCAGTCTGAATTGAACACAGAATCGATTCTGAATCGTTAGATAACGAATTACGATGCATCAACCTTTTCTCCCACCCCTAGATTCCGATAATCTTGTGCATCCCTACAATGCATCCTCGATATCAAGAACACCTCCGGGTACTTTCATGTGTCCTCTGTTCTTGCGTTTAACTTTGATGGTTAATGATGACGTAGAGCGAGAACACAAGGACGCAAGATCACTGAAGAACGCATATTGAGAAACAGCCATTGTAGTCTTCGACAAAAAAACTACATTTTCTAAGCTTTTTGCTCAATGTTGCTTTTTTATGAAACCTACCCACATTCAAGTGTTGATTAAGAATGCATGAAGCTGGAATAAAACTTGTTGTTTAACCTCTTAACTGTCACCGTCCCACAGGTGGGACGCCTGGTGCTTTTTTTTTAATCGCCTTTTTTTCGTATCTTATATTTAAGTAATTATCATAAATTAGGTATCATTTGAAAGCTTACAAACTCAAAATTCATCCTGTGAAAACCGTTTTGAAATCGGACATTGTGTTACCATGGAAACGTTACTCTAAATTATTCTAGCGGGCTCCTCCCCCTAGTGGGCGGTGTCATGTTTCATATTACAACAATTATTTTAACTACTTTATATTCAAAATCTTTTCCAATCTTGACAAAACACATATTGTCGGAAAGGTCTGAGTCTCAAGGGTCCATATTTGGTGACTGTTTTGTGATGGAAGTGATATTTGGACAGAAATTTACAGGAAAATGCATAAAAAAAACAATAAATGGAATTTGAATGACACCCGGTGGCTATTTTTGGTACAGCGCCTAAACACAATCTCATGGGAACTTTAATTTTTGTGATATCAACTTCAAAATTGAAACACAAATTGTTTAGACACATGGCTTTGATTTTATAGTAATTTTATAGTAAATTCTTTTTTGTAAATTATATATTTGATATGAAATAAAAAATATTTAGTACAGCATCTCATTTACAGTAAATTTAAACTTCCATAACTCTTTCATACTTTCATATTTTTAATTGCTTTCACTTCAGAAATAATCTGCAGAGTGTCGTCTTTAAAACGAGACCAAATTTTGGTCTTTATTCCAAAACATTCTTGAATTACAGCCCTTTAAGTTTGGATAGTGCATTTTCATGTGTATTCTCAAAAAGGGGGGTGACAGTTAAAGGTTTAAAAGCAGAGGCTCTGTTGTTTCTTTTGATATATTGCATGTTCAGATATTCATACAATAAAATATTCTGGAATGCATTGTGAAAATTATAACAAATGCTGGGAAATGTTTTAAAAACACTGGCGGGGAAAGAGTTAATGTTGCATAACAACATGGGTTATGAAAACATAACTTAAAGGGGTGGTAAAGCACACTCTTTCGAAGGCTTGATTGTGTTTGTGGGCTGCACTGTAACATGTGTTCATGCTTCGTTTTTAAAAAACTGCATTATTTTTCATATATTTGACCTTTATTCTACACTGCTCTGTCCCTCCTTGTAAAAACGGTCTGATGGTTTCCGGATTCTATGAAGCCAGTCCCTCAAAAATACGCAATGGGCTCTGATTGGTTAGCTGGCCCAGTGTGCTGTGATTGGCTAACCGCCCGCCTAGAGCACGTTTATCAGAACGTCACGCCCCTTACCTTCGCCGGTAGCGGTAGCCTCAAGCTAAGCCTGTGCTTCGGGTACAATAGCGTCAATAAAACCATACCAATTTGAGCCTGAATCAGACCCAGACAATTTTAGTGAAGATGATCGAGCAGAACCTGTTCAGTCCTCAAGAGTAAAGACTGCGGATCTATAGTGATCGATTTGCCAAATATCTGTCGCAAGAACAAACACTAAACATTAGCTTTACTATAGTATCCAAATCAAACACAGAACCATGTTTAGCATGCCTGTAGATAAACAATACATAAAAGCTCTAATCAAAGAATAATTTACACTAATGCTAAGTTCGCTGTTGAGATTTTAAAACGTTTGTAACGTGAGGTGTTTGTCGGATAACGTTAATATGAATGAGCATTTAACAAACTAGTTTGCAGAGCCAAATGAGTGTTGTCATCTGTTTACTTCCTTGCTACAACATAGACTACAATTAAAGGGTTAGTTCACCCAAAAATGAAAATGATGTCATTAATTACTCACCCTCATGTCGTTGGACACCCGTAAGACCTCCGTTCATCTTCGGAACACAAATGAAGATATTTTTGTTGAAAGCTGAGGCTGAGAAAGGCCTCAGATAGGCCTCCATAGGGATTCAGTACATTTACACTCACAAGACCCATAAAAGGCACTAAAAACGTCGTTACAAAGTCCATCTCACTACAGTGGCTCAACAATAATTGTACAAAGTGACGACTAGTTTTTGTGCGCAAAAAAAAAAAAATCAAAATAACGACTTTATTCAACACAAACTTTGGCATCTGCCGTGGACTCACGAAGCACCACGACGCATGCGCGAGAAAATGACGCAGATCCGGCGTTCGGACACATAACCCAGAAGCGAGGAGGAGATGTGTTTACAAGCAGAGGAAGACGCGCCGTATCTAAGCTGTTGAATTCTACATTGATCGTGCTTTAGGTCTCGGCGTAGTGCTCAAAATGGAACTAAAGTGCACATTTCATGGATTCCCGAACGCCGGCGCTACGTAATATTCTCGCGCATGCGTCATGGAGTTCACAGGAGAGGCCAAAGTTTGTGTTGAATAAAGTCGTTATTTTGATTTTTTTTGCGCACAAAAACTAGTCGTCACTTTGTACAATTATTGTAGAGCCACTGTAGTGAGATGGACTTTGTAATGACGTTTTTAGTGCCTTTTATGGGTCTTGAGTGCAAAAGTACCGAATCCCTATGGAGGCTTATCTGAGGCCTTTCTCAGCCTCAGCTTTCAACAAAAATATCTTCATTTGTGTTCCGAAGATGAACGAATGTCTTACGGGTGTCCAATGACACGAGGGTGAGTAATTAATGACATCATTTTCATTTTTGGGTGAACTAACCCTTTAACAACACAAACTATTACAGGAAAACACATAGACGAAAAATAAATCCTACTTACAGTTTGTGGCCCGTAAACAGCTTCTTTTAATCCATCTTTCAGGACAAGCCGCTGTGCGAATCCCGCTTTCATAGCGCTCGTGAAGATTGTGTAGCTTTGCTCCGTGAGATGAGCCGCGGTCATCCGCGCGCGCCCGTCTCTTGCGGCGTTCACACCGGACGTGAAGGTGGACGCTTGAACATTTTGAGTTTACTCGCTTCATTCGCGTGTGACATTCACTTCACAACAGACGCAAATTCGCGTCATGGGAGGGACTTCTGCCAGCGGCTCGTCTCGGTGAGAAATGACTGACATGGGCTGTGTTTACGTCTTTTTTTGTTAAAGTGTACTGTTAATGTGTGACAAAACGGAGTTTTAAGACTTTTTCAGTCGATAATGTAGTTGTTTAAAGCTCAAATCTGTGGTTTATTTATATAAAGAGTGCCTAATAGTACATTTTATCTGGCGTTTTCGGAGTTGTGAGCTCCAGCGGATCAGCGGCGCTTACACTGGCTGGTTTATCTCGTGCATCTGAACCGCAGCTCCTGTATAGCAAATACAGACGAATATTGTCCATTATGTCACATTTTCTGGTCTTCTCCTCTGACCCCTGTCTGTCTCCTGCTTTGATTTCGTCGGCATTGGCAACAACAACACTCCAGCCTACTAACTAGCCTACCACAACAACTATTCCCCGCGGCGATACAAAATGGCCCCCCTTCTTTCATATTCTCGGAGGAGGGGTTTATGTAAATATTGGGGCTGGTGATGTCAGAGACCCTGGAGGAATGTCTGTAGTCCCTACTGGCCGTTTACTGTAGTCCTTAGAAATTGATTTCTTTAAAAGCAAATATCTCCCTTTGCTTTAAACTTTGAACGTTGTAACTTTGCAGATGTTGTTTATGCTCAAACAGCAACATTACACACTAGCTAAAGTTAGAAAAGTGAAATCGTGGTTTACCACCCCTTTAATATACACACTCGCTTTATACCTCTAAACTCTTCTAAATTGAAGATGTGAAAAGCACAGGAAGTGATGTTCTGACAATAGACACCAATATTTTAATATATATTTAAAATAAATGCTTGTGCTTCAGTTTCACCATCAGCAGAACTCAGGTGTTAGTAATACCGTTTCACCTTGTGATGATATTAAGAGTCAATCTCCATATTTATTTGCTAAGAGTGCATGTATCATGTGCAGAGATGAACGAGTTATGAACCACGCATGCACTGATGAATTATTAACAGTGACCTATTCTAATATGTACAAAGGTTTGAAGTAGGAACAGGGCCGTTTGTAAATGTCAATGAATGAGTATCACGGCTCCGGTGCATCTCACACGTCACAATATTTCTCATTATAATAATTCATACGCAGAATAAAGGGGTGGGGCCTGGTTGAGTTAGTTAGTCGTGTGTTGAGACTGGCGGTTATGGTAAGGGGCGGGACATTTCCCAAACACCAATCACGACACACTGCTCCAGCTGACCAATCAGAGCACAGTGTGCTTTTCAGAAGGCGGGGCTTCATAGAGACAGAGTGTTACTGACAGACTGGGAAGAGAGGAGCCGCAACAATGGAGAATATGAGGAAAAATGTGAACATTTAAGCATGAAATCCTAGCACTAGTGTTGTAGTCAAGACCACCTAAACCAAGACCAAAACCAAGACTTTGTGGGGTTGAGACCAAGACAGGGCATCTGAATTGGAACAATTACACCTGCATAAATAATTTTCATATTAATTTTAACATTAAAACATTAACATTATTTAACAGTCCCGGAATCATTTATTCAACAGATTTGTTCAAAGCAGCTGATTCATTTAATAACGAAACGTTGCCGAGTTAGCAAAGACAGTTTAAAATTTCTCATTTAATATTGTCTTGACCGGTCTTGAGATAAAGTCCTCTAATGCCTGGTTCAGACTACACGATTTGTTTTGTCTGTTACGATAGTCACTGTGTCAGATTACGCGATTTTGACTCCTAAAATCTTGTCGTGTCCTGGATAAGAAACATGTCAGACTACACGTTGCTTCGCGACCAATGATCGCTTGTTGTCTTTAACGACGCGCGTGATGTCATCGAGAAGGCGAAACCGGCGTGTTTTGTACTGGCTGTCTTGTGTCTAGAAAAGCGCAAAAAAAGAAAGAAAACCCGACCATGGACACGTTCCTGTCTTGCTCGAAGAGGGCAGTATGGGCTGTCAATCCTCCAAGGAGAACTTGAGGTAAAATATCGTTCTTTTTATATTAAATATTTTGTTATTAGCCAGTAGTGAAAGCTTGCCACTACAACGTATTTGTAAAAAAAATCTGGGAACACTTTACATTTGTTAACATGAACTAATAATGAACTGCTCCTATAAACCATTTATTTTATCTTTGTTGATGTTAATCTCTCACACTCACACACATATACACAGTCACGCACAAACACATCCTCACAGTCAGACTCACACACACGCGCGCACCCAGAATCACTCACACCTCTCTCTCTAGTCCCTCGATGAAACATCGTACAGGCAAGAGTACTGTTGCCACATCTCCACGAACCTTTCCTCTATTTCATAACTCCACCTAGCCGCACCATCATCTCTCTTGCGTTTCGCCATGTTTGAATCCTGTCAGAATATATATTCTGTGCTCCGTTTGGTCAGCGTCACCCATGTGACGGAACCCGTCGTGGGGAACGTGAAAAAAAATTAAACATGCTAGTCTTTCTGCTGTGACGTCGTGAACTATCGCAGACGCGGATTCCGTTGTCGTATACTATGACACACTATACGAGATGATACGATCAATTCTTGCGTCCCGACGTCCATTGTCGTTTACGAATCCCTACGACACCATACGTCAAACGGATCGTGCCAAATTCGGGCTAAAATCGTGTAGTCTGAACCAGGCATAAGTCCGAGACCAATACAAGACCGAGGAGAAATGCAGTCGAGACCGAGACAAGACCAAGACCATCAAAAAAATTGTCTTAAAGGGACACGCCAACCACCTTTTTGGGACTTTAGCTTATTCACTGTATCCCCCAGAGTTAGATAAGTCCATACATACCATTCTCATCTCCGTGCCATACCTCTGACACACTCACTGCTAGCCTAGCTTAGCACAAAGACTGGAGGTAAATGGCTCCAGCTAGCCTACTGCTCAATAAGTGACAAAACAACTACACACATCACAACATGTAAATAGGAAAATGTTGGGGTTATTTTGTCACTTATTGAGCAGTAGGCTAGCTGGAGCCATTTACCTCCATTCTTTGTGCTAAGCTAGGCTAGCTGGAGCCATTTACCTCCATTCTTTGTGCTAAGCTAGGCTAGCTGGAGCCATTTACCTCCAGTCTTTGTGCTAAGCTAGGCTAGTGGCGGGTGTGTCAGACAGAGTTATGGCACGGAGATGAGAATAGTGTGTATGGACTAATCTAACTCTGGGGGATACGGCGAATAAGCTAAAGTCCCAAAAAGTGGGCGTGTGCCTTTAAGACGGGTCTCGAGTACTACAACACTACCTAGTTTCAGTACTCATACTCGTGCATCTCTAAACCGAACCATTAGACGTCAAGAGTACCGTGGATTTCTTGCGTTGGTCGTGTCCACGTATCATATTCTGTTCCCAGTGCAGAGCACGCAGTCGGCCTCTGATGTTCTCCACCAACTCGTCCCGATGTAGCAGCTCGATTAGCTGGAAGGCACGCTTACACCGCACGCTAACGATGACGGGGTTGGGCAGAACGCTGGTGCTCTCAGCCTTCTCAATGGAGAGGATCTGCAAACACACACACACATTTCATTAATACATCATCTCTGCTCATGGATGGTCCTGTTCTGACCTGTAATGTTGCCAGAATCAGAATCATACACTGTTTGTTCGTTGGCCAGATGAGAACTGGCCCCCAGACTGAGTCTGGTTTCTCCCAAGGTTTATTTCTCCATTCTGTCACCTGATGGAGTTTTGGTTCCTTGTCACCATCGCCTTTTTAAAAGTCATAATAGTGATATGAAATGTTGAAAATATGATTTTAAAAGTCCTCATTATTAGATAAAAAGACAAAAATATGACATGCTAAGGCATAATTAAGAGATAAAATGTTGAAAATATGATTTTAAATGTCCTCATTATTAGATAAAAAGTAAAAAATGACATGTTAAGTCATAATTATAAGATAAAATGTTGAAAATATGATTTTAAAAGTTCTCATTATTAGATAAAAAGTCAAAAATATGACATGCTAAGTCCTAATTATAAGATAAAATATTGAAAATATGATTTTAAAAGTTCTCATTATTAGATAAAAAGTCAAAAATACGACATGCTAAGTCATAATTATAAGATAAAATATTGAAAATATGATTTTAAAAGTTCTCATTATTAGATAAAAAGTCAAAAATACGACATGCTAAGTCATAATTATAAGATAAAATATTGAAAATATGATTTTAAAAGTCCTCATTATTAGATAAAAAGTCAAAAATATGATTTTAAAAGTCATAATAGTGAGATAAAATATTGAAAATATGATTTTAAAAGTCCTCATTATTAGATAAAAAGTCAAAAATATGATTTTAAAAGTCATAATAGTGAGATAAAATATTGAAAATATGATTTTAAAAGTCCTCATTATTAGATAAAAAGTCAAAAATATGATTTTAAAAGTCATAATAGTGAGATAAAATGTTGAAAATATGATTTTAAAAGTTCTCATTATTAGATAAAAAGTCAAAAATATGACATGCGACATGCTAAGTCATAATTATAAGATAAAATGTTGAAAATATGATTTTAAAAGTCCTCATTATTAGATAAAAAGTCAAAAATATGACATGCTAAGTCATAATTATAAGATAAAATGTTGAAAAAATGATTTTAAAAGTTCTCATTATTAGATAAAAAGTCAAAAATACGACATGCTAAGTCCTAATTATAAGATAAATATTGAAATATGATTTTAAAAGTCCTCATTATTAGATAAAAAGTCAAAAATACGACATGCTAAGTCATAATTATAAGATAAAATGTTGAAAATATGATTTTAAATGTCCTCTTTATTAGATAAAAAGTCAAAAATATGACATGCTAAGTCATAATTATAAGATAAATATTGAAATATGATTTTAAAAGTCCTCATTATTAGATAAAAAGTCAAAAATATGACATGCTAAGTCATAATTATAAGATAAATATTGAAATATGATTTTAAAAGTCCTCATTATTAGATAAAAAGTCAAAAATATGACATGCTAAGTCATAATTATAAGATAAAATGTTGAAAATATGATTTTAAAAGTTCTCATTATTAGATAAAAAGTCAAAAATATGACATGCTAAGTCCTAATTATAAGATAAATATTGAAATATGATTTTAAAAGTCCTCATTATTAGATAAAAAGTCAAAAATACGACATGCTAAGTCATAATTATAAGATAAAATGTTGAAAAAATGATTTTAAAAGTCCTCATTATTAGATAAAAAGTCAAAAATACGACATGCTAAGTCATAATTATAAGATAAAATGTTGAAAATATGATTTTAAATGTCCTCATTATTAGATAAAAAGTCAAAAATATGACATGCTAAGTCATAATTATAAGATAAAATGTTGAAAAAATGATTTTAAAAGTCCTCATTATTAGATAAAAAGTCAAAAATATGACATGCTAAGTCATAATTATAAGATAAATATTGAAATATGATTTTAAAAGTCCTCATTATTAGATAAAAAGTCAAAAATACGACATGCTAAGTCATAATTATAAGATAAAAAGTTGAAAAAATGATTTTAAAAGTCCTCATTATTAGATAAAAAGTCAAAAATGATTTTAAAAGTCATAATAGTGATATAAAAAGTTGAAAATATGATTTTAAAAGTCCTTATTATTAGATAAAAAGTCAAAAATGATTTTAAAAGTCATAAGAGTGATATAAAATGTTGAAAATATGATTTTAAGTCCTCATTATTAGATAAAAAGTAAAAAATATGATTTTAAAAGTCATAATAGTGAGATAAAATATTGAAAATATGATTTTAAAAGTCCTCATTATTAGATAAAAAGTCAAAAATATGACATGCTAAGTCATAGTTATAAGATAAAATGTTGAAAATATGATTTTAAAAGTCCTCATTATTAGATAAAAAGTCAAAACGATGACATGCTAAGTCATAATTATAAGATAAAAAGTTGAAAAAATGATTTTAAAAGTCATAATAGTGATATAAAATATTGAAAATATGATTTTAAAAGTTCTCATTATTAGATAAAAAGTCAAAAATATGACATGCTAAGTCATAATTATAAGATAAAATGTTGAAAATATGATTTTAAAAGTCCTCATTATTAGATAAAAAGTCAAAAATATGACATGCTAAGTCATAATTATAAGATAAATATTGAAATATGATTTTAAGTCCTCATTATTAGATAAAAAGTCAAAAATACGACATGCTAAGTCATAATTATAAGATAAAAAGTTGAAAAAATGATTTTAAAAGTCCTCATTATTAGATAAAAAGTCAAAAATGATTTTAAAAGTCATAATAGTGATATAAAATGTTGAAAATATGATTTTAAAAGTCCTTATTATTAGATAAAAAGTCAAAAATGATTTTAAAAGTCATAAGAGTGATATAAAATGTTGAAAATATGATTTTAAGTCCTCATTATTAGATAAAAAGTAAAAAAATATGACATGCTAAGGCATAATTAAGAGATAAAATGTTGAAAATATGATTTTAAATGTCCTCATTATTAGATAATAAGTAAAAAATATGATTTTAAAAGTCATAATAGTGAGATAAAATATTGAAAATATGATTTTAAAAGTCCTCATTATTAGATAAAACGTCAAAAATATGACATGCTAAGTCATAATTAAGAGATAAAATGTTGATCCTTTAAACATTCCGCAGGCCAACATAAATACAACAGAACAAGATACACATGACATAAACAGTGCTTTTAAAGTAGGTTTAATGTTCAATAACACTGCATATTCTTCACTGTATAAATTAAATGCATATATTATTATAACATTGAGACGTAGCTCTTCTGTACAACATTAATCGAGTTCCTGTGTGTGCGTGTGTGTGTGTGTGTGTGTGTGTGTGTGTGCGTGTGTGTGTGTGTGTGTGTGTGCGTGTGTGTGTGTTTATGATATGACGATAGATTTTGTCGAATGAAACAGTAAAATGCTCATGAAGTGACTGGAGATGCATTCATATTGAGGCGGCAGAGGCTGAAAAACACAGCGAGTTTCAGTGTGTGTGTGTGTGTGTGGTAAATGAAACCGCACATCCGCTCCATTCACACAGAGACAGAGAAACATGCAGTATTCAGTCTTTTTGCGGCTTAATATTCACAGACACTAGTATATATCGCGATTTGATTTGAGTGGCTGACCAACGTTTTATTTATTCATCAAAAATTCTGTGACATATATAAATCGGTGCATCCCTAGTTTTTATCAAGCCGCTCATAGGCTTTGATGGACGTGTGATGGAGTACCTCAGCGAGGGGTATGATGAGAGTACACTGGCCCTCCTCACGGCTGCTAAAGCACAAATACCCGTCGGTGGTGTAGACGGTGCCCGGTGTGTGGCAGCGGGCATGAGGAGTCCAAACCGAGCATGTCATCACTTCCTGTAGACGCTCGGCCCGCGGCAAGCCGAAGAGAGACAGCACGTACTGTCTGAGAGCCTGCTCCTCTAAGACCCTGAAACCGACAAGCACACACAAACACCTTCATGCATCAGATCTGAGCGTTTCCGAACATCAAAGCAGCAGTGGAGGAAGAACAAACCCCCACTGCTCTTTAAATACACACATCACACAACCCACAAACACACCGACACACTCATGACCTGTGGGTTTGTGTCACATGATCATTGCTGCAGGTTCACGTTCATGTAAGGCGTGTAATGTATGAAAGGTGCTACATTAATAAAGTTTATTGTTATTAATCATATATTAACAGCTTGAATCTCTAAGAAACACTTTAACCAGCGGCATCATCTCTATACTTCTGTCATCCTCAGTTCTGCTTTACTTGTATGAGAGAGACAGTGAAAACAAGTACTTCCCCTTTAGCGGAGGAAGTGTATACAAATCAAACCCCTGCTGGTGATTGGCTGGATGGCCGATGCAAAAGATGGTTCACTGATGTCTCTGAAACTAAACCTGATGATCATGTTCTCCAGCACGATTCAATGGAAGAACAACATCTGACCGTCTGTACGAAGACTCACATGATGGACCATAAAATCTAGCACATTATATATTTCATATTTTTATCACAATATTCATTACTGGGAAAGGAAATGCATTTGGTAGACCTTTGGTATTTGGTAACGAGTGAATGTAAACATAGCTTGTTTGTTTATAAGTAAACTCCAAAGAGTAAAGTTATATAATAAATACATTTAAATAAAAATTATAATAAATAAATAATACAAATAAAATAAATAATAAATGGTATAATAACAGCAATGTAATATTTTAATAAATTGTATAATAATAATAATTTAATATTTTAATAAATTGTATAATAATAAATTGTATAATAATGTAATATTTTAATAAATTGTATAATATCATATTTTAATAAATTGTTTAATAATAAATTGTATAATAATGTAATATTTTAATAAATTGTATAATAATAATAATCTAATATTTTAATAAATTGTATAATATCATATTTTAATAAATTGTATAATACTACAACTACTAATAATAATAATGTAATATTTCAATAAACTGTTTAATAATAATGTAATATTTTAATAAATTGTATAATAATAATAATAATCTTATTTTAATAAATTGTTTAATAATAATACATTAATGTGATGTTTTCATAAATTGTATAATAATAATAATAGTCATATTTTAATCAATTGTATAATAATAATAATAATAATGTCAGATTATAATAAATTGTATAGTAATAATAATAATAATAATAATAATACAATATTTTAATAAATTGTATAGTAATAATAATAATAATAATAATACAATATTTTAATAAATTGTATAGTAATAATAATAATAATGTCATATTTTAATAAAATGTATAATAAATAATAATAATATAATATTTTAATAAATTGTATAATAATAATAATATAATATAATATTTTAATAAATTGTATAATAATAATAATAATAATGTGATGTTTTAATGAATTGTTTAAAGGGGCTATATGCAACTTTTTCCCCAAAATAAACGTAACTATAGCCTTTTTATTTTACCATTTATGACTCAAACATCTCCTGATGAGCATACTGACACCTTGTCCGCTCACAGTGGGTGCACCTATAAGCCTGTATCCTATTTTTCATATTTTCTGACGGGTCGTCTTTTCCCGCGCTGTCTGCGGATGTGACGTCAAGCGCGTTCATGTTAAACGTTTCAGATCACTCTCTGCCACCACCGCTAGTCAGAAAGTAGCCTACACTCGCAAGCAGTGCAATGGATTTAACGAATACACAGAAGAGACCCAGGACAACTCGGACACCAACAGTAACTCCACAGAAGACTAAAAAAGTTAAATCCCTGACAAGTGGCCAAAAAAGGTCGAAGATTGAGAGAGACCGGCGCATTGCAAGGACTAGAGTGAACATCGGCTTCGCATTTGAGCCTTGGAGGATTTATTATATAGCCATGTAAAGCTACATTATATTGTTTGTTGTTTCTACATCTTAACAAAAAATAAGAGGTAAATGAAGATGTAAAGTGTGATGCATTTTATTTCACATAAGACATGTAGTCAATAAATATTGCTAAATAGTATTATGTATATGTGTCTTTCATACTTGGTGATAGTAAGCTACTTGTGTATAATAAGTGGTCAAGGACAGTGCTCAGTCGTCAAGGACAGTGCTCAGATTTGTGTTTTTAATATTCTAGGAAGGTTTCGGTCTGTGCGCCCTTCATCAGCGTGTATGCCAATGGCGAAATGGGTTTATTTATTTATTTAATGTATTAATATTTTGTGTAGTTTGTCAGCTACACGTTTGACGTTTTGATAAGAGAACACTTATCTCAAACAATATATGTATTTGACTGTTCTTACCTCTGTAAACATAATGTTGACCTCCTTGCAGCAGATGACTTGTGAAGTGTACACGTACGAGCGCGCGCTGCGAGAGCGAGCAGAAATGAAGATCAGTTCTGTTTTTTGGCCACAGGTGTCAGTCGCGAGTTTAAATTTCAGAAAAACGCATATAGCCCCTTTAATAATAATAATACATTAATGTGATGTTTTAATAAATTGTTTAATAATAATAATAATAATAAATGACTGTGGTTTTAATCAATTGTATTATTATTATTACTTTAAGAAGTACCTTGTACTACACAATAGTAATATATTTCTGTCACAATTTTTTCCAAGTTAAACCAAACTTTTATTTTGGCGGGTGGTAGTGAAGAGCTTTGAGTTTCTGTGTTTTAGCTTCAGTAGTTTTATGAGCCTGATTGTCTAAATGTATGATAAATATCGGAAATTACTTTGAAAAGTTTGTTATAGATTTTATCCTGATAGATATTGGTTTATCACCCAGCCCTAATGTCACACATTCAGAATCTCAGTTTTTTAAATTAATTTTATATCATGTTTTTTTGTTTAAATTTATTCAAAATTCTAAAACTTTAGTTTATTTTCGGATTTAAAGTTGGCATGAAATGGAGGTTGTGCTAGTCTCTATTGTGTCGTATATCCGGGTGAAACGCTTCTCAAACAAGAACAAATGTAGGGCGGGGCTTGATTTTGTCTGTGGGGAATTGATTGGACGGTTGTGACATGCTATCTCATGTCAGTGACAGGTTGCCCCGCCCTCATCATCAGAGAAGAGAGATATTCTGATTCAAGATTACGAAGCACATGAATTAAAAAATAAATATATATATGTGCACTGATAAATAATGTATAATAAATGCAGCGATTTTCCATGAAAAATAAAAATGGTCCACTTTGATTTCATGGTGAGGTTAAATCAGATCTTTTAGAGCACATGTGGCTAATCTGTCATGTAAAGGTGAAGCAGATGTTAACCTCTTGGTAATGTTGGTGGACTCCTGCAGTGATTGGTCGAGGGTGAGTCCGCCGCTGTCCAGCAGCCTGCGGAGGGCAATATCAGCCAGCTGACACATGACCTTCATCACCTCGTCCACGTTCAGGAACATGGAGAACTCCCTCTGCTTCCGTCTCGTGTGAACGCGGATCACGTCCGTCAGCAAACCCACCGACACGCGTTCCAGCCGCGTCACTTCCGCCCAGGGAACTAACAGCTTCACTGCGCACAAAACAACATGCATTACATTAAGTGTTTGAAGCATTTCATTCAGCATTGTGTTAGTGTTCATTTCGTCAGACGAGACGAGACTAAATATGTTCGTCAACAACCTTTTTTTCCATGACGAAGGCGAGACGATGACGATACTGCACCAATGTCCAAAAACGCTGACTAACATGCATTATTGTTGACGAAAAAGGACGAGACTAAAATGTTTTGCATAAAATAAAAACTAAGATAAAATCTCTCTTCATTTTCGTCTACAATCGTCTCTACTGCCCACTGCTCCGGGTGTGTGTTCACGGTGTGTGTGTGTGTGTTCACTACCGTGTGTGTGCACTTGGATGGGTTAAATGCAGAGCACAAATTCCAAGTATGGGTCACCATACTTGGCCACACGTCACTTCACTTCACTTTCACTATTGCGAAAGAGTTGGCGCTGTTGCTCGAGTAGGCTACAGGTCTCTCTCAAGACTCCTCCTGTTGCTGCGAGCCTGTCATCTCGCGGCGGCGCGCGTGGACATGTGGTTCCCGGAGCGCTCAATACTTCTAGCGCTGTGCATAGGCGTCGATTTGGGGGGGGGGAGCGTACCCACCAGATTTCGTCAAGAGTCCTTTTGTACCCACCACTTTTTTTTTAAACCTCGAGTTCAATTTTACGGTGAAGCATTGCTGCCACACACATATTTTTTCCACTCAATTGTGTCGTAATAACGAGATCTTATGTCGTTTTAACGACATCTTTTGTCGTAAAAACATTTGAAAAGCAGAAGCAAGCTCCGTAAAACAGGCTCTTCCGCTGCCTGTATCAGTGGCAGTGCCCATAGCACGAAATTGTTGTAATGTATTGATGTAGCCTACAGTTCTTAACAGCCATGGGTAGCAGGTGCCATGGACCGCTCATGTTTAGCGTAATGACGGACCCCGGTGCAGCCACAAATATCATAACTAGGCCTACTGTAATTAAGACATTCAAGAAATGTATTAAAAAGAAAGACGCTTTCAGCCTTACTCAAAGTAGAGCCCTACATTTCTGCCCGAGCCCGACGGGCCCCGACTTTTTTACGCCCCTAGGGCCGGGCTTCGGGCCTTTTTAGGCTATAGGACGGCGCTATGCAACACGCATCGCCGCAAATGAGTAAAGCAAGCCAACACGCAAACTGCCACAAGTGAAACTGAAAATAAGCTAAGTCTAGATGCTCAAAAGCACAATCATCTTCATTAAAACTAATGAGACTAAAGGCTCTTACCAGTGTTTAGGTCGCTCGTTCTCATAATGCGGTCTATGATGTTGAAATGAGCTGATGAATGAAATGCTCATATCTGTTGCTTTCGTTGACATGAACTCCGTTAAATGTGCATATAGCACGGGAATTGAAGATCGGATTTATATTCATTTCGCGGAGAGGTGTAGCCTAAGGTAAGACAACCAGCATGTTTTTTAAATTATTTGTTTCGATTGTGTAGCCCGTTTCGTTTGCACGCGCCGTTGCGATCTGCCTGCCTCATCTTGTCAAAAATGCCTTTTTACTGTGATGGTGGTGATAGAGGCTAAACGTTTAAACGATGCTTTAAGTGTTTTATATGGATTTTATAAGCAAGACAAGTCAAGTGTTGATTTCAGAGGCTAAAGTGTTGGGTTAACTCACTGTCGGCCGCTGGCCGCTTGGTCGTCACTTTAAAAAGCAAAAACTTTAGTTTAACAACAAAAAAATGCTTCAAACATTTTTCTAAATTAACTTAAAGGTCCCTTAAAGGTATATATTGATTTTACTCAATATATATATTTATACACATTCTGCCCATTACATAATTGCCAAATCATGATGCATCTGGTCTACTTTCATTTAAATCATCTTTAAATATTTTCAAACCATGCAATTATGGAGGACCAAATCTACAGAAATTTAAAAATAAATAAATAAATAAATAAATGAATAAATAGTGTAATAATAGGAAAATAAATAAATGACTTGATAAAACAAATGATACATTTTTAATCAAGTTTAATCCTGAATTTATTTATTTTTACATTTTTTCCTTCATTTCTTTTTAATGTGTTTAAATTTTTTTAATTTTCCCATTAACTTGTATATTAATTTATGCGTAAAAAATGTTTATTCCCTCATGTATTTATTTCCATATACATATATATACATATACACACACACACACATTAGTGGTGGGCATAGATACATTTTTTTTAATCTAGATTAATCTCACTGTAATCTTGGAATTAATCTAGATTAAAATGGCTCATTTGAATTCTGCCGAGGGCATTCAGAATGTGTGTGCTCGTAAGTGACTTTTTGTAGTTTGAATAATAAATAACTTCTGTCCCTTTAAGACCTGACGAACGCATGGATCGCAAACACTGTTCCTGTGAGCTGGTTACGACTGTGTTTACCTTAAAACTCACCAAAATGGGCATTGAGACTTTTTTGAGTGCATTTGACCATTAATAAAATGGAAAAAGAAGCTCATTTTTGCACTTGTATGTCAAAGGCGGCTTTACTACGGTATGTGTGTGTGTGCGCTTCAGATGCGAGCGCGAAATCTGCGGGAATTAGTAGAATTAACGTTATGTGCAACCCGCGCGAAATTCAGACCGGTCACACCAACACTAACACACTGTCATGAGGAAAAATCCAGCAGAACACCCGTTCACCGTGTTCAGAGGGTTAACCGGACTGAATGAGAGGAGGCGGTGCGTGTCACTCGCTGGAGAGGAGAGCGCAGCTGATATCGATACTGTAGCAAATGAGTATCGTATCGTAAATATTCAGAAATTTCAGTATCGATACATATCGAAATATGGATATTTTTGATAACACTAGTAGGCATACACACAGGTTCGAAGACTCGTTCTCTCGCCCCCTACAGTGCAATTCGGCTGGGTGTACATCCACGCTAAAATATCAAGGTGAAAGTCATCATAGCTTGAGTAGTATAGACCAAGCTCCAAACCCAACTTTGAGAATAGATTAAGTCTCACGTTAACGCCGAAAACGGCCCACCACTAATATATATATATATATATATATATATATATATATTAGGGCCGTCAGTCGATTAATTTTTTTTATCTAATTAATTACATACTCTGTGATTAGTTAATCTAAATTAATCGCATACATAATTTTTGCTGTGAAAGTATTTTAAATATTTAAATTCAAATGAATCAAGGAATAATCAGCATTAGTGACATTAAAGTTCAAAAACTCTTTTATTATTATTTTCACTGTTCAAATATTGGCCATAACAATAAACAATATGACCTAATATGCTGAGGAAATAAATTAAAAAGTGCTTCAGGAAGAAGATGTTTTTCACTGAACATACAAACAGGGCTTGACATTAACTTTTTTGCTCACCAGCCACTGTGGCTAGTGGTTTTCCAAAGTTACTAGCCACTCAGCATTTTCACTGGCCACAATTTTGCTGCTTGGAAATTACATTTTATATGATTAAAGTAGAATTTGGCATGCTTAAATTACTTTATTTTGAGTCATTTTACTTGATTTAGAAGATTTAAAACCCTTTCAAACTTTCAGTGCAGAGTGACCACCCAAATCAAGACTACATTGTATATCAGCTGGTGTGTGCAGGTGGGCGAGGGGTGGGCAATATGGCTAATATGAGAAATTGAATATAGGCTAAATAAAAGAACAAAGAAGCAAATTACAAAAACAATAATACATTTCTTTAAAAAATATACAGATACAGTAGGTTTATTTAATATGTATACATTTATTTAACACCTGTAATTGTTTGATTAACATTAATGACAGAAAGGTATTCATTTGGGCTGCTGAATGCATAGACGTTGTAACGAGTAGGAATATAGTGTGGCCCCTTTAAGAGTGCGCGCTCCCTGTTGAGAATGCGTATCAATAGTACAAGTCTGCAGTGTCGTGGAATGTATACACTACGCAGTTTTTCGCGCGCATATGATGCACACTTTATGGCGTGTATATGACACGCTCTTGGGTAGGATAGTGAACATTGCAGGACATCGCAGACGACTTTATTTTTATCAGCACTTCCATCAGGCCGTTTTTATATAGGCTACGTAAATGTTCCAATCAATGATCCAGGCAGCGCGTTCTCGTCTCCCTCCATCATTTTACAGCTCAGGGTCAAAGTCCAATACAGAATGGATTAATCTGTTATTTTTCTAAATGAACGAAATGAACAGGTTTAATAACTTTCTTATAACAAAAGAACTGAACATTTAAATACAATAAAGAAATACACAAAAATGTATAAAGTAAACATATTTAAAACAGATTAAAGTGCTAAAGAATTATAGCTAAATGAACAATAGGTAACACTTTACAATAAGGTCTCACTAGTTAATACATTAACATTAAAGGTCCTGTTCTTCGTGATCCCATTGTTCAAACTTTAGTTAGTGTGTAATGTTGCTGTTAGAGCATAAATAATACCTGTAAAATTATAAAGCTCAAAGTTCAATGCCAAGCGAGATATTTTATTTAACAGAAGTTCCCTTTCAAAGCCTACAGCGAACGGCCGGCTTGGACTACATCCTGGTACTTCCTTCATTAATGACGTCAGTAGAACAGTAGAACAGACTAACCTCCGCCCACAAGAATACGCGAAAAAAGGGGCGTGGTCTTGTTGCTGTCCCACGTGGAGAACAGGAAGTGTCGCGTGGAGAAGAGGAATTGTTGCGTTTGACTGTGTTTGTCGCCATGTCGTCATTTTCATCCCGGAGTCAAATCCCCTTTGTTTGGCTTTCCCAGGGACGCTGTAGAGATCATTGAGCGCATACATCTCCCGTTAAGAGGCGTGACCTTTACGTGCAAGTTACGTGCGCTGAGCTGCTGTCAAATCACAACACGGGAACCGCTGGCACAATCAGAACTCATTACGTATTTCTGAAGGAGGGACTTCATAGAATAAAGGAACTCATCAGCCGTTTTTAGGACAGTGAGAACAGCGGTGTACAGATCAGTAAATTGTGTGAAAAATACTGTTTTTTTTTAAACGCGAAACATGAACACATGTTATATTGCACACTGTAAACACAATCAAAGCTTTAAAAAAAACACGAAGAACGGGACCTTTAACAAAAGCGAATAGCTACATTTATACAGAAGTTATTATTCTTTGATAACGTATAGTTAAAAAAAAGCAACTGTTAGTTAATGTTATCTCAGGTCCATTAAATAATACAGTTACAACTTTTGATTTTATTAATGTGTTATTAAATGGTGAAATTTACATTTAACTAAGATTAATAAATGCTTTAGAAGTATTTTTCATTGTCAGTTTTTTAATGAATGAACTAATGTTAAATAATAGAGCCTTATTGTAAAGTGTGTGACTGAACAACAAAAAATCAGAACATATTCAAACTTCAAAATTCAGATATCTAGGGCATGTAGTCCAGATTAAAATATAGCCTTAAGTCTTTAAGTATTAAAGTATTAGGTTATGTGATGAGCACCATAGCAAATAAAGAAAATGGTTTTGTTTACGAGGGTTACCGGGGAAACGGCTGCATTTCTGCTGTTCCGTCAGCGCCCTCTGCTGTCAGAGAGTGAATGTGCACTTCAGCGCCTCCTTCACGCGTTCCGCCTTGTGCTCATGCACGTTGAGTTTGTTTACATCAGTGCGCATTCCTCTTTGACGTGTTCATTTTAAACGGTTGATGGGTAAAGTATTCTTAAAATGCATTCTAAGAAATCGAAATAATATGTAATAAATAATTATTTACGGTATTTTGACGTGCGCGGAACACACTTCAATCCGAGTTCCCACACGAACATATTAAGTATTCAGTCCATTTTATCACGAAATTCAAACGATAAATGCCGTTTTAACTCTTTAATGTGACGTGACTGATAGACGCGTATCAGTTCAACTTAAAGCGGCGCGAGTCAATCGATCATCTCTTCCTAAAGAATAAACATAAATTAATACATCTTAAGGTATGTTGAGGATACATTACAACTTACTGAAATGTATCATATGTCGTGTAATCGCTCCATCTGTGTTTCAACCGCGGAAAGACAATAAAACTGCTTGTAAACAATGTCATGCAGAATCACGTTTACTCAGAAGTCCTTCAGTGTCCACAGCTGTAGCTCACTAGAGAAATCAACTCTTTCACTGAATACATGCACTATATTAGCCGTTATATTCATTATATTAGCCGTTATATTCATTATATTAGCCGTTATATTCATTATATTAGCCGTTATATTCATTATATTAGCCGTTATATTCATTATATTAGCCGTTATATTCATTATATTAGCTGCTATATATTCATTATATTAGCCGTTATATTCATTATATTAGCCGTTATATTCATTATATTAGCCGTTATATTCATTATATTAGCCGTTATATTCATTATATTAGCCGTTATATATTCATTATATTAGCCGTTATATATTCATTATATTAGCCGTTATATTCATTATATTAGCCGTTATATATTCATTATATTAGCCGTTATATATTCATTATATTAGCCGTTATATTCATTATATTAGCCGTTATATATTCATTATATTAGCCGTTATATTCATTATATTAGCCGTTATATATTCATTATATTAGCCGTTATATATTCATTATATTAGCCGTTATATATTCATTATATTAGCCGTTATATTCATTATATTAGCCGTTATATTCATTATATTAGCCGTTATATATTCATTATATTAGCCGTTATATTCATTATATTAGCCGTTATATTCATTATATTAGCTGCTATATATTCATTATATTAGCCGTTATATTCATTATATTAGCCGTTATATTCATTATATTAGCCGTTATATATTCATTATATTAGCCGTTATATTCATTATATTAGCCGTTATATATTCATTATATTAGCCGCTATATTCATTATATTAGCCGTTATATTCATTATATTAGCCGTTATATTCATTATATTAGCTGCTATATATTCATTATATTAGCCGTTATATTCATTATATTAGCCGTTATATATTCATTATATTAGCCGTTATATTCATTTTATTAGCCGTTATATATTCATTATATACTACTTAGCCTGTTAGTGATGTCTTGTTTAATGTATGTTTAAATAAACCTGTCATGAAAATTACAGCCACTAAATGATTATATTTCAACAACGAATAAAAATAATTAGATTTAGAAGTTAATGCAAAAACTGCCTTATGTGAAGCTTATGAGTGTTGATTATTATATCTAAAAATAAATAGCAACTGAATTTAGGCTAATAGTTTGGGCTCTGTTGTTAATCTTTAATAGCTATATGTAAGTAAGGGCTCCCTATATAGTTTACAGCATTATCTTTAAGAACCTTTTAGTTATAATTTAATTCATTTAAGGACAGACACAATTTTTTTCATTAAACCACTGTTGAATAAAAATTAATAAAAAGCAATTTTGTAAAACTGCTGTACCGAATCCATACCGAACCGGGACTTCAAAACCGAGGTATGTATTTATATATATATTTCAGGCTTCAGGCTTGTCTGATGAAAGCTCTCACCCTCTTTGCCCAGCAGGAAGGAGTAGAAGGCGATGTGGTTGGTGGTGAGGTACAGTGAGCCCTGGCGTGGCACGTGACCCTTCCAGCAGCAGCAGGAGTAATGCGAGACCAGTTTCTCCCGCTGAGGGAGTCCGAAGCGCTGCTCGAACCGCGCCAGGTCTTCCCGGAAGCGAGCCGGATCATCCTCCCCTGCAGCCGGGCCGCCTAAAACCTCCTCAGCAATTAAACCCTGTGAACGTACATACAAATATCAAGAGATTACAGTCTGGACTAAACTGAATGACTGTAGGAACTAGGCCACTCACAATCATGGATTTTGTGCTGAAAACTAACTGTCATACAAATAATCACAATTCATGATTTAATTGTTTTCTTCATGTTACATACAGTATTAGCCTATGTTATTTTTTTACTTGAAATTGTTTAAAATATAAATTATAAAATGATTAAAAATGAAAGATTACATTAATATTTTTTTTTAAAATCAAATAAACCCATATGATTTACTTTATTGCTTTGAAAATGAATATAATATAGTATAATATAAAAAACCATTGACTATCTTTGTCTACTTTAATATAATATAATTAATATAATATATAATATAATAATTAATATAATATAATTAATATAATATATAATATAATAATTAATATAATATAATTAATATAATGAAAACGATTGACTATGTCTGTCTACTTTAATATAATATAATTAATATATAATTAATATATAATATAATATAATATATAATATAATATAGAAAACGATTGACTATGTCTGTCTACTTTATAAAGGCCCATTCACATAATGATAATGTTTTTTTAATATATATCTACATATATATATATATATATTCTCTATCCTTTACTCCCAGTCAGATAATCCACTGCTTCTTCCTGAAACACTGGAAAGGACACAACATCACTAATTTGATGCCATTTCTTTAAGCGCTTACATTTCCTTATTTGGGTGGCAAAATATGATTGAAATTTAAACTGCACAATTATTGCTGTTCTCAAATTATAGCGATTAGAACTAATAACCACAAACAGACGATTAATATTTTACTCATAAAAAGTTTGTGTGACTGTACCTTCACTTTGCCCAGAACAAAACTCGCAGCGTCTTCTTTATTCTCAAACACGGCCATGTACGGCAGTATGTTCTGATCCAGCCATTTCCAGTGCTTCAGCACCTCCTCTATCGTGGCTCCTGCAAACACACACAGTAAACGTCACACACACACGCAAGTGACTGCATTACACGCTCGTGTTTATGACGGGAGTGTGTCTCACGAGCGCGAGAGATGAAAACACACTGAGAGGAGACGAGCTCTCACCGCTGGCTATGACCCAGCTGACCTGCGTCCCGGGCACATGCAGAACAATCCGGAATGGGGCCGCCCGCGCATTTGAGTCCAACACAGTGTCCAACGCGCCCACCAGCAAACCTGCAATACAAACAGACCACATACATTATACTGATGATAATGATTATTAGTGTGTGTGATATATTAGGCAGCAAGTGAACATTTTGTCCTCAGAGTTGATGTGTTAGAAGCAGGAGAAATGGGCAAGCGTAAGGATTTGAGCGAGTTTGACAAGGGCCAGATTGTGACGGCTAGACGACTGGGTCAGAGCATCTCCAAAACTGCAGCTCTTGTGGGGTGTTCCCGGTCTGCAGTGGTCAGTCTCTATCAAAAGTGCTCCAAGGAAGGAACAGTGGAGAACCGGACACAGGCTCATGGGCGGCCGAGGCTCATTGATGCACGTGTGGAGCGAAGGCTGGCCCGTGTGGTCCGATCAAACAGACGAGCTACTGGAGCTCAAACTGCTCAAGAAGTTAATGCTGGTTCTGATAGAAAGGGCTCAGAATACACAGAGCATCT
Source organism: Romanogobio albipinnatus (assembly GCA_023566225.1). Classification (NCBI taxonomy): domain Eukaryota; kingdom Metazoa; phylum Chordata; class Actinopteri; order Cypriniformes; family Gobionidae; genus Romanogobio; species Romanogobio albipinnatus. Next base: position 3,420,479 of record CM042243.1, on the reverse strand, counting down.
CAGTTTGTTGCGTATGGGGCGGCACAGCCGCTGACCAGTCAGGGTGCCCATGCTGACCCCTGTCCACCGCCCAAAGCACCAACAGTGGCACATGAGCATCAGAACTGGACCACGGAGCAATGGAAGAAGGTGGCCTGGTCTGATGATCACATGTTCTTCTACATCACGTGGATGGCCGGGTGCGTGTGCGGGGCTTACCTGGGGAACACATGGCACCAGGTGCACTATGGGAAGAAGGCGTGGCGGAGGCAGTGATGCTTTGGGCAATGTTCTGCTGGGAAACCTTGGGTCCTCCATCCATGTGGATGTTCCTTTGACACGTCCCACCTACCTAAGCATTGTTGAGACCATGTCCAGCCTTTCATGGAAACGGTGTTCCCTGGTGGCTGTGGCTCTTTCAGCAGATAATGCGCCGCCACAAAGCACAAATGCTTCAGGAATGGTTTGAGGAGCACAACAACGAGTTTGAGGCGTTGACTTGGCCTCCAAATTCCCCAGATCTCAATCCAATCGAGCATCTGTGGGATGTGCTGAACAAACAAGTGGCCTCACCTCGCAACTTACAGCACTTAAAGGATCTGCTGCTAACATCTTGGTGTCGGATCCCACAGCACACCTTCAGGGGTCTAGTGGAGTCCATGCCCCGATGGGGGACCAACACAATATTAGGAAGGTGATCATAATATTATGCCTGGCTGGTCGGTGTACACACACACACACACACACATAAGGACCTGCAGGAACTTTGTGTTATTTGCACACATAGATTTGAAAGTTCACACATATCTATTTTTAAATCGCACATGTGAGTGAAACGCTCGCACTTTTGAGCCTTGCATCACACACAGAAAGTCAGAACAATATGGACTGTAAATACACATTAAAATCACTAACTTTTGCTAGTTTCCCAATGTTGTCCACAGAATTAGACCCCATATAATCCCATATAAAAGCATATCAGTATTAGTGCCATTTCACTGACATCTGAAATATCAGCATTTTAAGCACATGACTTCAGTCCTGCTTCATTGCATGTTAGGGTGTTTTCACACTTGGTCCTTTTTTAGGGGGTCTGAGTGCGGTTCGCGTGATTTTGGCCCATATGTGAACACTCCAAACGATCTCAGAGCCCTTTAAAGAGAACCGAGTCGAGACCATCTCGGGAGGTGGTCTGGGTACGGTTCGTTCTCATTTTATGGTACGGTTCGCTAAGAACAGGCAATCTGAACACAAACTGCTCTGGCCATCTCGTGATTTTTCTGTTCGCGAATTCCAATGTAGTTTGGTCATCAGACGCCTCCGTACAAATCGGCTGTTCATCACGGCTGCTGCTTCTGGCAAATCCCTACAAATTATTAGTTCATAACGTACACTTGTTTATTGCAATTTCAACCGCTTCCGAACAGTGTAAGAGAGACGCCTTGCCAGTTTACGAGCACACACCATGCAGAGAAGCCAGCTGTCACAGCGCATGTAAACATTTTTTTACAGTCTATGGTACTAAACGGAATATTTAGCGTCTTATTGCATTTATTTTAAAGTGTCAAAAACACACAAGTCTCACATAAACAGGTGGTTTTGTCTTAAGTGAATGATCTGCATTACTAGCCTAATATAAGAACCAGCCGAGTACGTCATACAGTGAAGTATATGCAGTTTTATTTATTCATGTGATTATTAAATTTTTTTAGGCATACCAACTTTACCTGGAAATTTTAAAGCAGTTTATTTAATTTGCATCTTTTTAAATTATTTTATTGTACTGGATGCTGATGTAATCATTGCATTCTGCAATAAAAAAAACATGATTCAAGAAAAACAAATCAAAATAAATGTTATTTACTAGGGATGCAACAATACAGTTAGTCCACGGTTCAATACATACCTCACTTTTTAACCACGGTTTTCGGTTCGGTTCGGTTCGGTTCTGATGGCTTGTCACATCAGTTTTTTGCTATTCTATTCTTAAGTGACAGGAACAGTAAGAGGTTAAGGAGAAAAAAGTCTATTTTTTATTGCAATACTCTTTCTTTAATTTACTTAAAAGACTTGGAAAAACCTTCCTTAAACTTAAAACTTTACTTAAAAAACCCTTGTACACATTCCTATTGTATTGTATAATATAAAATAAATATATATAAAGATTTACACTGGCAGCTCAGAGCTGTACAGCAGCATTTAAGCATGAAATTTAATGAATAAATGTAAAAATAAAACACCACATAGACTTCACTATAAAATACATTGATTCTTATTAAAGCTACTGTATTAGTTTTTCAGTCAAGAGCAGTGAGTGATTTTCTCTTTGTCTTTTGTTGTTGTATTTACATTAAAGGGATAGTTCACTCAAAAATGAAAGTTCTGTCATCGAGAAATGAATACAGGTTTGGAACAACATTAGAGTGAGTAAATAATGACATAATTTTAGAGGTGAACTGTGCCTTTAAGGACAGCGTGTTCACTATAGGCTGCGCTGCTGTCAATTTAAGACCTGCACGCATCTAATACATAGACACACATGATTTTACATTCACTTTAGACATAACCGACTGTGTTTATGTTAACCTTGTGTGTATTTGACAGTCTTAGCGCAGTAAGACGACTACTTAGTCCAGTAATCACGCGTTTGACAGGCGTTTAGTGCGCGCGCTCGGAGAAGCGCATGTTGAAACAGTGCATATGCACGCGAATGAAGGCTTTAAAACGCATGCAAATAATGTGATTGTGAATAACTATAGTGTTCCGTGAGTATAACTCTACCACTAACCTGTGATGTGAGTGTATGTCGTGTTGTTCAATATTGGGATGGAGGCAAATGATAGAATTTGTAGAAAAATAATTAATTAAATGCAAAACCGAAAAAACGCAATTCACAAGCTCGTATTGAACCGTGAATGCCGTACCGAACGGTTCAATATTATATTGAGAATTGTGGCATCCCTATTACATCCCTAGCTAGTGCAAGAATGTGTAGTATTGCAAAAACAACTTTTTTCCAAAAGATAAACAACTTAATTCAACAGCATTTGTAGCAATGTCATTGAAAAAAATAATCTTTGCAAACAATTATTTTGGTTACTGAGGGATAAACAATGTAAGTGAATGGGATCAAATGTTGAAGGCCATAGGGTCAGCCATCAAACACTGAACTGGACTAGATCCAAAAAGCAACAGTGTGAACACAAAGGGTTCTGAGACCACATTCCTACTGAAGTGGACCAAAAAAGGAGTCCTCTTTCAGGTACAGGGACAGTGTGAACGTGAAGACAACTGGGTCCTTTTTCACTTGGTTCACTTAAAGGAGTCTGAGTTCGGTTCTTTTAAAGAGGACCCAAGTGTGAAAGCACCCTTACTCACAGCACACAACTTTAGTCTGTTCACGGGTGCTCAGCTGTGACCGTCCCTGCATGAGATATTAGCTTAACCGTACTTCATATGGCCTGATTTAACATCAGCATGACAAAGTTTCACTTTCCTATTTGAGCTGCAGCCACCAGAATCAGCACAAATGCAAACGAGACAAGAATACACACAAGCAGACCAGCAGCCGCTGATAACATGGCAGATAAAGAGCGCGTGTGAGCTGAGGTCTGGGGCAATAAAGTGTGAGGATCAGCCTTTTCTGAAACAAACACAGCAGATAATAGAGCAAAGGTTGGGGGTCCTGAACACCTTTGTTTATGTATTATAAACTTAAAACATTAGAAATGGACCTATTGTGAGATGCACGTCTTTCTATTGAGATGCACACAGCATGAGCAGTCAAACGACTCTTATGAACTGATTCTTTTAATGAATCATTCAAAAGACTCACAAACAATGGTCCCTATTTTACGGATCTGAGCTCATGGTCTGAAGCTCTTATGCTGCGTTCACAAATTCAAATTCGCGTCTAGTTGGAAATAGACGTGCGTTCGAGGCTCTCCAGTAGCTGACAGCCGCTTTTTGTGTTTATAAAACCTTGTGTTTATATGCCTCTTTTCATTTACTTTTTTTTTATTAAACACATTAATATGTGGTTCAGACAATAAGTGTGCATATATGATTATGAAATTAAATATGATATATAACACAACCCAGTCTCTTTCTGTTAAATGTCAGTTTGTGTGTGATCAATAATAGCCATTATAAAAGAAAAAGGTATAAGAAGCTATACAAGAAATAAAGCTAACAATTCAGTCAAACAAAGTAAGCGCCAGTCGGCTACAACGGTTAAAAAAATACCACTATAACCAGTAGATGGCATCAGAGGAGCACTTATTTGACAAATTTATTCTTAGACATTATCAAATCACTATTATAGCATCTAAAATCTATATCTTTGTCATTTTAGTACATAAATAAATAGGAAAGTCTCGTTAAAAAAACAAAACAATTTCTCTTTTTTACATTTAACTCTGAATCCATGAATATTTAGCAATAAACTAGAGGCACACATTTTAATCAATGAGGTTTAAAAGAGGAGAACTGAGTGAATTGAGCTGATCCATCTCGTATTTGATGAAGTTTGCATCATTGATTCTGTTTATTACTGAGAAGCTGCTTTGAACGCGCTGTAGAGATAACCGTGATTTGACATGTAGTCAGTAGTTTTATATTGCATCACTGATTGTGAACTGATTATGTCTTTGTTTGCTTTGAATCAATCAAATGTGATTCATCTGGTTCGTTTCATGTCTTACAACTCTATATTGATGAATATTTTAGAGATAATGAATGTAAAGTGGCCGCTGACCTCTCTTGATCAGATCAGGTCAGCTTTATTTCTATAGTTTGAAGGGAAAGAAAAACAAAGCATTTGAGCAAGCAGAGCTAATGACAGCACAATCAAAACGACAGCAGTTAAAGTTCATTACGGACCCCATGATCGCTCTTCAACACGAGCTAATGCGAATCACACTCTCCCACTTACGGCCCTCTCGTCGGCTTTTACCGCATCATTTCCTCTCTGCAGGACATTTTCCAGCTGGTAGAGGAGTGTAAGCTATTGTGTGGAATAACAACAGCACAAATTAAAGCTGATTAGCCTGAACATGGACGTTCATATAGTGCGCAATGAACCAGCCAAGTGAGTTTTTAGGGTTTTTTAACCCTAAAACAATGAATAGTAAGTTCTGTCATATTATTAAATTACTTTTACAGTTTTTTGCCATGGTATGTATTCAGTATCGGTATTGAGGTATTTTAGTCTGGTATCGTATCGAAGTCATAATTTTGGTATCGTGACAACACTATTCTATATGAAAAGTATTTGCTGATATTCTCCTTTTTTGTCATGTTGGTTTACAAATTTGTACCTTTTTACATTTTTACTCTTTTAGTTTTACATTTTGTCAAGGGCTTGTTTACATTTATACTTTTTTATAGTACACTACTGAAGGCCAACGTTGCAAGTCAAATGATATTATTATATATTGATTAATAATAGATAGTTAGCTAATTTGTGTGCTTGTATATGTGCATTTCTGAAATGCATAACATGTACAAATCAATTTAAATTGTAATGTAGATGCATTTTCTGTGAAGCTGCTTTGAAACGATATGCATCGTGAAAAGCGCTATACAAATAAATTTGAATTGAAATTAAATGTTTTTAAGTAAAATTGTTTAAAATTATTGTGATAAATTAGTCGATAGATTAACCGATAAATTAGTCAATAGATTTATCGATTAATCGATAGATTAGTTGAAAGATTAGGCGATAGATTAGTCAATAGATTAGGCGATGGATTAGTCGATTAAGCAATAAATTAGTCGATAGATTAATCGGCAAACTAGGCGATAGATCAGCCGATAGATTAATCGATAAACTAGGCGATAGATTAGCCAATAGATTAATCGACAAACCAGTCGACAGATTAGACAATAGATTAATCGATAAACCAGTCGATAGATTAATCGATTAATTAGACAATAGATTAATCGATTAATTAGTCGATAGATTAGTTGAAAGATTAGGCGATAGATTAGTCAATAGATTAGGCGATGGATTAGTTGATTAAGCAATAAATTAGTCGATAGATTAATCGATAAACTAGTCGATATATTAGCCGATAGATTAAGCGATAAACTAGACGATAGATTAAGCGATTAATTAGTCGATAGATTAGGCAATAGATTAGTCAATAGATTAATCGATAAACCAGTCGATAGATTAATCGATTAATTAGTCGATAGATTAGGCGATAGATTAGTCAATAGATTAGGCGATGGATTAGTCGATTAAGCAATAAATTAGTCAATAGATTAATCGATAAACCAGGCGGTAGGCTAGCCAATAGATTAATCGATAAACCAGTCGATAGATTAATCGATTAATTAGACAATAGATTAATCGATTAATTAGTCGATAGATTAGTTGAAAGATTAGGCGATAGATCAGTCAATAGATTAGTCGATTAAGAAATAAATTAGCGATAGATTAATCGATAAACTAGTCGGTAGATTAGCCCGATAGATTAATCGATAAACTAGACGATAGATTAATCGATAAATTAGTCGACAGATTAGACGATAGATTAGTCAATAGATTAATCGATAAACCAGTCGATAGATTAATCAATTAATTAGTCGATAGATTAGGCGATAGATTAGTCAATAGATTAGGCGATGGATTAGTCGATTAAGCAATAAATTAGTCGATAGATTAATCGATAAACTAGCCGATAGATTAGCCGATAGTTTAATCGATAAACTAGATGATAGATTAGTCAATAGATTAATCGACAAACTAGTCGATAGATTAATCGATTAATTAGTCGATAGATTAATCAATATAAAAATAGTCGTTAGTGGCAGCCCTAGATTTGTATTTGTTTTGATGACAAATGAACTGTACCAACTTTTGTTTTTGGTTGTAAAAATACTCAAAAGCCACTATTCAGGAGGAACACTGGACCAGCTCTATACCCTCTCCAGGGTGCTGGGAGTTTGCGTGTTTTCTATCACTTCATGATAAGCATGAGAAGGCCCGCAGAGGAGCAGGAAGTGTGTGTGTGTGTGTGTGTGTGTGTGTGTGTGTGTGTGTGTGTGTGTGTGTGTACACATGCTCTGGAAAGGCTCGGGCGGGGCGATGGCGAGCGTCTAATGTTTGCCATTCCTGCTCCTGTCTACACAGCAGAGAAACAGAAAGAGTGGAAGACAAATAACCGGCTCTCCTGGAATGTGTCCGGCTCCAAACACAAACGTCCTCAGGGTAACGTTACCATTCCCGTCCAGCTCAGACAAGACGGAAGAGTTTCACACACTAACTGACCTAGTGTCAAACACACGCAGAGAACTTTGATAGTGGCATTAAATCATATCTGAGTTTGTGAATAAAACAACAAACCATGACAGTCACATAACGTGGAATTTAGCTTTACAAACATTTTCAAAATACATCACGTTTTTATTGTATTTTTGATCCAATAAATGCAGGTTTGGTGACAATATATTTTATATATATATATAATATTATTATTATATATATATTAGGGGGAGGGGAATCTAACATGTATAAATATATAATATATATCTAGTATATGAATTTCGACTTTTGTCAGAATTATATATACTGACATAAGTCGTATTTATGACATATTAAATCATAATTATGATACAAGATGAAATTATAACACTATGTTTTTTGTTTGTCAAAAAATTGTCAATGATATAAAGTCAAAATGATGATAAAAAGTCAAAATGATGACATACTAATTATGGATAAATCCTGATTATGAGATTAAAAAGTAAAAACTCCAATCAACTCCGGTCGGGGACAGAACATTAAAAACCGGGACTGTCCCCGGGAAACGGGGACATCTGGTCACCCTATCGTTGATCCAAGTGATTGACAGGTGATGCCAGGCGGCATATGACAGGTTGGGTCAAACCATCCTGGTATGGGGGAGACTCTGGGTTTTTAGGATAATGAAATTGAATAGCCTACTGAATATAAAATTCATTGTATGAACGTAAATGTTCCTGAAATATTTATTAAATAATTATTTTTAAAGGATTTTTGCATGGATGCTATACTTTTTAAATATATGTATATTTCAAAATCTCCCATTTGAGAACCACTGCAATATAGCACCGCTACCATATACAGAACATGTTAAGATATTAGGGGTGTAACGGTACACTAAACTGACGGTTCGGTCCGTACCTCGGTTCTGAAGTCCCGGTTCGGTATGGATTCGGTACAGCAGTTTTACAAAATTGCTTTTTATTAATTTTTATTCAACAGTGGTTTAATGAAAAAAATTGTGTCTGTCCTTAAATGAATTAAATTATAACTAAAAGTTTCTTAAAGATAATGCTGTAAACTATATAGGGAGCCCTTACTTACATATAGCTATTAAAGATTAACAACAGAGCCCAAACTATTAGCCTAAATTCAGTTGCTATTTATTTTTAGATATAATAATCAACACTCATAAGCTTCACATAAGCCAGTTTTTGCATTAACTTCTAAATCTAATTATTTGTATTCGTTGTTGAAATATAATCATTTAGTGGCTGTAATTTTCATGACAGGTTTATTTAAACATACATTAAATAAACAAGACATCACTAACAGGCTAAGTAGTATATAATGAATATATAACGGCTAATATAATGAATATAACGGCTAATATAATGAATATATAACGGCTAATATAATGAATATATAACGGCTAATATAATGAATATATAACGGCTAATATAGAATATAACGGCTAATATAATGAATATAACGGCTAATATAATGAATATAACGGCTAATATAATGAATATATAACGGCTAATATAATGAATATATAACGGCTAATATAATGAATATAACGGCTAATATAATGAATATATAACGGCTAATATAATGAATATATAACGGCTAATATAATGAATATATAACGGCTAATATAGAATATAACGGCTAATATAATGAATATAACGGCTAATATAATGAATATAACGGCTAATATAATGAATATATAACGGCTAATATAGAATATAACGGCTAATATAATGAATATAACGGCTAATATAATGAATATAACGGCTAATATAATGAATATAACGGCTAATATAATGAATATAACGAATATAACGGCTAATATAATGAATATAACGGCTAATATAATGAATATATAACGGCTAATATAATGAATATATAACGGCTAATATAATGAATATAACGGCTAATATAATGAATATAACGGCTAATATAATGAATATAACGAATATAACGGCTAATATAATGAATATAACGGCTAATATAATGAATATAACGGCTAATATAATGAATATAACGGCTAATATAATGAATATATAACGGCTAATATAATGAATATAACGGCTAATATAATGAATATAACGTCTAATATAATGAATATAACGGCTAATATAATGAATATAACGGCTAATATAATGAATATAACGGCTAATATAATGAATATAACGGCTAATATAATGAATATAACGGCTAATATAGTGCATGTATTCAGTGAAAGAGTTGATTTCTCTAGTGAGCTACAGCTGTGGACACTGAATGACTTCTGAGTAAACGTGATTCTGCATGACATTGTTTACAAGCAGTTTTATTGTCTTTCCGCGGTTGAAACACAGATGGAGCGATTACACGACATATGATACATTTCAGTAAGTTGTAATGTATCCTCAACATACCTTAAGATGTATTAATTTATGTTTATTCTTTAGGAAGAGATGATCGATTGACTCGCGCGCTGCCGCTTTAAGTTGAACTGATACGCATCTATCAGTCACGTCACATTAAAGAGTTAAAACGGCATTTATCGTTTGAATTTCGTGATAAAATGGACTGAATACTTAATATGTTCGTGTGGGAACTCGGATTGAAGTGTGTTCCGCGCTTACAACAAGCCGACTGTGAACTGTTAAAGATTACATTCATAATCGTTCGGTACAGCCGTGCACCGTACCGGAAGCCCTGTACCGAAATGGTTCAATACGAATACGTGTACCGTTACACCCCTATAAGATATTGTGCTATATAGCACCAAAAGTGGTTCCTCTATGATTACGACGAAGAACCAATTTTAGTGCCATATAGAACCTTTTTTTTTAGTGTGTATATACAAAAAGCTACAGTGAAAAGAAAACACTTTAATGCAAAAAAGGTTGCAGAGCTGGTTTCCAAAGGTTAGTTTAGTTCACTAACACAACACTTAACCGGTGGGAAAATTTCCTCACCGTCACATCCCTACACTAGACTTGATCAGATCTGCTGTAATGCCGTTAAAGAATCAAGCCCTCACTGCTAAACCCAATCGACTGCACGTTTGACGGCTCAAATCATGAATTCATGCACTCTTAAAAAATAAAGGGTCGCCTCTGATGCCAAACAACAACCGTTTTAGTCGCCAAAGAGCCTTTCAGTGATCAGCAAGAGTGTATTAAACATGCCTGAGAGCAAAGGTCTGGTGTGTGTTCATGTCTGTCAGTCACAGACACAACATGAGCTGATGTTTGAGCTTTATGATCTCCTCATAAAGTTCAAATGACCTGCACAACAGGTGAAAACAAACCCCATAATGCGAGAGAGCATTGAGCAGCTTCACTGAGCTGCAGTCATCTGTGTCCTCACTGAAGCTCTGCGTGAACTTTGACCTTAAAAACTGCACTCGAAGGGGAGAGAACAGAGTGAAAATGAAAGAATGAGAGGGAATGTTTATAGCCGTCTTCTGTCAGAAACATTCCCACATCTGCTCCAGCTGTTGCACACACACACACACACACACACACACACACACTTACACGCTTCTGTAAAATCATAAAAATTCCAAATTATATTAATAGTTTCAGCTTTGTCTCAATTTGTATCTTATGATTATGACTTAAATTTCAACGTTATAATCTCATAATTATGATTTAATATGTCATAATTTAAAAATGATCTCATAATTATGACGTACTCATAATTGGTATGTCATAATTTTGACTTTATATCGAGGCAAAGTCAAAATTTTGACTTAGTATGTTATAATTTCAATTTTTATCACGATTATAACGTCATATTTTCAACTTTTTAATCTCATAATTATGACATTTCCGTCACAATTTTGACTTATGACAAATTAATGTAAAATTAATTATATTATGACTGTCATCATTTTGACTTCAGTTCATAATTTTGACTTTTTATATCATTATGGCATAAATTAATGTAAAGGTAATTATATCATGACATATTAGTCATACTTTTGTCTTCATATCATAATTTTGACTGTCAAAAATAAGACTTTAGTATGTCATAATTTCTACTTTTTGTCATAATTTCTACTTTTTATGTCAATTTAGACTTCTCACAATTATGAATTAGTATGTAATAATTTTGACTTTACATCATAATTTTGACTTTTTATATCATTACAGTCAAATTTAAGACTTAGTATATTATAATTTCTACTTTTTGTCATAATTATCTCATGATTATGACTTATTCATAAGCAGTATGTCCTAATTATTAACTTTACATCATAATTTTGACTTTTTTATCATTATGACAGTCAAATTCATAACTTAGCATGTCATACTTTCTACTTTTTGTCATAATTTTTACTTTTTATGTCAATTTCGACATCTCACAATTATGAATTAGTACGTAATAATTTTGACTTTACATCATAATTTTGACTTTTTATATCATTACAGTCAAATTTATGACTTAGCATGTCAATTTCTACTTAGTCGAAATTATGACAAAAAGTTGAAATTATGACAGTTATCTCACAATTTTGACTTACTAGTCATAATTAGTATGAAATCATTTTGACTAGTATCATAATGTTTACTTTTTATATCATGACAGTCGAAATTATGACTTAGTATGTTATAATTTCAACTTTTTGTCACAATTATCTCATGATTATGACTTATTCATAAGTAGTATGTCCTCATTTTTGACTTTACATTATAATTTTGACTTTTTATATCATTATGACAGTCAAATTTATGACTTAGCATGTCATAATTTCTACTTATTGTCATAATAATTACTTAGTCATAATTAGTACGTAATCATTTTGACTTTACATCATAATTTTGACTTTTTATATCATTATGACCGTCAAAATTATGACTTAGTATGTTATCATTTCTACTTTTATCTCATAATAATTACTTAGTCATAATTAGTATGTAATAATTTTGACTTTACATCATAATTTTGACTTTTTATATCATTATGACAGTCAAAATTATGACTTAGTATGTTATAATTTCTACTTTTATCTCATAATAATTACTTAGTCATAATTAGTACGTAATCATTTTGACTGTATATCATAATGTTTACTTTTTATATCATTATGACAGTCAAAATTATGATTTAGTATATTATAATTTCTACTTTTTGTCATAATTATCTCATGATTATGACTTATTCATAAGCAGTATGTCCTAATTATTAACTTTACATCATAATTTTGACTTTTTTATCATTATGACAGTCAAATTCATAACTTAGCATGTCATACTTTCTACTTTTTGTCATAATTTTTACTTTTTATGTCAATTTCGACATCTCACAATTATGAATTAGTACGTAATAATTTTGACTTTACATCATAATTTTGACTTTTTATATCATTACAGTCAAATTTATGACTTAGCATGTCAATTTCTACTTAGTCGAAATTATGACAAAAAGTTGAAATTATGACAGTTATCTCACAATTTTGACTTACTAGTCATAATTAGTATGAAATCATTTTGACTAGTATCATAATGTTTACTTTTTATATCATGACAGTCGAAATTATGACTTAGTATGTTATAATTTCAACTTTTTGTCACAATTATCTCATGATTATGACTTATTCATAAGTAGTATGTCCTCATTTTTGACTTTACATTATAATTTTGACTTTTTATATCATTATGACAGTCAAATTTATGACTTAGCATGTCATAATTTCTACTTATTGTCATAATAATTACTTAGTCATAATAGTATGAAATCATTTTGACTGTATATCAGTGTTTACTTTTTATATCATTGACAGTCGAAATTATGACTTAGTATGTTATAATTTCTACTTTTATCTCATAATAATTACTTAGTCATAATTAGTACGTAATCATTTTGACTGTATATCATAATGTTTACTTTTTATATCATTATGACAGTCAAAATTATGATTTAGTATATTATAATTTCTACTTTTTGTCATAATTATCTCATGATTATGACTTATTCATAAGCAGTATGTCCTAATTATTAACTTTACATCATAATTTTGACTTTTTTATCATTATGACAGTCAAATTCATAACTTAGCATGTCATAATTTCGACTTTTTATGTCATAATTCCTGCTTTTTAGTGCCATAAGTAACATAGACTAAGGCATTTTTTCCATATGTGGCGCAAATGGGCTTTCACACAGTTCTTCTGGATGTTTGTTTTGATATTTTCCATGTAGGTCTCTTGGAAGGAAACTCCCAGCAGAGACAAAAGGAAAACCAGGATGCAACTGTTGCCTCAGATCCCGACAAAAGACTGAACTTTACTTTCCAGCGAGTCTTTATGATCCCAAAGCGAGCAGGTTTTCATATTCTGATGTTATTATGATCATCATCACCTCACCTGTGATTTTCCCCCCGGTGTCTCCGTGTCCCCTCCGGTGCTGCAGGAGGAAATAACCGTTGGATTTGTCCGTGACCCAAAGCTTGAGCGCGTTTTTCAGCACAACTTCTTCAGGAGTGATCCACATCCTCACACACACTCGCAGTGCGGCTCGTGTTGTTGTTTCTAGTACGCACACGCAGTCTCATATTCCGCCCATAACTGCAGTTCCTCTTTCAGCGACTGTTTATTTCCGCTTTTTTCCAGCCTTTCCTGCTCGCGGTTCCGGCGACAGAAGTTTCATTTCACGTCAAGATAAGCCTCGATTATCGGTCTCAGCTGACCGTTGCAGACTGACGGGAATTCTCGACGCGTTTGACTGTATTAACGGATCCTGACAAGTCTTGTTATACTGTCAATCGTGACTGTGGTGAAATAAAAGCCTACCGTTATATTTTAGCACAATTTACCTCAGAATCACAGCCGCTCCAATCACAAACTCTGCCTGTCAATCACTCGCGCGCACGGGATTGCTGACCTGTATCTGAGGGCGGGAATTTCGAGAAAAGGGGCGGGGCGACAACGAAATGGGCGGGCTAATTCAGTGACTGATTAACAGCTGCTCCAATCACAAAAACCCCCTGACCTGTCAATCATTTGCACACTCGGGTTTGCTGACCTGCATCTGAGGGCGGGGCTGTGATGACGCGTTTTAACGGTCAATCCTGCAACGTTTTTTATATTTCATTTTTTTAAATGTATGTACATTTATAACACTGCACTTTGTATTGTATTTATATTGTAATAGTTATTTCTGCTGTGGACTGACGGTAAAATTGACATTTCTCCCTTCTGACTGTTGTTATCAATCTCTCTCTATTTTTTTTCCTCTTTTTGAAAGTTGTAAAAACACTTTTGTTGCATTTTTCTTTTGCTATTTAAGCAAATGGGAGCACAAACAATATTTAATGTAGTTCCCGCTATAGAAATGTACCCAATTATGACGACTTCCGCTTCTGAGAAACCCTGATATGTGAAAAGGGTCAGTTCAGTGATTAACAGCTGCTCCAATCACAAAAACTCTCTTTGCCTGTCAATCATTTGCTCACTCGGGTTTGCTGACCTGAATCTGAGGGCGGGGTTTAGAAAAAGGGGCATGGTGACAACAAGATGGGCGGTCTAATTCAGAGACCAATTAACAGCTGCTCCAATCACAATAACTCTCTGCCTGTCAATCATTTGCATGCTTGGGTTTGCTGACCTGTATCTGAGGGCGGGGTTTAGAAAAAGGGGCGGGATGTCAATGAGATGGGCGGTCTAATTCAGTGACCAATTAACAGCTGCTCCAATCACAAAAACTCTCTGCCTGTCAATCATTTGCTCACTTGGGTTTGCTGACCTGTATCTGAGGGCGGGGTTTAGAAAAAGGGGCGGGATGTCAACGAGATGGGCGGTCTAATAAAGTTACCAATTAACAGCTGCTCCAATCACAATAACTCTCTGCCTGTCAATCATTTGCGTGCTTGGGTTTGCTGACCTGTATCTGAGGGCGGGGTTTAGAAAAAGGGGCGGGATGTCAATGAGATGGGCGGTCTAATTCAGTGACCAATTAACAGCTGCTCCAATCACAAAAACTCTCTGCCTGTCAATCATTTGCTCACTTGGGTTTGCTGACCTGTATCTGAGGGCGGGGTTTAGAAAAAGGGGCGGGATGTCAACGAGATGGGCGGTCTAATACAGTTACCAATTAACAGCTGCTCCAATCACAATAACTCTCTGCCTGTCAATCATTTGCGTGCTTGGGTTTGCTGACCTGTATCTGAGGGCGGGGTTTAGAAAAAGGGGCGTGGTGACAACAAGATGGGCGGTCTAATTCAGAGACCAATTAACAGCTGCTCCAATCACAAAAGCTCTCTTTGCCTGTCAATCATTTGCGTGCTCGGGTTTGCTGACCTGTATCTGAGGGCGGGGTTTAGAAAAAGGGGCGCATGTCAACGAGATGGGCGGTCTAATACAGTGACCAATTAACAGCTGCTCCAATCACAAAAACTCTCCGTCTGTCAATCATTTGCACTATCGGATTTGCTGACCTGTATCTGAGGGCGGGGTTTAGAAAAAGAGCGGGTGCGACAACGAGACGGGCGGTCTAATTCAGTGACCGATTAACAGCTGCTCCAATCACAAAAACTCTCCATGCTGACCTGTACCCGAGGCGGGGCCTTAATGGGGCGGGGCGTTCAAGGGATAGGCGGTCTAATTCAGTGACCGATTAAGCACATATAATTATTTATTTCAGTATCTTTTTACTAATAATTTAAATAATATTATCATATATATATATATATATATATATATATATATATATATATATATATATATATATATATATATATATATATATATACTCACCTAAGGGATTATTAGGAACACCTGTTCAATTTCTCATTAATGCAATTATCTAATCAACCAATCACATGGCAGTTGCTTCAATGCATTTAGGGGTGTGGTCCTGGTCAAGACAATCTCCTGAACTCCAAACTGAATGTCGGAATGGGAAAGAAAGGAGATTTAAGCAATTTTGAGCGTGGCATGGTTGTTGGTGCCTGACGGGCCGGTCTGAGTATTTCACAATCTGCTCAGTTACTGGGATTTTCACGCACAACCATTTCTAGGGTTTACAAAGAATGGTGTGAAAAGGGAAACACATCCAGTATGGGGCAGTCCTGTGGGCCAAAATGCCTTGTTGATGCTAGAGGTCAGAGGAGAATGGGCCGACTGATTCAAGCTGATAGAAGAGCAACTTTGACTGAAATAACCACTCGTTACAACCGAGGTATGCAGCAAAGCATTTGTGAAGCCACAACACGCACAACCTTGAGGCGGATGGGCTACAACAGCAGAAGACCCCACCGGGTACCACTCATCTCCACTACAAACAGGAAAAAGAGGCTACAATTTGCACCAGCTCACCAAAATTGGACAGTTGAAGACTGGAAAAATGTTGCCTGGTCTGATGAGTCTGGATTTCTGTTGAGACATTCAGATGGTAGAGTCAGAATTTGGCGTAAACAGAATGAGAACATGGATCCATCATGCCTTGTTACCACTGTGCAGGCTGGTGGTGGTGGTGTAATGGTGTGGGGGATGTTTTCTTGGCACACTTTAGGCCCCTTAGTGCCAATTGGGCATCGTTTAAATGCCACGGCCTACCTGAGCATTGTTTCTGACCATGTCCATCCCTTTATGACCACCATGTGCCCATCCTCTGATACTTCCAGCAGGATAATGCCCCATGTCACAAAGCTTGAATCATTTCAAATTGGTTTCTTGAACATGACAATGAGTTCACTGCACTAAAATGGCCCCCACAGTCACCAGATCTCAACCCAATAGAGCATCTTTGGGATGTGGTGGAACGGGAGCTTCGTGCCCTGGATGTGCATCCCACAAATCTCCATCAACTGCAAGATGCTATCCTATCAATATGGGCCAACATTTCTAAAGAATGCTTTCAGCTCCTTGTTTAATCAATGCCACATAGAATTAAGGCAGTTCTGAAGGCGAAAGGGGGTCAAACACAGTATTAGTGTGGTGTTCCTAATAATCCTTTAGGTGAGTGTATATATACACGCAAATGAACAGAGGCAAACAAGAGTGTGTCCATTTATTTTATGATTATATTTATACAAAATTATTTTGCCGTGAATCAAGATTTTTGTTAAAAAGAATTAAAACATTGAAATGCAAATGTTGAAATTGAAACTATGACTCATGTTGAATTTTAAATGTGGTATGTTATATACTTAATATATAATAATAACAAAATATAACAACACATATTTACAAAATACCTTAAATGAGCTTTACAAACACCTACTTTTACTCATTTTAAAAGTAGAAATATTATATCACTACCTTATATTTGATTTGTTATGATTAATGTTTTTCATGGTTGCCTTTTATTATGTGTTCATTGTTCAAAATGTTAAGATAAATATAAATATATTGCTTCATTTTGTTTTCTGAAACAGTAGATACAAGCTTTTGGTTAGTCTACTAAGATTAAAGATTATGAACAAGGACAGCGAAGATACAAGAGCAAAGTAGACTAAACACATGGATTTACGTACATAAATATAAGAAAAGCACAGTTAAATCACTAAAGAAAAGCATAAAAACGAGGTAATTTTGCATTGTGTACAAGTCAGAGGGATACAATTACGACATATTTAAGGGTTTTTATAATTTAAAAAATATCGTTGAGAACAAATGAGTGGTTTACTTCTGTAAGGATAAAATAAAGGAACTTAAAATTGATTGGTTATCTTACAATAAAAAAGTAAATGGACATCTCGACAAGTCTGTCACGCCTGTCACGTGGTTTGATTGACAGCGCTATCTGGACATTAAGTGCACGGCACTACAACGCCATAAATGGGCATTCAGAAACAAGGCGGAAAACGGTGCAACACTAATTACCGTCCTACACACTTCTGTTCCGCTCGAGTTTATATGTTCGCATTAATCGTCTTGCGCAAATATATGTTTCCAACATGACGTTGAAGTGTTTATTTTGATTTCACAGCTTATTTGAATTAATAAAACTGATTAAAAAGCGGATGTTTGATGTTGTTTATGTCACGGACGTGTCTTGTGTTCGGTCGGAAGAGAATGAGGAGCGCTCCTTCTGTTTCCGGCGCGGTGAGAGCAGAGGTGTGATTCACAAAGCTCAGAGATGCAGGTTTGTGTGTTTAAAAACCTTTAATTCACGTTAAATTGGACTTCAAATGGTCGTTAACTTCTTGATGTGTTAGAGCAGTTGCTGGTTATGATGATAATGATAGTTTAGTGAAGATATTTAGACTAGTAAATGTCTTAATCTACACATACACCCTGAGAAAATACGATTATATTGTGTATATGTTATACTTTGGTTGGTTTTACACTGTAGAAATATATTTTTCGACGTTGTAAACTAAACAAAAGGCACGTTTTGTAAGAAAATGCTGTTTTAGTTGTTCAACATCCAATAATTTCACGTTTACTTTAGTGTTACTTGCCTTTTCTAACTGTTCCTGGAGTTTATTAGTAGTTTCCGAGTACAAAATGATCTAAAATAAATAATTTTTCATAAAAAATGTCATTTCCAGCCCTGAAAAAGCCATGCAAATGAGTAAAATGATGAAAGTCATGGATATTGTAAGGAATATAAATGTTTTAGTGTAATAATTTAGAGTTTTAGTAATTCCACGCAAAAATGTCACATCCATAACGCCAACTAAATACCATGGCATTATGTTGGTGTTATGGATGTGACAGTTTTCCGCGGAATTGCCCTTTAAATGTATTATTGATTGATCGTTTCATATGATTTGTAAAAAGCCTTGATTCAGTAATAACTTCTGCTCTGTGAACTCTGAAACTGAGGTTTCCCTGCGTGTGGTCGATAACATCATGTCTCTGAATGTGTGTTATTGTGAATGTAGGACCCAAATGAAGACACCGAGTGGAATGACATCCTCAGGAGGAAAGGCATTCTCCCTCCTAAAGAAAAACCGGAGGAGGAGGAAGACGACGACCAGCTTCTTCAGCCTCAGTCTATTGGTAAGATTAGGTTATGTCACACAATTATAGTTTAAAGCATAGATTAGGGATGGGCGATACCACTTATTTTGTTATCGATACGATACTGATACTTATAAGGCCAGTCTCACTGATATCGATACCGATACGATACTTCTAAACTGAACTTTTATATTATTACATTCATTAAATTATTAAAATTACTAAGAGTAAAATGGGTAAAGATACCCATTTAACATTATATTTGAAAGGAATTTTAACATTCAATATGCCTTAATTGCAACTTATTATATCATATTTTTGTTTGTAACACATGGTTAATATAAATTTACTTGTAGTGGTAACCATGGAAATCTACAAATACTAGTTGAACTATGTTTTTTTTTTAATTTTCATAAGGGACTGCCAGTGACAGGAAGTTGCACTCATAAAATGCAACCTTTTTTATTATGACAAGATTTATATTAACATTAGTTACAGAATAGAATATGATCAATATCAGCTTTTAACATTAAATTTAAAGAGTAGCCTAATTGCTCTATGTAGGCTACAGTTTCTATTTGTTTACTGTGAAATAACTCAAACATATGTATTTTTTTGTCTTCTGATGAGTGTTGTTCAGAGCTGCGTTTCCAAAAGCATCAATGGTTTCTTATGATAGTTTTGGGAAACGCAGCTCTGTTTGAATACAGTGTCCGCAGTGAGCAAACGCTCTCTGTGATTGATTGGTTCGGTCTTGCAGCATTTGTGCGTTCAGATCATGGTTCAGATGAGCAGGAAAATAGTCCTATACTACACAACTATTCGGTAACATAGGTTATTCGTATTGTATGCATTAAATCTCTTTAAATAAACAAAATTACTGGTTTAAAAAAACGCCTTAGTATCGATATTTTTATTTGAGTACCGATACTTTTCGATGCTCACATCGATATATCGATACTTCATATCGATACGCCCATCCCTAGCATAGATATGTATACGTAGATGCCCCATTCGACCGCTCCAGGCACGTCGACGCACCGCCATTTTAGAACGGTCAACACTTCAGATGCTGTCAATCATCACTCGCATAAAAAAACAACAGCCTCTGTGAAGCCCAGCGCGATTTAAATTCCCTAAGAAATTGGATAACCTTTCACAGGTGATAATGTGTTGGTTTGTTTTTGCATATTTTAAATAAATTTATAATAATTTATCTTTTTGACTCATAATTTATCATTTTCCCTGTTCTTAAAAATGGTTTAAATTTATGATTTTTGAGAATTTAAGCTTTCAGATAATAGCTAGGGATGCACCGATATGAACATTTTGGCCGATACCGATAACCGATAATTCTTTATATTTGAAAGCCGATGACTGATATATTGGCCGAAAAATCTAAATTCAAATTTTAATAAACTCTGAGAGCCTGATTACAAAAACAAAAGGCTCACCATTAAAAGCCATGTCCCAAACACTTCAACATACAGTATATCAACATACCTATACAGTACAGTAGCCTATTAGAACCAGTGTAACATTAGTGATAACATTCGTTAATTAAAAGAGTTGGCTGTGTTCGTTGTGTCGCGCAACTATTATACCCTCAATAAGACGCGGAGATGTTTGAGTATGAAACAAGCACGGTTGAGCGCAAAGCAGAGAGAAAGCGGGCGAGCCGTGCTGTACCCGTCGTTCCACGCAGCGGAAAAGCAAACCGTGTCGAAAAGCGCCATTAGCCCTTTAACTATCACCCCCCTTATTGAGAATACACATGAAAATGCACTATCCAAACTTAAAGGGCTGTAATTCAAGAAAGCTTTGGAATATAGATCAAAGTTTGATCTCGTTTTAAAGACGACACTCTGCAGATTATTTCTGAAGTGAAGTGAAAGCAATTCAAAATATGAAAGTACGAAAGAGTTATGGAAGTTTAAATTTACTTTAAATGAAAAATACTGTACTAAATATTTTTTATTTCATATAAAATATATATTTTACAAAAAAGAATTTACTCTAAAATGACTATGAAATCAAAGCCATATGTCTAACCAATTTGTGTCCAAATTTGAAGTTGATATCAAAAAAATTAAAGTCCCCATGAGATGTTGTTTAGGCGCTGTACCAAAAATAGCCACCGGGTGTCATTCAAATTCCATTTATTGTTTTTTTTTTTGATGCCTTTTTTTAAACTTCTGTCCAAATATCACTTCCATCACAAAAGTCACCAAATATGGACCCTTGAGACTCAGACCTTTCCGACAATATGTGTTTTGTCAAGATTGGAAAAGATTTTGTATATAAAGTAGTTAAAATAATTGTTGTAATATGAAACATGACACCGCCCACTAGGGGGAGGAGCCCGCTAGAATAATTTAGAGTAACGTTTCCATGGTAACCCAATGTCCGATTTCAAAGCGGTTTTCACAGGATAAATTTTGAGTTTGTAAGCTTTCAAATGATACCTAATTTATGATAATTACTTAAATATATGATACGGAAAAAAAGGCGATCAAAAAAAGAGCACCAGGCGTCCCACCTGTGGGACGGTGACCGTGAAGAGGTTAATAAATCGAAAAAGTGTGTTAATTGCAGCAAAAGCGACGCCACATGGCACGGGAGCACCACGGTGGTGATTCAGCACCTAAAACGAAAACATCTTGTAGTCCTTGAAAAGTCACTACAAAATCCCACTTTTGTTCCGTTTGGAAGTGAGGAGCGCGACGTCCCTCCAGCAGCTCTTCTGGTGCTCGTTTACTCGTTATCCAGCTTGACAAGTTAGCGTTAGCTTGCTAATAACAGCAGTAAAGCAGGGGTGGTGTAGTTTGCAAGACTAAAGACACGTTTTTATTCACTTGCCTTTTTTGGCCCATTCATTTTTCAATCTGTTGCTATGTTAATTTAGTTGACAAATAATATGTCAATATTTTTAATCAACAACATTTTTCAGACAAAAACGAGACAAATCAAAACCAGCTTTGAATGACAAAAACTATGACTAATATCTATTGTCATTTTCGGTCAGCATTCAAGTCAAGTCAACTTTATTTATATAGCGCTTTTAACAATGCAGATTGTTTCAAAGCAGCTTTACAGTGTTAAACAGGAAAATAATGCAGCCTAATTTTATTCAGCTGTATAGCCATTTGATGTCATCAGTTCATTTCAATTTCCATACGGTGACAGTGTGGGCTTTAGATCAATAATTAGATCAGTAATTTAGTTTATATGGTTAATTTGGTTTATTAATTAGATTTATTTTGAAAAATTTAGTGTCCCCAACTGAGCACGCCAAGCCAGAGGCAACAGTGGCAAGGAAACCAAAACCCCATCATGTGACCTAATGGAGAAAAATAAACCTTGGGAGAAACCAGGCTCAGTCGGGGTGCCAGTTCTCCTCTGGCCCATTAACAAACAGCGTATTATTATTATTATTATTATTATTATTATTCTGGCTGCTTTACAGGTCAGAGGTCATAATAGATCGGAATATTCGAAGGACCGGAGGCAACACGCTGGAGACGATTCGGTCTTAAAGTGACAGCAGTCCATTAACCTGCTTCCATTTGTGCTCTTAATATTAATCAAACAACAAAATACAGAGAAAATAACCTCTTTAGTTTTAATAAGGATTCATTATATTTATTATGCATGAATTATTTAATCTATAAGGAATGTTGTTATAAAGAATGCATATCATTAATTGAAAATAAGACAGTGTGTTCTTCTTTAGGAGGAGTAGTTTTATTTAATTGTTACATAATATTTGTTTATATGTCACAGCAGTTAAATCTGTGTCTGTATTGCATGTTTAAACTTTAATATCATTCATATTAATAGGTTAATACAGTAGATGTTTTCTCCAGGAGTATATAATGGGTTTGGACACTTTAGAGAAACTCTTAGCGCATTACAATTTAACTAAACCCATTAAATTTTGTTTGTGAGTGTGTGCGTCTGAGTGTAGTGTAGAGAACAAGTTCTAACATCCTGTTACGTTTTCTGATTAGTATTTTTCTTTATAAAAATAAAAAAAAAAGGTTTATAGATTTATTGTAGCAACCTGTGCACTTTCTGAAGAATGTTTTGAACTGGGAATTTGCACTGTCCGTTCTGTTTTTGAATAAAGGATTGGAAATTAATGTCTTTTTTAAAAAAAATCTGATTAATCGAAGAAGAAATAATAATCGAATATTAAAATAATCGTTAGTCACAGCCCTACTCAAATCCAGCGTTGGTGAAGCAGTAATACGTAAAAGGATTTGCATAAATGTATAACATTTAACTGACATTTTTCAGCACATTTCCTTCATAAATGAACTCCTCTATGAGACTTGTGTGTTCGCTGGTTCATCAACACAACATTAGTGATGTTTTTGGCGCACACATTGTAATACTTGAGCGCTGATACAGCGAGTAAACAGAAATGGCGTCTCACTCAGGGCCGTGTCTATGCTAAAAGGGCCAATCATCAACAGGCATGGGCGAGGCTTCCCTACTCTGATGTAGGAGTGGGGGAAATATGAGAGATTGATGGGGATTATAAGACAAGTATTGTGTGGATTTTTACCATTATAGGCTGGTTGTTTACACACATCTATGTTCAAACACTGTATTTTGCATAATAGGTCCCCTTTAAATATTTTTGTTCCTCCTTGTCATCAGAGAATCTGTTTTGCTTATCCTGAAGCCTGTGAAACAGTAAATATGTGACCTGATATCCTGCTCTTTTGCAGTGAAGACCTATGAGAGCATGACTCTAGAGGAGCTGGAGGAAAATGAAGATGAGTTTAATGATGAGGATGAACTCGCCATGGAGATGTACAGGTACATATGTGTGCGTTACTGATGAAATCCAGCATTATGTTCTAGTTAGGGCCCTATGATGACACACAGTTAAATTTGATGAGTAAATAAAAAGCAGGTCAGTAAATTTAAATCCAATCGCAATATAGACTAGTGTCTGTGAATATTAAACCACAAAAAGACTATTTAAATAGGAATTGGACATATTCTGCGTGTCTCTGTGTGATTGAATGGCACAGACATGTGGTTACACACACACACACACACACACACACACAACGCTTGCGTGTTTCCAGCCTCTGCCGTCTCACTTATATGAGGACATGAACTTCATATTCACAGCATTTTACCGTTTCATCTGAGAAAAACTATCGTCATAATATCATAAACACTCAGAAACTCAAAGTCTTCATGGCAACCTGTCAAAATAAGTTTGATTGAACTTGACAGAAATATATTACTGTTGTATAGTAGAATTTAGATGCATCTCAGTGTAATAATAATACTAACACTAATAATAAATGATCAAAACGTAATTTTTTTTAAGGAATAATCCTTAATTTTTCATCCATGAAAAAGCTCATTGTGCAGCACGTGGTGTAACGAAAACTGTTTGTTTAATTTCATATGATTAAAAGATCAATTAATTTAATGCTTTGTCTTTATTTGATTATCAAAAAATATACAAGACAGACTTTGTTGGGAAGAAATCGTAGAAATAAATATATACATTTAATTAATTAGACATGCTTTTTGATTATTAAAATTGAATTAAACCATTTAAGTAGAATCCAGAAAACAATTTGGTAAAAAATAAAATGGAATTTGAGGGGAAAAACATATTTCGTAAGACCCTAAACAAGTTATTTTTTTGTTAAACTTAATGTTAAATTGTACAAGTTTCATGATTTCAATTAATTAGACATGCTTTTTGATTGCTAAAAAAAATTATTTGACTATTAAAATGGACTCCAAAAAAATTTAAATGTAAAAAAAATGTATTTGGGAAAAAATAAAGCGGATTTCATAGGTCCCTGTGTTTTATTCCTTGATTGTAGGGGTGGCACGGTACATGGAAAAAAACCATGTTCGCTCGTCTCGGTTCGGAGCTTGTGCGTCGCACTGTTCGCGCATGCGCAATGTATCCTCGTGCCCGTATGTTACCTCAGACAGTGGATGTCCTTTTCGCAGAAAAAATAAGAGGTGTGTGTGGACATGCAGTAAAGTAAAAGTGGAGTGCTGCAGGTCACGTCACATGTAGAAATGAAAGTGGGAGAGTTAAGGAAGGCTGCCCGGAGTTGG
Source organism: Romanogobio albipinnatus (assembly GCA_023566225.1). NCBI lineage: Eukaryota > Metazoa > Chordata > Actinopteri > Cypriniformes > Gobionidae > Romanogobio > Romanogobio albipinnatus. Next base: position 3,395,234 of record CM042243.1, on the reverse strand, counting down.
AGGATGCGCTAGCATCGTATAGCAGGGCAGATGCAGTGCGGAGAACGGCATACACACATACACACACACACACACACTGGTAGTGTTCGTCGCGTGAGTCGCGCAGCTGAACCGCGGCTCGTGGATTGCAAATATAGTCAATTTTGTCACATTTTCCGGTGTTCTCCTCCGACCCCTGTCTGTCTCGTGCTTTGATTTATGATGGGAAACGTACCGGTATATCTGCTGCAAATGCGACCGTGTTCCCCTCTGTCTCATACACACATTCATATGTTGTATATAAGTAATTCACATGATAAATGTAACATTTAAAAGTTAAGATGCTTCTAGTTTTAATAATTTAAACATGCCTTTGAAGTTTGGGCAAAAACTTCTGGCAGTGTTGTGTTTTCGTGTATTTTATTTTTTCACAGCGCTGGATGTCATATGGTGATTGTGACACTTCATGGTGAAATGTGTTAATCGGGTCAGCTGAATTAAAGCCACAGTGCATTGTTCTGATCAAAATTGATATGATTAACATGAAAAATGTTACGCCAATGTGTCGGACTCGGTAGACAGCCAGTTAGGAAACAACTTAATATAACAATTTTTAATACTGTATCCTAAATTGTGGATGATTAAGCCATATATACCATATGCTGAAGTAAATTTCTGGAGTGTTAACGATTAAAAAACAACAACAACAAGAACCGTACAGAACCGAAAACCGTGACCCTAAAACCGTGATACGAACCGAACCGTGGGTTTTGTGAACCGTGCCACCCCTACTCGATTGGCAGTTGTTTTTGTCACTGATAAATAAAGCACAGTGTTTTTGCAGTGCATTGATATTCAATATTCAATGTTAAACTTCTGCTATTAATTTTGAAGAATCAATTGTGGATCATTTCAGTCTTCGTCTTGTGAAATTTTCACTTCAGATTCAAGTTTGAAAATCTCCCATTCAGAGAATGTGTGGCACTGAAACTCAAGCACTTGAGTCCGTTTAACTGCAAAGACAGTGTTTCATTACGCTGAGTGCCAACAGAAATCACGTTTTGTTAGCTGTTCCAAAGTTGTGAATTTAATTTATGCTCACAATTTCATCCACTGAGTCAAAGAGAACAAAGTCATCACTTCCTCATAAACTGGCACTAAATATCAAATATCAGCTGCAGGAGAAGCCACTGTATGGAGTATAATTACTTGATGTATAATAATTTACTTGTGTCTCAGAGCATGCAGACAAACGCAATAAAGTTATCTTTCTTTTAATGTGATTATCTCAAAATGAGCATAAAATTAGGTGGATGGAAACTAAAGACTAAACACTACAAGGTTACGAATGTCCAGTGAATAATGGTTTATCGTCTCTCTCTGACAGACAGAAGAGGCTTGCGGAGTGGAAAGCCAACCAGATAAAGAACGCGTTTGGGGAGTTGACCGAGATCTCGGGTCAGGATTACGTGCCGGAGGTCAACAAAGCTGGAGCCGGAATCTGGGTGGTGCTGCATCTCTACAAACCGGGGTGATTTTACACATTCAGCTACATTTGCACTCAGTCATTTTTATATATATATTTATATATATATATATATATATATATATATTTATATATTTATATATATATATATATATATATATATATATATATATATATATATATATATATATATATATATATATATATATATATATATATATATATATATATATATATATATATATATATATATATATATATATATATATATATATATATATATATATATATATATATATATATATATATATATATATGTGTGTGTGTATATATATGAAGAGTTTGGTTGCAAAACGCGATATATCCATTTTGAGAAAATTGGTCAAGTTGGTCAAGTCAAGTTCATTCACATTTTTTTTGTACATTAAACTATTACTTGAGCTCCGTGAAGGCCAGGGACACAATATTCTTCAAATCCAGGATATTTTTTATTTAATTTTATGTCCATAAATAGTTCATAAATAAGTCAAAAACCATGCCAAAATGCAACATATTTATCTTAACATTGTCAAACATCTTAAATTGGTTAAAAAAACAATACATCATAAATATATGGAATAGTATATACAAAGATTGATTAATAATAATAAGATTCTGAGTTAGTTTTGGCCAGAACATACACAACATAACCACTTTTTGTTTTGTTTTTTTTGCAAAACGCTATATATCCACCTTTGGCTATATTCTACTACTGTAATACCATTAAGAAAAGCTAGTGAATCAATGTTTTGTTTGTTTGTTTGTGTGTGTGTGTGTTTGTGTGTAACCTACGTGACTGACAGCTCGCCTACAGTATAAACAATTAAATGATAAACGTTTTTTAGTTAGCCTATTGAATCCTCTTTTTAAAAATGTTATTTGTTTTGATATTATCGTTAAATCACTGAGCAAACCCGGAGCACTTCACCGGCGGTGACTCTCTCCTCGCGTGACATCCTGAGCTCGCGCACGACGCGCAGCATCCAGAACATTCTATAGCCTAACCGTTATATCGCACTTTGTAAAGAAACTGGGCTGGTGGATATCGCGTTTTGTGAAAAAATACATTTTGTAGTAGGCTTAAAATGTACATTTTTAAATCTTATTAATGGCAGCAATTCACACATAGATTAAGGTACATCTGAACATTGATTTCCAATAATAAAATGTAAATGTCAAAAAATGGCGTTATCGCGTTTTGCAACCAAACTCTTCATATATATATGTATATGTGTATGTATGTCAGCAGAATCTGTGCGTACATAAAGCCCGCCTACTTTGATTTGATTGGTTTTCTCAAATATTTTGCGGTGACAGACCAATGAGGCTGAAGCCCCCCTAAAAGGGCCTAGTGACGCCCATGTCGGAGCCTTGAATCACGTTCAGTCTCTTGTACGTTACGTGAGCATGAGCAATGAGTGGCTGCAGTTCACTGAACGGCCACCGGTGTCGCTAATAACAAGGGTTACTGAGTTCTACATACAGCCCCTTTAACTGTTTTACTTGCCTTGTCTAAATGAAGGGTGTCACACGGTACCCTGACTGTCCGGTTGTTATCCCGCAGGATCCCGTTGTGCACGCTGATAAACCAGCATCTGTCAAATCTGGCCAACAAGTTTCCTCAAACCAAGTTCCTCAAATCTATTGCCACCACCTGCATTCCCAACTACCCCGACCGCAACCTGCCCACGATCTTCATCTACTACGAGGGCGAGATGAAGGCCCAGTTCATTGGCCCTCTGGTCTTTGGAGGCATGAACCTGAAGTGTGACGGTGAGAGTGATTTTCTTGCTTAATTTCACAGTTTCACTCCTGAACGCAACACCATTTGCTGATCACATAATACTTTGAACTCTTTCACCATCAGCGTTTTTGAACATTTTGACAAGTTTTATGGCCCCCAGAATTTTGTGTAGTTTGAATATCTGATGTAATATATCAAAAGAAAGAACAGAACAGCTTTATTCCAGCTTCATGCAGTCTTTCTGCTATCAATACTTGAATGTGGGCAGGTTTAAAAGCGACATTTGAGCAAAAAAGACTACATTCAGAGCAATGATCAAAACACAGATGGAGTCCATCAACACCCCAAAGCTTCACAGACCTAGAGCTCGTCCTGGGTCGACAGTTCATTCAGGCACATTAGGCAGTTTTGATTTAGGGGGAATTCGGGGCGATTGGGACACTTTTTCCAAGTCATCTCAATGGCAAGAAGTGTCCAAATCACCCTGAAATCACCCCAATATGCTGTTTAATGTTTCATGATCGTGTTATTTTACAAGCGTGTCAGCAATGCTTCTGCTGTGTTTTGATCAGGAGATTCAGTACTCGTTCAGAAGATGTGTAACAGCGCCCCCTACAGTATAACAGTGAAAACACGGGATCACAGGAAAATTCTGTCAATGGCGGGGAAAGAGTTAAATAGTAGATTTTGTTTTGTTTTTTGTGATGCCCATTTCGATTTATGGATAAATTTAAATATAATTAAATTAGTTTATATATACATACAAGTGAATATATAGCATGCCAATTAATTATATTTAAGATAGAATTTGTATTAGTTATTATTTATTTTAAAATTAGGCTTTTGTGATGTCCATTTAGATTTGTGGATAACACATTTTTTGTAATACATTTTATTAAAAATAACTAAATGAGTTAATATGCAGTATATAATATATAGCATAGATTTTCTTTTTTAATTAGTAAATTTTTATTTTAAAATGAGTAAAAATAGGATGACCATTTGAATTTGTCCATAAGGAACCAGGCCACCTTCTTCCATTGCTCCGTGGTCCAGTTCTGATGCTCATGTGCCACTGTTGGTGCTTTGGGCAGTGGACAGGGGTCAGCATGGGCACCCTGACTGGTCAGCGGCTGTGCCGCCCCATACACAACAAACTGAGATGCTCTGTGTATTCTGACCCCTTTCTATCAGAACCAGCATTAAAGCTACACTGTGTAACTTTTGTTAGTTTATTCTTAGCTAAAAACACTTAGTTCTTTCAAAAATATATGTGCTCATTAATGTATATTTACTTCTTTCAAGTAATAAAGTATTCTCGTAAGTTTATAATATGCCATTGAAAATACATACGGGTAAGGGGTTCGAATGGGGGTCGCCATGTTGCCCCTCCATCTTGAAAGTACATTAGCCAAAGAGGGACATACCCGTAAATTCAAGCTTCGCCTTTCGCGTTTTAACACTCGATGGCACCGTGTCGAATGTGAAGAGGGGGAATGCTTGAGACTGCTACAATGTAAACTTTGCCTTACGCTAGTGATGTCGTACAATATACAGAATAATGATAGCACTGATAAAAGTTACTTCACTAAGATTAGCTTGCATTCGTCTGGGAACCTGATAGCTGATGTTAGCAATGAAATGGTAAATAAATTACGAAAACGTAAAACTATTATTCATTTTACATAGATGTCATAACCTACATGTTAACTGACAAATTAAATAACTGCAAATTATAATAGTTTTCTAAAGTAACCTCATCACTTGAAGGAACACGAATGGACGAGGTCGAACTGGAAGCCATGCTAATCCCGGACTAAATCAGCCACCGTAGGAGTTAAAATGAAATTGGAATTGGGAGGAACAGAAACTAATATTTACTGGATGGTCATATACCTTTCACCGCTAGATGGGGGAAAATATCACACAGTGTAGCTTTAACTTCTGGAGCAGTTTGAGCTCCAGTAGCTCGTCTGTTTGATCGGACCACACGGGCCAGCCTTCGCTCCCCACGTGCATCCATGAGCCTCGGCCGCCCATGACCCTGTGGCCGGTTCTCCACTGTTCCTTCCTTGGAGCACTTTTGATAGAGACTGACCACTGCAGACCGGGAACACCCCACAAGAGCTGCAGTTTTGGAGATGCTCTGACCCAGTCGTCTAGCCGTCACAATCTGGCCCTTGTCAAACTCGCTCAAATCCTTACGCTTGCCCATTTTTCCTGCTTCTAACACATCAACTTGTAATGGAGCATTACACGGTTGATGCTATTTCCGTTTTCTTTCACATATCCTTTTCAACTAACGAATAATCCAAGCCAATAACAAATTTTTTAACCAAATCATTATGATAATTATCTTCATGATTTATCTGAACGAAAATAAAAATTAAATGAGGAAAAAAAGGGTGTGGTCCGCGAATGGAGATCAAAAATGAACATGCGTGAAGGGAAGGAAGTGAAGACGCGTCGCGGAAGTGAGAGCCCGGTGGAAATGGTGGAATGGAGTTGTTGAGCAGTTGCCGAGAATAATTAGCTGTCGTTGAAGTTTAACCACATTCGATTGAACTGCAAAACCTTGTGGGTACACCAGGAAGATCGTGCTGAAATCTTCGGATGTCCTCTGCAAAGGGAAGAATTGTGGCAATCGAAACGGAATCGGAATCGGACCTACTCAGGTTTCAACGACACACGCCGAACGGGTTTGAGGGATTTTGATTTTCTACCCCTTTTTTGTTACTTGACTGCTGGCATACTTATTCTTGAACAAACTCCCCCGTGACTCTCAAGAGGAGAGCTCAAATCAAACAGTTTCCACGCTTTTAAAGCTTCCTTCGATCCGATCTCTCACTCATCTTCACTAAAGTTAGACCCTTGCCCCAATAGAGATCGCTAAGACATGTGACCAACTGGGCGGTAACGTCATCAGAATGCAAAGAATTATGGGTATGTTTGGCCCGTTTACATGGCCTGGCATAGTAGGCTAGTGTTCTGGCATGAAAATAATTAAAAAATAGAGAGAAAAACAGAATATAATCCTACAAAATGCAGCAGGCTAAAGAAAACATTGTCAGACCATATCGCCTAAAACTAAATCCTAATGCAAAGACAAGATCTGATGAGAAAATAAAGGGAATCAAAGGACTGGATCCTTACGAGCTGAGCGACTGGTCAAGGGACGTCAAACTTTTGCCCAACTTCCAGCACCCATATATATATATATATACACACAACTACATATTAAGTGTTGTGCGTTCACACACACGCGAAGTTTTCAGAATTCAAGTCGCTGCAGTCTTTTTAACAGATGGATGGGTCCAGGACCTGGAGATTGTAAAAGTGGGGCAGAAAACTGTCGTCCGTTCAAAGTTATGCTAATGTTTTAAGCACCACACTCCTCGCTCTCTCTCATCTATCTGCATGCAGTCCGAATTTAACAAACCTGCGTGCGTGTGTGTGTGTGTGTGTGTGTGTGTGTGTGTGTGAGGCCGGCTACACACTGCAAGCGTAGTGTCCGTTTTTATTTCGGCTCTCATGTTAATAGGTTAGAGCGTTCACACTACCTGCGGCTCGAGCCGCGCGGAAAACGCGTGCATGCTACAAATAGTCCCGACGCCTATCTTTCACGCAACACGTTGGAAGCGTTTAACATGAAGTATAGGCCTTCCACTTCGTCACCTAGCAGCAGCATCGCCGCGTCAGACACGCTTCTGGTGTGCAAAGACACAGAAAACGCCACGATTGCAGTGTGTAGCCGGCCTGAGAGAGGGGGGCGCGGAACAGTGGACACATAAAAATATACTCCGTCATTTTGTTCTTACAGGACATCATTCAAACGGCAAAGTGTTTACTTATATTTGTATACCCCGTTCTTAAGCTTTATGCCACTTCTATCGTGAGAAGGACTATTGCAGTTTATAACACAGTAGGTAGACGGCATCTTGAACACTGCGTTCTTGCCTCCATGCATAGAAGACTGGCGCCCGTTTGTGCCGCGGATTCCCAAAATGCTTTGCGTTTACCACTGGGAATACGTCATGATGACGACACATTAGCAATCTCTATACAACAGAACCCTAACTAATATATCACTTTAAATTGATTTTTTTGGTTGGAGAAGTTTATTTTGTTTTGTCTTTTTGGTTAATTAATTATTTCTTTATTATTTTTGTCGTATGAAAACTGTGCTCTAGAATATCAGGACATTTAAGTTTTGAATTGCAAATTCTCTAAAAGAGTTCGTGCTATATATGTTTTGAACTGAACTGAAAGAATAATAACACTTATTTTCGGAATTTTTTGAGAGTGAGTTAATGTGTTGAAATGCTGGGGTGGGGGTCAGGTTTTTTTCGACAGTAATTTAAACTGGCGCCCGAACTAAAACTTTGAAATACCTGGGTGACACGCTACAAACTCTGAGGACAAAATGTTCACTTGCTGCCTAATATATCCCACCCACTAACAGAGATCATCAGTGTTATTTACTTATAATGTTATGCCTGATCGTTGTGTGTGTATGTATATTATATATAATAAAAAAAATTCCCCATACATGACATTTCATATTGACTGTCCAGCACCAAAAAAATAAGTATTTATTTTTGTTTTCTTTTCACATTTCCTTTTCAAAGATGTGTATGCACATGACCAATTTGTTCTGTTTGTTTCAGAGCTGGAGTGGCGTTTATCGGAGACCGGTGCTGTGAAGACTGACCTGGAGGAAAACCCCAGGAAACAGATCCAGGATCAGCTGATGACGTCCATTCGCTGCTCGGCGCCCAACCGCAGAGACGGAGATGAGGACTCAGACGAGGACTAGCATCATATCAGAATCACAGCTGGACTTCAAAATCCAGTGGTTTTGTGGCGACTCCGAAACATCAGAAAAGACTGTTCAAACTGTTGCCGGGCAGACTCTAATCTTTGCCATGTGAAAGACACGCCCGCTCTATGGGACGGGGACCGCACTTCCCCTAGAGAACGACTCCTGCTTGTCTTGCACTCGAAAACATTTTTAAACCAGCCATCATTAAACGGATTATTACCCGGAAATTTGCATTTTGTTTTATATAAGATTTCTAATAATACAACCTTTGTCAGTTCAATGCTTGTCACCATTTATTATATAAAACCATATTGATTTGAGTGCATTTTACTGTCGTGTGTGTGTGTGTGTGTGTGTGTGTGTGTGTGTGTGTGTTAAAGACTGTAGCGGAGCTTCCGCTCACCCTAGGACAAGCGGTGATATTATTAAGGGATATGCCATGAACAATTTCAGTTCATTTTCCATCAATTTCCTTTTTGCATTCTAACATTACCCAGGCTTTGCACCCACATACTGCAAAGGTTTAGTGGTTTAGCAATAATACATAAACCGCCAGCAAGCATGAGGTTACATTTATTAAAAGAGGTTTTAATGAAATCCGGTAGTTTTTCTGCAGCTCGACAGCAGCACTAATGCAGCTTTAACACACTTCAGGCATTACGGTGTCAGAGAGAGTCCCAGATAGGAGCAGAGGACGTCTGTGGAGAGAGACACACACACTGGGTTATGTCCATCAGTTCACATGAGTCAAATCTTTAAACAGTCGCTCATGCTCTGTTGTCATAATTTGAGCTAAACTGGATAATTTATCACTGTTTTGGCACAAAAGGCGTTCAGTGATGACCTTTTTCAGTTTACATGAATTCATTTCTCACTCAAACACCACCAAAACTCAATGTACCTACAGGACAATTTGCACGTCTTAAAGGGATAGTTCACCCAAAAATGAAAATTAGCCCATGATTTACTCTCCCTCAAGCCATCCTAAGTGTGTATGACATTCTTCTATCAGAGGAACACAATCAGAGTTATATTAATAATAATATTAAAAATGTCCTGACTCTTCAAAACTTTATAATGGCAGTGAATGTTGGGTCATTTTTGAAGTTCATAAAAGTGCATCCATTCATAATAAAAGTGCATCCATCCATCCATCATAAAAGTGCATCCATCCATCATAAAAGTGCATCCATCCATCCATCATAAAAGTGCATCCATCCATCATAAAAGTGCATCCATTCATAATAAAAGTGCATCCATCCATCCATCATAAAAGTGCATCCATTCATAATAAAAGTGCATCCATCCATCCATCATAAAAGTGCATCCATCCATCATAAAAGTGCATCCATTCATAATAAAAGTGCATCCGTCCATCATGAAAGTGCATCCGTCCATCATAAAAGTGCATCTATCCATCCATCATAAAAGTGCATCTATGCATCATAAAAGTGCATCCGTCCATCATAAAAGTGCATCCGTCCATCATAAAAGTGCATCCGTCCATCATAAAAGTGCATCTATCCATCATAAAAGTGCATCCGTTCATCATAAAAGTGCATCTATCCATCATAAAAGTGCATCCGTCCATCATAAAAGTGCATCCGTCCATCATAAAAGTGCATCCATCCATCATAAAAGTGCATCTATCCATCATAAAAGTGCATCCATTCATCATAAAAGTGCATCTATTCATCATAAAAGTGCATCTATCATCATAAAAGTGCATCCATTCATCATAAAAGTGCATCTATCCATCATAAAAGTGCATCTGTCCATCATAAAAGTGCATCCGTCCATCATGAAAGTGCATCCGTCCATCATAAAAGTGCATCTATCATCATAAAAGTGCATCCATTCATCATAAAAGTGCATCCGTCCATCATGAAAGTGCATCCGTCCATCATGAAAGTGCATCTATCCATCCATCATAAAAGTGCATCTATCCATCATAAAAGTGCATCCGTCCATCATAAAAGTGCATCCGTCCATCATAAAAGTGCATCCATCCATCATAAAAGTGCATCCGTCCATCATAAAAGTGCATCTATCCATCATAAAAGTGCATCCGTTCATCATAAAAGTGCATCTATCCATCATAAAAGTGCATCTGTCCATCATAAAAGGGCATCTATCCATCATAAAAGTGCATCTATCCATCATAAAAGTGCATCCGTCCATCATAAAAGTGCATCTATCCATCATAAAAGTGCATCCATCCATCATAAAAGTGCATCCATGCATCTATCCATCATAAAAGTGCATCCATTCATCATAAAAGTGCATCTATCCATCATAAAAGTGCATCTATCATCATAAAAGTGCATCCATTCATCATAAAAGTGCATCTATCCATCATAAAAGTGCATCCGTGCATCATAAAAGGGCATCTATCCATCATAAAAGTGCATCTATCCATCATAAAAGTGCATCCGTCCATCATAAAAGTGCATCTATCCATCATAAAAGGGCATCTATCCATCATAAAAGGGCATCTATCCATCATAAAAGTGCATCTATCCATCATAAAAGTGCATCTGTCCATCATAAAAGTGCATCTATCCATCATAAAAGTGCATCCTTCCATCATAAAAGTGCATCTATCCATCATAAAAGTGCATCTATCATCATAAAAGTGCATCCGTCCATCATAAAAGTGCATCTATCCATCATAAAAGTGCATCCATCCATCATAAAAGTGTATCCATTCATCATAAAAGTGCATCTATCCATCATAAAAGTGCATCCATCCATCATAAAAGTGCATCCATTCATCATAAAAGTGCATCTATCCATCATAAAAGTGCATCCATTCATCATAAAAGTGCATCTATCCATCATAAAAGTGCATCTATCCATCATAAAAGTGCATCCATTCATCATAAAAGGGCATCTATCCATCATAAAAGTGCATCTATCCATCATAAAAGTGCATCCGTCCATCATAAAAGTGCATCTATCCATCATAAAAGTGCATCCGTCCATCATAAAAGGGCATCTATCCATCATAAAAGTGCATCTATCCATCATAAAAGTGCATCTGTCCATCATAAAAGTGCATCTATCCATCATAAAAGTGCATCCTTCCATCATAAAAGTGCATCTATCCATCATAAAAGTGCATCTATCATCATAAAAGTGCATCCGTCCATCATAAAAGTGCATCTATCCATCATAAAAGTGCATCCATCCATCATAAAAGTGTATCCATTCATCATAAAAGTGCATCTATCCATCATAAAAGTGCATCCATCCATCATAAAAGTGCATCCATTCATCATAAAAGGGCATCTATCCATCATAAAAGTGCATCTATCCATCATAAAAGTGCATCCGTCCATCATAAAAGTGCATCTATCCATCATAAAAGTGCATCCGTCCATCATAAAAGGGCATCTATCCATCATAAAAGTGCATCTATCCATCATAAAAGTGCATCTGTCCATCATAAAAGTGCATCTATCCATCATAAAAGTGCATCCTTCCATCATAAAAGTGCATCTATCCATCATAAAAGTGCATCTATCATCATAAAAGTGCATCTATCCATCATAAAAGTGCATCCTTCCATCATAAAAGTGCATCTATCCATCATAAAAGTGCATCTATCATCATAAAAGTGCATCCGTCCATCATAAAAGTGCATCTATCATCATAAAAGTGCATCCGTCCATCATAAAAGTGCATCCATCCATCATAAAAGTGCATCCGTCCATCATAAAAGTGCATCTATCCATCATAAAAGTGCATCTATCCATCATAAAAGTGCATCCGTTCATCATAAAAGTGCATCTATCCATCATAAAAGTGCATCCGTCCATCATAAAAGTGCATCCGTCCATCATAAAAGTGCATCTATTCATCATAAAAGTGCATCTATCATCATAAAAGTGCATCCATTCATCATAAAAGTGCATCTATCCATCATGAAAGTGCATCCATTAATCATAAAAGTGCATCTGTCCATCATAAAAGTGCATCCGTCCATCATGAAAGTGCATCCGTCCATCATAAAAGTGCATCTATCATCATAAAAGTGCATCCATTCATCATAAAAGTGCATCCGTCCATCATGAAAGTGCATCCGTCCATCATAAAAGTGCATCTATCCATCCATCATAAAAGTGCATCTATCCATCATAAAAGTGCATCCGTCCATCATAAAAGTGCATCCGTCCATCATAAAAGTGCATCCATCCATCATAAAAGTGCATCCGTCCTAGGGATGGCGAAAACTAAACATTTTCTTGACCGACCACCGAGCCTCATTAGCCGGTTGAAACCGGTTAACCGATTAGTAAAAAAAATATGCTGCGCTATTTGAAATAACAGCCGCAACTCGCGAGCCGCGCCTGCAATTTCGCAACTCTGTCGCATCTCTGCCTCCCGCTCTCTCACACACACACACACACGCACACACACACTGTCCAGGCGCCGCCGCCTGCCTTCCACTCACGTCAATTTTTTAAAATCCCCTACAGCGCGAAACATGAGTCCCGCAAACGCGGCGCTGAGGAGCTTGTTTGTAATCGGAGGACAAATGGCTCCTTAGTTTCGAAATGGTTTGGGCACAAGGTGATCGCGATGAAAATAAAGGCTATTGTCTAGCGTTAGAAGCTCATTTGAAACATTGCCGCGACTCATTTAAGATAATGACAGCTCCGAAGAGACGCCGCTTTAGTTCGAGGTAGTGCTAACAATAATAAAGAAAGATGATGATCAACACCTTATGTGTTACCACTGAAATGTAGATGTAATATATTTAGATGATGTGCTAAGTACTGTATTTAAGCACTGTATCACACAAGTTGCAACTTACATCTGAAGCTGAACAATGAAGCATTTGCTGACGCGTTTCATGCATTATTTATGGTGTGAGCACATTCAAGCGGTTCAGAAAATATTCATCTGTAATATCGGTTATAAATAATAAATACAAATTATAAAGACACATTTTGGCTAAGTTGTTTATTTCCGAGTGTTATGCTGCCTTCACGTGCTCTCTGAATTATTGTAAATAGGAGTTTCCTAGGTAAAAATTGCACGTGAACGCGCTCCACCCCTCGAAATATGAACGAGATGAGTTCATACTTCATAATCACGACTTTAGAAGTGGGAATTGTCAAATTTCCGATAGCACGTGAAGGCAGCATTACTTTCACTTACTTTTGTTATTTCCAAGCTGGTAAACTGAAATATTGCGCATGATTTGAGATATGTTTTCCACGCAGGTTGTAAGAGAGGCTATGACAGTTCATAACACAGCAAGCGTTCACCATTCTAATGTGTTTTTAACTGTATAATACAAGTTTTAAAGTCTACCTCCACTATTACTCATTCTCTAATGTAGTGTCTGTGTCCTAAAGTCCGCGAATGCATTGCGTTGGTGACGTCACGTTCCCATTCTCTATAAATAGCCTAATTTAGAGATCACTTTTTTTTTTTTTAACCGACAACCGACAACTTTGATCGGTTAACGTTGATACGGTCAACCATCGGTCAAACGGTCATCGGTTAACATCCCTAATCCGTCCATCATAAAAGTGCATCTATCCATCATAAAAGTGCATCTATCCATCATAAAAGTGCATCCGTTCATCATAAAAGTGCATCTATCCATCATAAAAGTGCATCCGTCCATCATAAAAGGGCATCTATCCATCATAAAAGTGCATCTATCCATCATAAAAGTGCATCCGTCCATCATAAAAGTGCATCTATCCATCATAAAAGTGCATCCATCCATCATAAAAGTGCATCCATGCATCTATCCATCATAAAAGTGCATCCATTCATCATAAAAGTGCATCTATCCATCATAAAAGTGCATCTATCATCATAAAAGTGCATCCATTCATCATAAAAGTGCATCTATCCATCATAAAAGTGCATCCGTGCATCATAAAAGGGCATCTATCCATCATAAAAGTGCATCTATCCATCATAAAAGTGCATCCGTCCATCATAAAAGTGCATCTATCCATCATAAAAGTGCATCCGTCCATCATAAAAGGGCATCTATCCATCATAAAAGGGCATCTATCCATCATAAAAGTGCATCTATCCATCAAAAAAGTGCATCTGTCCATCATAAAAGTGCATCTATCCATCATAAAAGTGCATCCTTCCATCATAAAAGTGCATCTATCCATCATAAAAGTGCATCTATCATCATAAAAGTGCATCCGTCCATCATAAAAGTGCATCTATCCATCATAAAAGTGCATCCATCCATCATAAAAGTGTATCCATTCATCATAAAAGTGCATCTATCCATCATAAAAGTGCATCCATCCATCATAAAAGTGCATCCATTCATCATAAAAGTGCATCTATCCATCATAAAAGTGCATCCATTCATCATAAAAGTGCATCTATCCATCATAAAAGTGCATCTATCCATCATAAAAGTGCATCCATTCATCATAAAAGTGCATCTATCCATCATAAAAGTGCATCTATCATCATAAAAGTGCATCCATTCATCATAAAAGTGCATCTATCCATCATAAAAGTGCATCTATCCATCATAAAAGTGCATCCATTCATCATAAAAGTGCATCTATCCATCATAAAAGTGCATCTATCCATCATAAAAGTGCATCCATTCATCATAAAAGGGCATCTATCCATCATAAAAGTGCATCTATCCATCATAAAAGTGCATCCGTCCATCATAAAAGTGCATCTATCCATCATAAAAGTGCATCCGTCCATCATAAAAGGGCATCTATTCATCATAAAAGTGCATCTATCCATCATAAAAGTGCATCTGTCCATCATAAAAGTGCATCTATCCATCATAAAAGTGCATCCTTCCATCATAAAAGTGCATCTATCCATCATAAAAGTGCATCTATCATCATAAAAGTGCATCCGTCCATCATAAAAGTGCATCTATCCATCATAAAAGTGCATCCATCCATCATAAAAGTGTATCCATTCATCATAAAAGTGCATCTATCCATCATAAAAGTGCATCCATCCATCATAAAAGTGCATCCATTCATCATAAAAGTGCATCTATCCATCATAAAAGTGCATCCGTCCATCATAAAAGTGCATCTATCCATCATAAAAGTGCATCCGTCCATCATAAAAGGGCATCTATCCATCATAAAAGTGCATCTATCCATCATAAAAGTGCATCTGTCCATCATAAAAGTGCATCTATCCATCATAAAAGTGCATCCTTCCATCATAAAAGTGCATCTATCCATCATAAAAGTGCATCTATCATCATAAAAGTGCATCCGTCCATCATAAAAGTGCATCTATCCATCATAAAAGTGCATCCATCCATCATAAAAGTGTATCCATTCATCATAAAAGTGCATCTATCCATCATAAAAGTGCATCCATCCATCATAAAAGTGCATCCATTCATCATAAAAGTGCATCTATCCATCATAAAAGTGCATCCGTCCATCATAAAAGGGCATCTATCCATCATAAAAGTGCATCTATCCATCATAAAAGTGCATCTGTCCATCATAAAAGTGCATCTATCCATCATAAAAGTGCATCCTTCCATCATAAAAGTGCATCTATCCATCATAAAAGTGCATCTATCATCATAAAAGTGCATCCGTCCATCATAAAAGTGCATCTATCCATCATAAAAGTGCATCCATCCATCATAAAAGTGTATCCATTCATCATAAAAGTGCATCTATCCATCATAAAAGTGCATCCATTCATCATAAAAGTGCATCTATCCATCATAAAAGTGCATCTATCCATCATAAAAGTGCATCCATTCATCATAAAAGTGCATCTATCCATCATAAAAGTGCATCTATCATCATAAAAGTGCATCCATTCATCATAAAAGTGCATCTATCCATCATAAAAGTGCATCTATCCATCATAAAAGTGCATCCATTCATCATAAAAGTGCATCTATCCATCATAAAAGTGCATCTATCCATCATAAAAGTGCATCCATTCATCATAAAAGGGCATCTATCCATCATAAAAGTGCATCTATCCATCATAAAAGTGCATCCGTCCATCATAAAAGTGCATCTATCCATCATAAAAGTGCATCCGTCCATCATAAAAGGGCATCTATCCATCATAAAAGTGCATCTATCCATCATAAAAGTGCATCCGTCCATCATAAAAGTGCATCTATCCATCATAAAAGTGCATCCGTCCATCATAAAAGGGCATCTATCCATCATAAAAGTGCATCTATCCATCATAAAAGTGCATCTGTCCATCATAAAAGTGCATCTATCCATCATAAAAGTGCATCCTTCCATCATAAAAGTGCATCTATCCATCATAAAAGTGCATCTATCATCATAAAAGTGCATCCGTCCATCATAAAAGTGCATCTATCCATCATAAAAGTGCATCCATCCATCATAAAAGTGTATCCATTCATCATAAAAGTGCATCTATCCATCATAAAAGTGCATCCATCCATCATAAAAGTGCATCCATTCATCATAAAAGTGCATCTATCCATCATAAAAGTGCATCCATTCATCATAAAAGTGCATCTATCCATCATAAAAGTGCATCTATCCAGATGAACTTTTATGGACTTCAAAACAGAAAGTCATTCACTGCATTATAAAGCTTGGAAGAGTCAGGATATTATTAATATAACTCTGATTGTGTTCGTCTGAAAGAAGAATGTCATACACACCTAGGATGACTTGAGGGAAAGTAAATCATGGGATAATTTAAATTTTTGGGTGAACTATCCCTTTAAGTTAAAACCTACAGTTTTTTACAATCACTAGAGCACTTTCTCAATACGTAGGTCACTTTTTCAAATCTCTTCACACAGATGCACATAAACTCAGCCTCTGTGAGATAAACTGTGGGTCATTTATCGTTGCTTTGGCACAAAATGAATCTTTCAAATGACACAAACACCACCAAACACAACAGATCAATTAGCAAACTGCATGTTTACATACTCTTCAAAACTGTTAAAGTCATAACCTAACATAATATAACACTGAATAAATTGCAATTTGCTACAGTCAGTTACTATTTGTGACCCTGGACCACAAAACCAATCATAAGGGTCAATTTGTTTGTTGAATATCTGGAATCTGAGGGTGCAAAAAAATCTAAATATTGAGAAAATCTCCTTTAAAGTTGTCTAAATGAAGTCCTTAGCAATGCATATTACTACTAATAATACATTTCTGATATATTTACAGTGGGTAAAAAAGAAAAATGGATAATTTTGACCCATACAATGTATTGTTGGCTATTGCCACAGATATACCCGTGAGACGCAGAACTGCTGTTGTGCTCCAGGGTCACATTACTACTGTAATATCGCAACGAAATACTGTATGGGCACTTCTCCCGGATGAACACACACACACACACACACACCAAGAGAGCGTCCATCATCGAGCTTCGTTCGGGACACGAGATCAACAATGTCACTAAAGAAGTGTGTGTGTGTGTGAGGTAAAGATCACCTGGTTCAGCTTCACAAATAACCCAGCGTTAAGGGAACAGTGGATGCAGTTTGTGTTTCCAGAGTTCTGCATGTGTGTGTGTGTGTTTGTCAACAGGTCAAAAAAATGTGAGAACCCTGAATGTCCTTCAGTTTTTAAGCTGTGTGTGTCAGTGGTTGTGTGTCCACGCACCTCTCACGTTTCTTCCAGAAGAGCCGCACACGTTCTTCAGCTTCTCTAAGAGAAAGACACACATTACTCAAAAAGCCTGATGAAATGATGACCATGTTAAACAGTGCTCTCATAACCACAGCTCCAGCCTAACACCTTTAATAATAACAGATCAATGACAGGAACTGAAGGATAACGGCCTCACACCTGTTGTTTCTTCCTGCGCAGAGAGAGTTTCGGCGAGAGACGCATCAACGGATGAACCGAATGAGACTGAAGACAAGGAGAAAACATATTCATATATACAGCACTGGCCAAAAATGACCCTGCAAGTTCAAATAAACCAGAAAATATGAGGAAAATATTTATATATTTATAAGTCACTAAAATTGGTTAAGGTATTAATCAGACCAAATTATTCGGCAAACTACAGCTACAGGTTTTATTTTACTATACAAAAAGCTGAGAGGAAAAACAAACATACCGTAATCAGTTTTATTAATATTTCTCTCTTATGTTCATAATCTCTGGATATAAATGATGTCAGCACAATTTGGTATATTTCATTGAGTTATTATCACTAATAAAACAGCTACAAGCACAACTACACAATATTTACAATATGTTTGAATAAGGGCTGTCACTAACAATTATTTTGGTTATCGAGTAATTTGTCGATTATTTTGACGATTAATCGACTGATCTGATATTTTGGTGGTAATACATAATATGGTAATTTAATATGGATCTATTCAAAGATCAAAGTCTTTAAAATGACAAAAATACATATATAATAAAAACGAGGCAATAATATCTGGTTCAAATATAGTCTCAAAAGCAAGTAATCATATGGTTTTATAGAACAATGCTGTTAATATACATAATATAACAATTATTTTATGTACAGATTATGTGATAACAAATGCCTGCAGAAAGCACTTTACAACAGATCAAATCCTTTTCTATTATTGGCCAAACAAACGACATTTAATTAAAATGTCCACTTAATCTTTAATATTTGGCCACTTCGTTTCGATACAATGATTTACATTACAAATCTGAATTTACAATACAAATCTAATTCAAATGTCCACTTAATCTTTAGTATTTGACCACTTCGTTTCGATACAAATGCTACCTACTGTAATTTCTAAAACAATAATATGTGGACATAAAAACAGCAGAGCGAGGGGGCTTTTATTTTGAAATCGCGACGAATAGTTCGCATATTTAGAAACAAACTGATTACTCTCCTGTGTTGCCGTAGACTTATACATGATTTACATTACAAATCTGAATCTACAATACAAATCTAATTCAAATGTCCACTTAATCTTTAGTATTTGACCACTTCGTTTCGATACAAATGCTAACTACTGTAATTTCTAAAACAAGACGATGTGGACATAAAAACAGCAGAACGAGGGGGCTTTTATTTTGAAATCGCGATGAATAGTTCGCATATTTAGAAACAAACTGATTACTCTCCTGTGTTGGCTTAGGTTTAGAAATGATTTATGCCGCGTTCCAGGCAACCCGTAACCCGTGTTTTTCCAACCTTCTACCAGTTAAAGTGCACTGGAACAGTCAAACCCTGCCCAGTAGATCTAGTCTACTCCCAGTCACGAGCTCTGACGTCACATAGCCCGCGAAACAACAATGGCAGCCCCTACTGAGGCAGTGTTTATGAAACTATATACAAATAATGTAAAATAAAAGGTATAAGCTTCTCTTTCCATATGCGTCGTTTTTTCTCCTCCGTTTCCCTCAAATAAGCAAGGAATAACCCAGTAAACACAGAACGTTCCCATAACGTTCCCATATGGTTCCCGTTTGGTTATTTTTGTGGGGAACCAAATAAGAACGTTCTGGGAACGTTCTCTTTTGGTTGTGTTTTTGTAACCTAAAGAGAGAACCTTCCCAGAACGTTCCCTGCAGGTTATTTTTAGATTTAATTTTTTTATAAGGTTTATTTTGTATATTTCGTTACGTCTTCCACAGAAAGACGCGCACTCGCGTAATTTAAAAATTAACGATCATTTCGTTTTTACCGACTGACTAACATTAGTTTATCGATCTTTATTGAATAATATGTTATAATTAATAAATATACCGGTGTAAATAGTGTGATTTCAGAGAGATTTGACACGTAATTGAAGACAAAATGATGTTAACCGAGGAGTTTTGCTTTACTGACCAAAAGAGAGAAGCTTCCGTTAATTCAGTGGTAAGAAAATAATGCAGTGTTATCCCAGTTAAAGTCATCTTTATTCATTATTAATGTCTGTGAATAAAATTCATATTTTAAAACCACATATTGTGTTGAGTCATTGTATTTTGGCACTTAAACGTAAAACCTGGTTGTGGTAGTAGGTGTCAATTTACGAAATGTACATATTAATGCATAATTCAATCTTATTTAATCCTCCATATGAAGGTTTATGTGCTTGAATTATTTCTATTGATTAAATAAGTTCAAAACAAGACATGGATTGTAGTAGCTACTGATTATTGACGTCCATTCATCCTTTTTCCATACCGCTTATACCCTATGGGACGCTTATACCCTATGGGACGCTTACACCCTATGGGCCGCTTATACCCTATGGGACGCTTATACCCTATGGGACGCTTATACCCTATGGGACGCTTACACCCTATGGGCCGCTTATACCCTATGGGACGCTTACACCCTATGGGCCGCTTATACCCTATGGGACGCTTATACCCTATGGGACGCTTATACCCTATGGGACGCTTACACCCTATGGGCCGCTTATACCCTATGGGACGCTTATACCCTATGGGACGCTTATACCCTATGGGCCGCTTATACCCTATGGGACGCTTACACCCTATGGGCCGCTTACACCCTATGGGCCGCTTACACCCTATGGGACGCTTATACCCTATGGGACGCTTACACCCTATGGGCCGCTTATACCCTATGGGACGCTTATACCCTATGGGCCGCTTATACCCTATGGGACGCTTATACCCTATGGGACGCTTATACCCTATGGGACGCTTATACCCTATGGGACGCTTATACCCTATGGGACGCTTATACCCTATGGGACGCGAGCATTGCTGGACGATTACTGACGTACAGCAGGGGAAATTATATCGGAGTAAAGAGGTTAGGGGAACGTTCTGGGAAGGTTAGGGGAACGTTCTCCAAACCAACAGAGAACGTTCTATTTACGTAAAGAAAACTTTCCTGGCTAACCAATAGAGAACATTAGGATGCCTGTTCTGGGAACGTTCTGGGAACCAGAAACTAACATTCCCAGAACATTCTGGGAACCAAAAATTGTTATCTGGGAAGCACCTTTGGCGATATAAATAATTGTAAAGTCTAATCAAGATGGCTGGCCCGCCTCTCCATTCATTCGATTGGACAATGGGGAAAATAAAAGGTGTTATATGGCGTTATTTTATTGAAAGGCATTACTGAACACCTGAAAGCCCGCAGATTACCGTAGATATCATAATAAGTGTGCAGACTATTTTCATCGTGACTGGCTTGACGGGAGTAAATCACTCAATGTCGTGTTTTTAATGTGTCGGTAAAATATGTAATTTTATAAGAGCCTAGCCATTTATCAAGAACGCTGCTCGGGTACCAAAGATCAGCCGTTAGATCTACACAAGACGAATCATATCTCAGAGACATCAGAGCCAGCGGCAGACGGCAGAAGGACCAGCCGAGGAAAGGCTGCTCTCGCCGGGGTTAACGAGCGCTGAACACCCGCTGATCGCCTGGATCTCACAACTCCGAAAACGCCAGATAAAATTGTAAAATAGGCGCTCTCTTTATGAATAAACCACAGATTTAATCTTTAAACAAGTACATTCTCGCCTGAAAAAGTCTTAAAACTACAATCTGTGACACATTAACAGTATTTTTAAATTACACTGGGTTTCTCGTCCGCTATTGACACTTGCTGGTTTTATACTCATCCATATGGTGCTATTAGTTATAAATATTATATTATTTAGCTAGCTACTGTTATGTTGTAATGCTTAGTATTTGAAACAACCCAATACATTCGTTAAACATCTTACATTTGGGTGCTTAACCCTCTGGTGCTCTTCGTTTAGGGGTTGCATTGGTCATAAGTGACCGGACACCTAAAAATTACACTTCCTCCACCCCAGTAAAACCAATGCAATTTATTTTTCTTCAATAATATTTTTTCTTTTTAGTTTTGTATTTTGAGATGATTTGATGGTATTTGCTAGCCTGGATGCCAGCCGAATTTAGCCCCGCCCACAACATTTTAACTCGGGCAGTTCGGTCTGGATCCGTAGAGGAGTAATTATGCCTGAACAGAAACTGTTCAGACCAATGAAATTGTCAGGGCGGGCTTTAAACGATGATTTCTCCGGAAAAAAATGGCATTTGGGGGGTAAAATATGTGTTATTTTGGCACGGCTGCTAAAATTTGCATTCCTGGGTCTGTATATCACATAATTGGGGTCGCTTCAACCCGTGGACTTGGCAACACAGTGCAGAGTTCTGTTGACATTTGACAACTAACGTTATGCGTCGCTCCGTTGCTCTGATTGGTTGTAGGTCTATCCAATTGAGGTCTTTCCTGGTTCGGTTGAAACACGCCCCATAATCACAGCCCAACAGAGCAGATCAGACTCATATTCTGACTAGAATTGAGTATGACGACGTCAGGCTAGGTATGTGCAGTATTTCAGGTTAAAATAGAGACTAGGCCATCAAAATATATATTTTTTGAAGGCAGATTAGCCCCTCTTTTGGAATTATTTAAGAAAATTATTTGAGAATTCCCTAGTTCTCTTTTGAACACATTTAATGATTTTTTTGTTGTTGATGGATTTGAATATATATTTAAAAAATCTCAAAGAATATTTATTATAAAGTTTTAGATTTTTTTGTTGTTGTTAGAAATAGTGATTTTTTTCTGTGAATTTGTGTTTTTGCAGATTTCCCATTCATTTCCTATGGTGGTCATTTTTGACCTAAGAGCACAAGTGGGAGTGTTTTTTTTACGACCCCTTAGCATGCTCGAATCATGCCCTCAATTGTTTTTGTGTGTTTACATCCCTAATGCTAGAAAAGTCACCAAGTTTCATATCATTCTGACGAAGCTGTGATTTTAAAAATTCTAAATGTGGTTCATAGGTTCAGTTTTTCATAGGTGTGTGTGTGTGTGTGTGTGTGTGTGTGTGTATAAGTGTGCGTGTGGGGGTTAAGATAGATTGGAGGTTAGGATAATAACTTTAAGAAGTTATTTACGATGATTTTAAAGAACAATCTTTTCGTGAATATGAATACTTCTTAAATTTGATCTTAAGAACAATCATAAGAAAAAAGATTAGAAACATTCTTAAGAAAAGTTTTTGGGAATACAAAATATTCGTATATTTTTTCTTAAAGGTCCCGTTCTTCGTGATCCCATTGTTCAAACTTTAGTTAGCGTGTAATGTTGCTGTTAGAGCATAAATAATACCTGTAAAATTATAAAGCTCAAAGTTCAATGCCAAGCGAGATATTTTATTTAACAGAAGTTCCCTTTCAAAGCCTACAGCGAACGGCCGGCTTGGACTACATCCTGGTACTTCCTTCATTAATGACGTCAGTAGAACAGACTAACCTCCGCCCACAAGAATACGCGAAAAAAGGGGGCGTGGTCTTGTTGCTCTCCCACGTGGAGAAGAGGAAGTGTTGCGTTTGAGTGTGTTTGTCGCCATGTCGTCGAGACGCTGTTATTTTCATCCCGGAGTCAAATCACCTTTGTTTGGCTTTCCCAGGGACGCTGTAGAGATCATTGAGCGCATACATCTCCCGTTAAGAGGCGTGACCTTTCCGTGCAAGTTACGTGCGCTAAGCTGTCAAATCACAACACGGGAACCGCTGGCACAATCAGAACTCGTTACGTATTTCTGAAGGAGGGACTTCATAGAATAAAGGAAGTCATCAGCCGTTTTTAGGACAGTGAGAACAGTGGTGTACAGATGAGTACATTGTGTGAAAAATACTGTGTTTTTTTACAAGCGAAACATGAACACATGTTATATTGCACACTGTAAACACAATCAAAGCTTCAAAAAAACACGAAGAACGGGACCTTTAAGTTAGAAAATAAGAATAATTTTATTCTTAAGAGTGTTTTGTGAATCCGGCCCCTGAGCGCTCCTGGAAAAGCGCGAGGCATCCGGGGCGCATGAACTGCGCTCATAACGCTATTTAAAAAAGTGCCTTTCACTGCAAAAATGCGTTCTGTCTGATCGGGGCAGAGTTAATCGAGGAATCATGACAGCCCTAATTTGCAATAAAAGATGATGATGTCGATTTTCCTAGGCTGGACATCACTTTTGGCCACTTCTGTATATTATCAGGGAATATGCATTATATAGAGATACAGCAACATGAGATGTTCATACCTCTCTCTCGACTGAGCCGATGGAGTTGTGTGCTTTGGAATAATGAAACAGGAACTGAAGAGCAGAAGAAAGACGAACAGGACGTGAGTCTGACATCAACAGAAAGCAGGACGGCTGCTCTAGATGAACTTACCCTCTTAAAGACATTCTGAATCTGCTCCTGTAGAGACACACGAGAGAGCTCAGACACAGGGTCATGAGTGAACACACACACACACACACACACACGGGGGAACGTCGCTCACCTGGTCCTGGTTCCTCCACTCCACACCACACAGAGAGCTTAGTAAAGCCGAGGCCTGGAGACACAGAGCTATGCGTTATCATGACAGTTTTCTCACATCACACATTCTCACTAACGCTAAACACAGGCAGGCAAACGTTAAACACAACCACAACACAGATGTCATCGCTTACACACAGCGACTCCGAATTAAAACACTTATTTCTAATGACGAGAACTGTGCAAAATAAGCCCGTTCAGAGCGCACAGGTGGCACTGAATGATGATGTGAACAATAGAGAGGGAGAGGGAGAAGAGGAAGAGTGTGTGTAAGAGGAGGAAGAGGATGAGGAAGAGTGTGTGTAAGAGGAGGAAGAGGATGAGGAAGAGTGTGTGTAAGAGGAGGAAGAGGATGAGGAAGAGTGTGGTCAATGCCAACATGAAGACGCTGAGGCAGGATCAGTCTCTCTCTGACGCTGAACTCTTTTGAGTGACTGTAACATTGAGAGTTTTTGGGCTAGTGTATTTTTACAGTATGCAAGAGATATACAGACATCCAGTAATATTCAGAACAATACTACACTCAGTGCATACAGAATACAGCTCATTTACCTTCATACTGTTGCGATTAGTAAGTAATTGCAAAATTAGAGAGAGAGAGAGAGAGAGAGAGAGAGAGAGAGAGAGAGAGAGAGTTGATGGATGGATGGATGATTGGATTGATGAATGGCATGAGAGGAATGGATGGAGAGATGGATGGATGGATGGATGGCATGATAGGGATGGATGTATAGAGAGAGAGAGAGAGAGAGAGAGAGAGAGAGAGAGAGAGAGAGAGAGAGAGAGAGAGAGAGAGAGAGAGAGAGAGATTGATGGATGCACTCAAAAAAAAAAGGTTCTATATGGCACCAAAAATGGTTCTTGGCTCGTAATCATAGGGGAACCTTTTTTAGTGCTATATAGCACCAATTTTGGTGCTTCAGTGGTTCTTCAGCGGTTCTTCAGCGGTTCTTCACCGGTTCTTTGACTATGGTGCTATATAGCACCGCTACCATATACAGAACATGTTAAGATATTGTGCTATATAGCACCAAAAGTGGTTCCCCTTTGATTACGACAAAGAACCATTTTTAGTGCCATATGGAACCTTTTTTTTAGAGAGTGGATGGAGAGAGAGATTGATGGATGATAGAGAGAGAGAGAGAGAGAGAGAGAGAGAGAGAGAGAGAGAGAGAGATTGATGGATGATAGAGAGAGAGAGAGAGAGAGAGAGAGAGAGAGAGAGAGAGAGAGAGAGAGAGAGAGAGAGATTGATGGATGATAGAGAGAGAGAGAGAGAGAGAGAGAGAGAGAGAGAGAGAGAGAGAGAGAGAGAGATTGATGGATGATAGAGAGAGAGAGAGAGAGAGAGAGAGAGAGAGAGAGAGAGAGAGAGAGAGAGAGAGATTGATGGATGGATGGATGGATGGATGGATAGATGGATGGATGGATGGATGGAGAGAGAGAGAGAGAGAGAGAGAGAGAGAGAGAGAGAGAGAGATTGATGGATGGATGGATAGATAGATGGATGGATGGAGAGAGAGAGAGATTGATGGATGGATGGATGGATGGAGGTCAAATACAAAACGATAATTGAGCCAAAAATGAAGTAATTCCTTCATACCTGAATATAATCTCCATAATGCTGGCAGTGTGTGTGTGTGTGTGGAGAGCTTTCTGCAATCACAGTGTTTCTCAATCATTCATCAATATTCAATAAATCAATTTAAATGCTCAGAGATATCCCATAATATCCCAAAGGATTCTATCATCATTTAAAAAACAGCCTTCAGTGATTCTGACGGGAATGATCAGAACAGGATTTCAACAAAATGCAAAAACATAAAAACATAAACAGCATTTATTAATCTCACTTCATCTCACATTATAACATCAAGAGTTGCATCTGAGCTGACATCAAACAATGACTAAATTACATTAGAAAGTCATAATAAATAAAGCTGATAAACTAACTTTATAAAAGCAGAGCATCTGTTGATACACAAAGTTATATTGAACAGTGAAAAATACATTTATGTCTCAATAATATTGGCTAAATATGATGAAAGCGCCGCAGTTGCTCACCCACAGCGGAACAGAAGCTGCTGATCAAGCACACGAGACAGCAGAGCCCCGAGAAGTGCGGATCCCACGCGCGCCCCATATCCTCTCAGCGGTGCTGGTTCTGATCTGAACTTCTGCTGCCGGACCGCTGAAGTCATGCTGATGCCTCTCACTGCGGGCGACCAATCAACGCCGAGATCGAGTCCCCGCGCGCATCATTACCAGAGCGCGCTCTCGACACACACACACACACACACACACACACACACTCTGTGGAAATAAACACGGATCGAGAGTCACGCGTCAGGGACACCAAATTCAATTATGTGCTCTCCAAACCTGGTGGTGTTAGAAGTAGCGTACGTGTTCAACAACACACACACACACACACACACACGAGTGTTTATCAGCCACACAAGTAGTTCACAAGTTAGTTAATTAGGCCGTGTAACGTTTTTTTGACGTTAACGTCATTAATCACTTCAGATACACATCGTCACAAATATGCCTATCACACAACCTTTGGGGTTTTTACTACAGACAAAACATACTTTTTTTCTTTCACTGGTCAATTTTGGGCTATTCCCTACTGGGGAAACACTACAACCAACCCAGACTGGTCTTATCTGGTTTAAAATGGTCTTCCAGCCTGGCCAAGCTGGTGTTCGGCTGGTCTTAGCTGGTTTAAGATGGTCTTGCCTGGCCAAGCTGGTGTTTAGATGGTTTAAGCTGGTTTAAGATGGTCTTCCAGCCTGGCCAAGCTGGTGTTCAGATGGTTTAAGCTGGTTTTAGCTGGTTTAAGATGGTCTTCCAGCCTGGCCAAGCTGGTGTTTAGATGGTTTAAGCTGGTTTTAGCTGGTTTAAGATGGTCTTGCAGCCTGGCCAAGCTGGTGTTCAGATGGTTTAAGCTGGTTTTAGCTGGTTTAAGATGGTCTGCAAGGTGGACGCTTGAACATTTTGAGTTTACTCGCTTCATTCGCGCGAATAGCGAGTGAGATTCGCGTGTGACAACTACACAACAGACGCGAATTCCCGTCATGGGAGGTGCTTCTGCCCTATATGAGCCAGCTCGTCTCGGTCACTTGACGTCTTTTTTTTGTAAAAAATACTACTATTAATGTGTGACAAAACGTAGTTTAAAGACTTTTTCAGGCGATAATATAGTTGTTTAAAGCTCAAATCTGTGGTTAATTTATAAAAAGAGTGCCTATTTGAGCATTTTATCTGGCGTTTTCGGAGTTGTGAGATCCAGGCGATCAGTGACATTCCGCGCTCGTTTACCCGGCGAGACCCGCCTTTCCTCGGCTAGTCCTTCTCACATTTGCCGCTGGCTCTGGCTCTGGCTCTTTTTTTCTGCTCCTGTCTCGTTGTGAAATGGCTGACATAGATTTTGTTGAGAGGGTAGCTGACTGTCTGACCTCCTCACTCACTTTCTTCCAAGCAAGATCCTTTTAATTCCTGTTCCTGTAGTGATAGGATGATGTATCATACAGCTCCGGGTATCCACATACGGCCACGATTATCTTGTCCTCCATTGTTGGGATTTCTGCCTCCGCTTGTAAATGCGTCACTACTAGAGCAAGCTCGTGATTGGTTAACGCAGCGCGAAATATCCGCCAAAGTTCAGATTTTTCAACTTGAGCGATTCACGCGTTCAAAACGTGTCATTCGCACCGCCTCAATCGCACGAATCGTGCCGCAGAATGCCATTTCGCGTCTCTGCATTGACTTAACATGTAAATCACTTGCGCGAATCGCGTCCGGTGTGAACGCACCATTAGAAGCAGGAAAAATGGGCAAGCGTAAGGATTTGAGCGAGTTTGACAAGGGCCAGGGCCAGATTGTGACGGCTAGACGACTGGGTCAGAGCATCTCCAAAACTGCAGCTCTTGTGGGGTGTTCCCGGTCTGCAGTGGTCAGTCTCTATCAAAAGTGCTCCAAGGAAGGAACAGTGGAGAACCGGACACAGGGTCATGAGCGGCCGAGGCTCATTGATGCACGTGGGGAGGGAAGGCTGGCCCGTGTGGTCCGATCAAACAGACGAGCTACTGGAGCTCAAACTGCTGAAGAAGTTAATGCTGGTTCAGATAGAAAGGGGTCAGAATACACAGAGCATCTCAGTTTGTTGCGTATGGGGCGGCACAGCCGCTGACCAGTCAGGGTGCCCATGCTGACCCCTGTCCACCGCCCAAAGCACCAACAGTGGCACATAAGCATCAGAACTGGACCACGGAGCAATGGAAGAAGGTGGCCTGGTCTGATGAATCACATGGATGGCCGGGTGTGTGTGCGGGGCTTACCTGGGGAACACATGGCACCAGGTGCACTATGGGAAGAAGGCGTGGCGGCGGAGGCAGTGATGCTTTGGGCAATGTTCTGCTGGGAAACCTTGGGTCCTCCATCCATGTGGATGTTCCTTTGACACGTCCCACCTCCCTAAGCATTGTTGAGACCATGTCCAGCCTTTCATGGAGACGGTATTCCCTGTGGCTGTGGCTCTTTCAGCAGATAATGCGCCGCCACAAAGCACAAATGCTTCAGGAATGGTTTGAGGAGCACAACAACGAGTTTGAGGCGTTGACTCGGCCTCCAAATTCCCCAGATCTCAATCCAATCGAGCATCTGTGGGATGTGCCGAACAAACAAGTGGCCTCACCTCGCAACAGCACTTAAAGGATCTGCTGCTAACATCTTGGTGCCAGATACCACAGCACACCTTCAGGGGTCTAGTGGAGTTGCTCTGTTTACTCGTCTGCTAAATTGTAGGGAGTTCAGAGTTTAAATATAAAAGCGTCCTGCACTGATAAACTTAATGGGAATTGAAAAATATTAAGAAAAAAAAGGAGCAAAGGAAATAGCAGAGACTATATATATATCTTATTAATTCAACCTCCTCAGACTGAGAGACAAATATAACACATGCCCCTGTTTTAAAACTGGATGTTGATGTGCTGACCAGTGAACAAAAAAAAAAACACAAGATTGGAATAACGTGGAGCTCGATCATTTATTCCAGATTGGATGGAGCTGTTTTTCCATAAGCGGTGACGTGTTTCCAGTGTGTTTTCTGTGATGCATCAATAACGAATTACACAGCGGATCGAGGCGTCGTTAACGACATGTTACGGCAGCTTCACACGGAAAGCTGAGCAGAGACGAGACCCATGTGACTTTCACCTTTTCCATTTACGCAGGGCTTCAGCTGCACGCTCCACTCATTCAGTCCATCACTCCCCGGCCGGCCTCATCGAAGCAGAGGATTGTGGGTGGACTCATAATTGGGTTTTATTAGTTGAAATCTAATTGAATTACAAGACGTAACAGACACCGACCTGAAAGCATCATTCATT
Source organism: Romanogobio albipinnatus (assembly GCA_023566225.1). NCBI lineage: Eukaryota > Metazoa > Chordata > Actinopteri > Cypriniformes > Gobionidae > Romanogobio > Romanogobio albipinnatus. The sequence goes on along the minus strand of CM042243.1, from coordinate 3,365,460 downwards.
CACGTGTGACGGACAATCGCTTTCAAGAGATTTATAGAGTTAATAATGTGTACAATAACCACAAGTGTGTTAAAGGGATCGATGGAGGGACAATAACTAGAATGTTCTTTTAGTTTTTCCATCTTTTTGCAGATGAAAACGTATTATGTTGGTGTCACGCTGCACTCTACGATATCTTTATTTTTTCCACCTAAATCTTGGGTTAAGCCATTTGGGTCAAATTGTTGGGTTACTTTTTCACTGTTTGTGTAACTCAGATCCCGGGTCAGACGTAACAACCCAGTGTTTGGGTAGTTTATGTGTTACACAGATCCTGGGTCAGACGTGACAACCCAGTGTTTGGGTAGTTTTTGTGTAACACAGATCCCGGGTCAGACGTGACAAACCAGTGTTTGGGTAGTTTTTGTGTTACACAGATCCCGGGTCAGACGTGACAAACCAGTGTTTGGGTAGTTTTTGTGTAACACAGATCCTGGATCAGACGTGACAACCCAGTGTTTGGGTAGTTTTTGTGTAACACAGATCCCGGGTCAGACGTAACAACCCAGTGTTTGGGTAGTTTTTGTGGTACTCAGATCCTGGATCAGACGTAACAACCCAGTGTTTGGGTAGTTTTTGTGTAACACAGATCCCGGGTCAGATGTAACAACCCAGTGTTTGAGTAGTTTTTGTGTAACACAGATCCCGGGTCAGACGTAACAACCCAGTGTTTGGGTAGTTTTTGTGTAACACAGATCCTGGGTCAGACGTAACAACCCAGTGTTTGGGTAGTTTTTGTGTAACACAGATCCCGGGTCAGACGTAACAACCCAGTGTTTGGGTAGTTTTTGTGTAACACAGATCCCGGGTCAGACGTAACAACCCAGTGTTTGGGTAGTTTTTGTGTAACACAGATCCTGGGTCAGACATAACAACCCAGTGTTTGGGTAGTTTTTGTGTAACACAGATCCCGGGTCAGACGTAACAACCCAGTGTTTGGGTAGTTTTTGTGGTACTCAGATCCTGGATCAGACGTAACAACCCAGTGTTTGGGTAGTTTTTGTGTAACACAGATCCCGGGTCAGATGTAACAACCCAGTGTTTGGGTAGTTTTTGTGTAACACAGATCCCGGGTCAGATGTAACAACCCAGTGTTTGAGTAGTTTTTGTGTAACACAGATCCCGGGTCAGACGTAACAACCCAGTGTTTGGGTAGTTTTTGTGTAACACAGATCCTGGGTCAGACGTGACAACCCAGTGTTTGGGTAGTTTTTGTGTAACACAGATCCTGGGTCAGACGTGACAACCCAGTGTTTGGGTAGTTTTTGTGTAACACAGATCCTGGGTCAGACGTGACAGCCCAGTGTTTGGGTAGTTTTTGTGTAACACAGATCCTGGGTCAGACGTGACAACCCAGTGTTTGGGTAGTTTTTGTGTAACACAGATCCTGGGTCAGACGTGACAACCCAGTGTTTGGGTAGTTTTTGTGTAACACAGATCCTGGGTCAGACGTGACAACCCAGTGTTTGAGTAGTTTATGTGTTACACAGATCCTGGGTCAGACGTGACAACCCAGTGTTTGGGTAGTTTTTGTGTTACACAGATCCCGGGTCAGACGTAACAACCCAGTGTTTGAGTAGTTTATGTGTTACACAGATCCTGGGTCAGACGTGACAACCCAGTGTTTGGGTAGTTATTGTGTTACACAGATCCCGGGTCAGATGTAACAACCCAGTGTTTGAGTAGTTTTTGTGTAACACAGATCCCGGGTCAGACGTAACAACCCAGTGTTTGGGTAGTTTTTGTGTAACACAGATCCTGGGTCAGACGTGACAACCCAGTGTTTGGGTAGTTTTTGTGTAACACAGATCCTGGGTCAGACATAACAACCCAGTGTTTGGGTAGTTTTTGTGTTACACAGATCCTGGGTCAGACGTGACAACCCAGTGTTTGGGTAGTTTTTGTGTTACACAGATCCCGCGTCAGACGGAACAACCCAGTATTTGAGTAGTTTTTGTGTTACACAGGTCCCGGGTCAGACATAACAACCCAGTGTTTGGGTAGTTTTTGTGTTACACAGATCCCGGGTCAGACATAACAACCCAGTGTTTGGGTAGTTTTTGTGTTACACAGGTCCCGGGTCAGACATAACAACCCAGTGTTTGGGTAGTTTTTGTGTTACACAGATCCCGGGTCAGACATAACAACCCAGTGTTTGGGTAGTTTTTGTGTTACACAGATCCCGGGTCAGACGTAACAACCCAGTGTTTGAGTAGTTTATGTGTTACACAGATCCTGGGTCAGACGTGACAACCCAGTGTTTGGGTAGTTTTTGTGTTACACAGATCCCGGGTCAGATGTAACAACCCAGTGTTTGAGTAGTTTTTGTGTAACACAGATCCCGGGTCAGACGTAACAACCCAGTGTTTGGGTAGTTTTTGTGTAACACAGATCCTGGGTCAGACGTGACAACCCAGTGTTTGGGTAGTTTTTGTGTAACACAGATCCTGGGTCAGACATAACAACCCAGTGTTTGGGTAGTTTTTGTGTTACACAGATCCTGGGTCAGACGTGACAAACCAGTGTTTGGGTAGTTTTTGTGTTACACAGATCCCGGGTCAGACATAACAACCCAGTGTTTGGGTAGTTTTTGTGTTACACAGATCCCGGGTCAGACATAACAACCCAGTGTTTAGGTAGTTTTTGTGCTACACAGATCCCGGGTCAGACATAACAACCCAGTGTTTGGGTAGTTTTTGTGTAACACAGATCCCGGGTCAGACGTAACAACCCAGTCTTTGGGTAGTTTTTGTGTAACACAGATCCCGGGTCAGACGTAACAACCCAGTGTTTAGGTAGTTTTTGTGCTACACAGATCCCGGGTCAGACATAACAACCCAGTGTTTGGGTAGTTTTTGTGTAACACAGATCCCGGGTCAGACGTAACAACCCAGTGTTTGGGTAGTTTTTGTGTAACACAGATCCCGGGTCAGACGTGACAAACCAGTGTTTGGGTAGTTTATGTGTTACACAGATCCTGGGTCAGACGTGACAACCCAGTGTTTGAGTAGTTTTTGTGTTACACAGGTCCCGGGTCAGACGTGACAAACCAGTGTTTGAGTAGTTTTTGTGTTACACAGATCCCGGGTCAGACGTGACAACCCAGTGTTTGGGTAGTTTTTGTGTAACACAGATCCCGGGTCAGACGTGACAAACCAGTGTTTGGGTAGTTTTTGTGTAACACAGATCCCGGGTCAGACGTGACAAACCAGTGTTTGGGTAGTTTTTGTGTAACACAGATCCCGGGTCAGACGTGACAAACCAGTGTTTGGGTAGTTTTTGTGTTACACAGATCCCGGGTCAGACGTGACAAACCAGTGTTTGGGTAGTTTTTGTGTAACACAGATCCTGGATCAGACGTGACAACCCAGTGTTTGGGTAGTTTTTGTGTAACACAGATCCCGGGTCAGACGTAACAACCCAGTGTTTGGGTAGTTTTTGTGGTACTCAGATCCTGGATCAGACGTAACAACCCAGTGTTTGGGTAGTTTTTGTGTAACACAGATCCCGGGTCAGATGTAACAACCCAGTGTTTGAGTAGTTTTTGTGTAACACAGATCCCGGGTCAGACGTAACAACCCAGTGTTTGGGTAGTTTTTGTGTAACACAGATCCTGGGTCAGACGTAACAACCCAGTGTTTGGGTAGTTTTTGTGTAACACAGATCCCGGGTCAGACGTAACAACCCAGTGTTTGGGTAGTTTTTGTGTAACACAGATCCCGGGTCAGACGTAACAACCCAGTGTTTGGGTAGTTTTTGTGTAACACAGATCCTGGGTCAGACATAACAACCCAGTGTTTGGGTAGTTTTTGTGTAACACAGATCCCGGGTCAGACGTAACAACCCAGTGTTTGGGTAGTTTTTGTGGTACTCAGATCCTGGATCAGACGTAACAACCCTGTGTTTGGGTAGTTTTTGTGTAACACAGATCCTGGGTCAGACGTCACAACCCAGTGTTTGGGTAGTTTTTGTGTTACACAGATCCTGGGTCAGACGTGACAACCCAGTGTTTGGGTAGTTTTTGTGTTACACAGATCCCGTGTCAGACGGAACAACCCAGTATTTGAGTAGTTTTTGTGTTACACAGGTCCCGGGTCAGACATAACAACCCAGTGTTTGGGTAGTTTTTGTGTTACACAGATCCCGGGTCAGACATAACAACCCAGTGTTTGGGTAGTTTTTGTGTTACACAGGTCCCGGGTCAGACATAACAACCCAGTGTTTGGGTAGTTTTTGTGTTACACAGATCCCGGGTCAGACATAACAACCCAGTGTTTGGGTAGTTTTTGTGTTACACAGATCCCGGGTCAGACGTAACAACCCAGTGTTTGAGTAGTTTATGTGTTACACAGATCCTGGGTCAGACGTGACAACCCAGTGTTTGGGTAGTTTTTGTGTTACACAGATCCCGGGTCAGATGTAACAACCCAGTGTTTGAGTAGTTTTTGTGTAACACAGATCCCGGGTCAGACGTAACAACCCAGTGTTTGGGTAGTTTTTGTGTAACACAGATCCTGGGTCAGACGTAACAACCCAGTGTTTGGGTAGTTTTTGTGTAACACAGATCCCGGGTCAGACGTGACAAACCAGTGTTTGGGTAGTTTATGTGTTACACAGATCCTGGGTCAGACGTGACAACCCAGTGTTTGAGTAGTTTTTGTGTTACACAGGTCCCGGGTCAGACGTGACAAACCAGTGTTTGAGTAGTTTTTGTGTTACACAGATCCCGGGTCAGACGTGACAACCCAGTGTTTGGGTAGTTTTTGTGTAACACAGATCCCGGGTCAGACGTGACAAACCAGTGTTTGGGTAGTTTTTGTGTAACACAGATCCCGGGTCAGACGTGACAAACCAGTGTTTGGGTAGTTTTTGTGTAACACAGATCCCGGGTCAGACGTGACAAACCAGTGTTTGGGTAGTTTTTGTGTTACACAGATCCCGGGTCAGACGTGACAAACCAGTGTTTGGGTAGTTTTTGTGTAACACAGATCCTGGATCAGACGTGACAACCCAGTGTTTGGGTAGTTTTTGTGTAACACAGATCCCGGGTCAGACGTAACAACCCAGTGTTTGGGTAGTTTTTGTGGTACTCAGATCCTGGATCAGACGTAACAACCCAGTGTTTGGGTAGTTTTTGTGTAACACAGATCCCGGGTCAGATGTAACAACCCAGTGTTTGAGTAGTTTTTGTGTAACACAGATCCCGGGTCAGACGTAACAACCCAGTGTTTGGGTAGTTTTTGTGTAACACAGATCCTGGGTCAGACGTAACAACCCAGTGTTTGGGTAGTTTTTGTGTAACACAGATCCCGGGTCAGACGTAACAACCCAGTGTTTGGGTAGTTTTTGTGTAACACAGATCCCGGGTCAGACGTAACAACCCAGTGTTTGGGTAGTTTTTGTGTAACACAGATCCTGGGTCAGACATAACAACCCAGTGTTTGGGTAGTTTTTGTGTAACACAGATCCCGGGTCAGACGTAACAACCCAGTGTTTGGGTAGTTTTTGTGGTACTCAGATCCTGGATCAGACGTAACAACCCTGTGTTTGGGTAGTTTTTGTGTAACACAGATCCTGGGTCAGACGTCACAACCCAGTGTTTGGGTAGTTTTTGTGTTACACAGATCCTGGGTCAGACGTGACAACCCAGTGTTTGGGTAGTTTTTGTGTTACACAGATCCCGTGTCAGACGGAACAACCCAGTATTTGAGTAGTTTTTGTGTTACACAGGTCCCGGGTCAGACATAACAACCCAGTGTTTGGGTAGTTTTTGTGTTACACAGATCCCGGGTCAGACATAACAACCCAGTGTTTGGGTAGTTTTTGTGTTACACAGGTCCCGGGTCAGACATAACAACCCAGTGTTTGGGTAGTTTTTGTGTTACACAGATCCCGGGTCAGACATAACAACCCAGTGTTTGGGTAGTTTTTGTGTTACACAGATCCCGGGTCAGACGTAACAACCCAGTGTTTGAGTAGTTTATGTGTTACACAGATCCTGGGTCAGACGTGACAACCCAGTGTTTGGGTAGTTTTTGTGTTACACAGATCCCGGGTCAGATGTAACAACCCAGTGTTTGAGTAGTTTTTGTGTAACACAGATCCCGGGTCAGACGTAACAACCCAGTGTTTGGGTAGTTTTTGTGTAACACAGATCCTGGGTCAGACGTGACAACCCAGTGTTTGGGTAGTTTTTGTGTAACACAGATCCTGGGTCAGACAAAACAACCCAGTGTTTGGGTAGTTTTTGTGTTACACAGATCCTGGGTCAGACGTGACAACCCAGTGTTTGGGTAGTTTTTGTGTTACACAGATCCCGCGTCAGACGGAACAACCCAGTATTTGAGTAGTTTTTGTGTTACACAGGTCCCGGGTCAGACATAACAACCCAGTGTTTGGGTAGTTTTTGTGTTACACAGATCCCGGGTCAGACATAACAACCCAGTGTTTGGGTAGTTTTTGTGTTACACAGGTCCCGGGTCAGACATAACAACCCAGTGTTTGGGTAGTTTTTGTGTTACACAGGTCCCGGGTCAGACATAACAACCCAGTGTTTGGGTAGTTTTTGTGTTACACAGATCCCGGGTCAGACGTAACAACCCAGTGTTTGGGTAGTTTTGTGCTACACAGATCCTGGGTCAGACATAACAACCCAGTGTTTGGGTAGTTTTTGTGTTACTCAGATCCCGGGTCAGACATAACAACCCAGTGTTTGGGTAGTTTTTGTGTTACACAGATCCCGGGTCAGACATAACAACCCAGTGTTTAGGTAGTTTTTGTGCTACACAGATCCCGGGTCAGACATAACAACCCAGTGTTTGGGTAGTTTTTGTGTTACTCAGATCCCGGGTCAGACATAACAACCCAGTGTTTGGGTAGTTTTTGTGTTACACAGGTCCCGGGTCAGACATAACAACCCAGTGTTTGGGTAGTTTTTGTGTTACACAGGTCCCGGGTCAGACATAACAACCCAGTGTTTGGGTAGTTTTTGTGTTACACAGATCCCGGGTCAGACGTAACAACCCAGTGTTTGGGTAGTTTTGTGCTACACAGATCCTGGGTCAGACATAACAACCCAGTGTTTGGGTAGTTTTTGTGTTACTCAGATCCCGGGTCAGACATAACAACCCAGTGTTTGGGTAGTTTTTGTGTTACACAGATCCCGGGTCAGACATAACAACCCAGTGTTTAGGTAGTTTTTGTGCTACACAGATCCCGGGTCAGACATAACAACCCAGTGTTTGGGTAGTTTTTGTGTTACTCAGATCCCGGGTCAGACATAACAACCCAGTGTTTGGGTAGTTTTTGTGTTACTCAGATCCCGGGTCAGACATAACAACCCAGTGTTTGGGTAGTTTTTGTGTTACTCAGATCCCGGGTCAGACATAACAACCCAGTGTTTGGGTAGTTTTTGTGTTACACAGATCCCGGGTCAGACATAACAACCCAGTGTTTAGGTAGATTTTGTGCTACACAGATCCCGGGTCAGACATAACAACCCAGTGTTTGAGAAGTTTTTGTGTTACACAGATCCCGGGTCAGACGGAACAACCCAGTGTTTGGGTAGTTTTGTGTTACACAGATCCCAGGTCAGACATAACCCAGTGTTTGAGTAGTTTTTGTGTTACACAGATCCCGGGTCAGACGGAACAACCCAGTGTTTGGGTAGTTTTGTGTTACACAGATCCCAGGTCAGACATAACCCAGTGTTTGGGTAGTTTTGTGTTACTCAGATCCCGGGTCAGACGGAACAACCCAGTGTTTGGGTAGTTTTGTGTTACACAGATCCCGGGTCAGACATAACAACCCAGTGTTTGAGAAGTTTTTGTGTTACACAGATCCCGGGTCAGACGGAACAACCCAGTGTTTGGGTAGTTTTGTGTTACACAGATCCCAGGTCAGACATAACCCAGTGTTTGGGTAGTTTTGTGTTACTCAGATCCCGGGTCAGACGGAACAACCCAGTGTTTGGGTAGTTTTGTGTTACACAGATCCCAGGTCAGACATAACCCAGTGTTTGAGTAGTTTTTGTGTTACACAGATCCCGGGTCAGACATAACAACTCAGTGTTTGGGTAGTTTTTGTGTTAATCAGATCCTGGGTCAGACGTAACAACCCAGTGTTTGGGTAGTTTTTGTGTTACACAGATCCCGGGTCAGACATAACAACCCAGTGTTTGGGAAGTTTTGTGTTACTCAGATCCCGGGTCAGACGGAACAACCCAGTGTTTGGGAAGTTTTTGTGTTACACAGATCCCGGGTCAGACATAACAACCCAGTGTTTGTGTAGTTTTTGTGTTAATCAGATCCCGGGTCAGACATAACAACCCAGTGTTTGAGTAGTTTTTGTGTTAATCAGATCCCGGGTCAGACATAACAACCCAGTGTTTGGGTAGTTTTTGTGTTAATCAGATCCTGGGTCAGACGTAACAACCCAGTGTTTGGGTAGTTTTTGTGTTAATCAGATCCTGGGTCAGACATAACAACCCAGTGTTTGGGTAGTTTTTGTGTTAATCAGATCCTGGGTCAGACGTAACAACCCAGTGTTTGGGTAGTTTTTGTGTTACACAGATCCCGGGTCAGACATAACAACCCAGTGTTTGGGTAGTTTTTGTGTTACTCAGATCCCGGGTCAGACGGAACAACCCAGTGTTTGGGAAGTTTTGTGTTACTCAGATCCCGGGTCAGACGGAACAACCCATTGTTTGGGAAGTTTTGTGTTACTCAGATCCCGGGTCAGATGTAACAACCCATTGTTTGGGAAGTTTTGTGTTACTCAGATCCCGGGTCAGACGGAACAACCCAGTGTTTGGGAAGTTTTGTGTTACACAGATCCCGGGTCAGACATAACAAACCAGTGTTTGGGTAGTTTTTGTGTTAATCAGATCCCGGGTCAGACGGAACAACCCAGTGTTTGGGTAGTTTTTGTGTTAATCAGATCCTGGGTCAGACATAACAACCCAGTGTTTGGGTAGTTTTGTGTTACTCAGATCCCGGGTCAGACGTAACAAACCAGTGTTTGGGTAGTTTTTGTGTTAATCAGATCCTGGGTCAGACATAACAACCCAGTGTTTGGGTAGTTTTGTGTAACTCAGATCCCGGGTCAGACGGAACAACCCAGTGTTTGGGTAGTTTTTGTGTTAATCAGATCCTGGGTCAGACATAACAACCCAGTGTTTGGGTAGTTTTTGTGTTACTCAGATCCCGGGTCAGACATAACAACCCAGTGTTTGGGTAGTTTTTGTGTTAATCAGATCCTGGGTCAGACATAACAACCCAGTGTTTGGGTAGTTTTTGTGTTACTCAGATCCCGGGTCAGACATAACAACCCAGTGTTTGGGTAGTTTTGTGTAACACAGATCCCGGGTCAGACGTAACAAACCAATGTTTGGGTAGTTTTTGTATTAATCAGATCCTGGGTCAGACATAACAAACCAGTGTTTGGGTAGTTTTTGTGTAACTCAGATCCTGGGTCAGACATAACAAACCAGTGTTTGGGTAGTTTTTGTGTAACTCAGATCCCGGGTCAGACGTAACAAACCAGTGTTTGGGTAGTTTTTTGTGTAACTCAGATTCCGGGTCAGACGTAACAAACCAGTGTTTGGGTAGTTTTTGTGTAACTCGGATCCCGGGTCAGACGTAACAAACCAGTGTTTGGGTAGTTTTTGTGTAACTCGGATCCCGGGTCAGACATAACAACCCAGTGTTTGAGTAGTTTTTGTGTAACTCGGATCCCGGGTCAGACATAACAAACCAGTGTTTGGGTAGTTTTTGTGTAACTCAGATCCCGGGTCAGACGTAACAAACCAGTGTTTGGGTAGGTTTTGTGTTACTCAGATCCCGGGTCAGACATAACAAACCAGTGTTTGGGTAGTTTTTTGTGTAAGTCAGATCCCGGGTCAGACATAACAAACCAGTGTTTGGGTAGTTTTTGTGTAACTCGGATCCCGGGTCAGACGTAACAAACCAGTGTTTGGGTAGTTTTTGTGTAACTCGGATCCCGGGTCAGACGTAACAACCCAGTGTTTGAGTAGTTTTTGTGTAACTCGGATCCCGGGTCAGACATAACAAACCAGTGTTTGGGTAGTTTTTGTGTAACTCAGATCCCGGGTCAGACGTAACAAACCAGTGTTTGGGTAGGTTTTGTGTTACTCAGATCCCGGGTCAGACATAACAAACCAGTGTTTGGGTAGTTTTTTGTGTAAGTCAGATCCCGGGTCAGACATAACAAACCAGTGTTTGGGTAGTTTTTGTGTAACTCGGATCCCGGGTCAGACGTAACAACCCAGTGTTTGGGTAGTTTTTGTGTAACTCCGATCCCAGGTCAGACATAACAAACCAGTGTTTGGGTAGTTTTTGTGTAACTCAGATCCCGGGTCAGACATAAACCAGTGTTTGGGTAGTTTTTGTGTAACTCAGATCCCGGGTCAGACATAACAAACCAGTGTTTGGGTAGTTTTTGTGTAACTCAGATCCCGGGTCAGACATAACAAACCAGTGTTTGGGTAGTTTTTGTGTTACTCAGATCCCGGGTCAGATGTAACAACCCAGTGTTTGGGTAGTTTTTGTGTAACTCGGATCCCGGGTCAGATGTAACAACCCAGTGTTTAGGTAGTTTTTGTGTAACTCGGATCCCGGGTCAGACGTAACAACCCAGTGTTTGCGTAGTTTTTGTGTAACTCCGATCCCAGGTCAGACGTAACAACCCAGTGTTTGGGTAGTTTTTGTGTAACTCGGATCCCGGGTCAGACGTAACAACCCAGTGTTTGGGTAGTTTTTGTGTAACTCGGATCCCGGGTCAGACGTAACAAACCAGTGTTTGGGTAGTTTTTGTGTAACTCGGATCCCGGGTCAGACGTAACAACCCAGTGTTTGGGTAGTTTTTGTGTAACTCGGATCCCGGGTCAGACGTAACAAACCAGTGTTTGGGTAGTTTTTGTGTTACTCGGATCCCAGGTCAGACGTAACAAACCAGTGTTTGGGTAGTTTTTGTGTAACTCGGATCCCGGGTCAGACGTAACAAACCAGTGTTTGGGTAGTTTTTGTGTAACTCGGATCCCGGGTCAGACGTAACAAACCAGTGTTTGGGTAGTTTTTGTGTAACTCAGATCCCGGGTCAGATGTAACTACCCAGTGTTTGGGTAGTTTTTGTGTAACTCAGATCCCAGGTCAGACGTAACAAACCAGTGTTTGGGTAGTTTTTGTGTTACTCAGATCCCGGGTCAGATGTAAAAACCCAGTGTTTGGGTAGTTTTTGTGTAACTCAGATCCCAGGTCAGACGTAACAAACCAGTGTTTGGGTAGTTTTTGTGTAACTCGGATCCCGGGTCAGACGTAACAAACCAGTGTTTGGGTAGTTTTTGTGTTACTCGGATCCCGGGTCAGATGTAACAACCCAGTGTTTGGGTAGTTTTTGTGTAACTCAGATCCCAGGTCAGACGTAACAAACCAGTGTTTGGGTAGTTTTAGTGTAACTCGGATCCTGGGTCAGACATAACAAACCAGTGTTTGAGTAGTTCCCTTTCGAAAGGGAACGAGACGCTGCGTCAGCTGACGCTACGGGGAATGCCTCCAGCGTGACAGGTGCCTGAAATCACAATCAAAAAACATCAATCCTATTGACCAGTGACAGCCTATGGTGTCATCAAGGTGCGACCAGGAAATATAAAAGGGCGCCTTGCCATCATGACAGCATCTCTTCGTCTTCAGTGACTGTTTTTGCCTGTATCCAGAAAGTGAAGCGTCTAGAAGCTACGATGAAGTGTGCCCAAAAACAATGTCACTTCCGCAGATGTGTGGAGCCGTGTACCAGGTATCTTACACCTGAAGATACACACACACTCTGGGTGAGGAGTATGCACGGGAAGTTCTCGAGGGAGCTTCATGTGCAAACTGTGAGCGTCTTCCCATGAGGAAGAGGCTGAGGCTGAGCGGCGTCTTAAGTCCTGGGGTTCCCAGATGGATCTGGCTCGTCGCCTGGAGACTGGTGTGGTGCTCGAGGATGACGATCCAGATCGTGAGGGGCAGACCTCGCCCAGATCCCGCTCCTCCTCCTCGTCTGCTGCTCTTCCAACTGAGCAAAGGATGGTTGAGGAGGCTGATGAATCAGCTGAGGCTGAAGCCTCTCAGCCATCCTGTCCCATGTACGGGGAGCTGTTGGAAGTCATGGAACGCGCTGCGGGTAGACTGCAGCTGCCGTGGCAGCGCGTGAGGAGAACAGGTTGGACGACCGGTTTATCTCCGCCCATGACCGCCCAGCTCCCGGGAGTCTTCCATTTCTTCCGGATCTCCACTAGCAGATCTCGAAGGGATGGAAGAAACCTCATTCAGCCCGCATCCATTGACATCAGCGGGCAAATTTTGCTGATGTCGAGGGATTATCCGAGGCTGGGTATGTGTCGGTGCCGCCTGTGGACGAGACGTTTGCGAACTATCTCGCTTCCGGGCGGCCATCGACACTAAGGGCTCCCACCCTGCCGACAAAACCTCTCAGAACGACTTCGCGTCCGAACGGCAGGGCGTACATGTCGGCGGGTCACGCCGGGGCGGCTTTGCACACCATGGCGGTGTTGCAAGCCTACCAGGCGGACCTGCTGAGGGACCTCGATCAGGGGGAGAGATTAACCCCTGATGCGGTGGCCGAGTTGCGCCGGACCACAGATTTTGCTCTCCGGGCTACCAAGCAAACAGCATTCGCCATCAGTCGTTCGATGGCGGCCACGGAGAAATCTGTGGTTGAACCTGGCGGACATCGGGGAGAAAGAGAAATCCTTTCTCCTTGAGGCCCCGGTTTTGCCCTTTGAACTTTTTGGCACCTCCGTTGAGGCGGTGGTGGGAAAGTTCAGGGAGGCGAAGGCGCGCTCGGCGGCGTTTAGAATGTGCATTCCGCTGAGGTCCGGGACCGCGCCCAGGCAGTCGGGTGTCCCTGGCCCGTCCCAGTCTGAGGACTGGAGGCGGGATCAGCGAGACAGCGTCGCCTCTCGAGCGCCCCCTCCGCGGAAAAGGACTGGGGCGCAGGGAAGGCGGGACACCCGCAACAAGAGGAGGAAGGAAGCCGGGGCTGGTAACCGGAACCAGCGCAGGCAGCGGACTCCGCCTCCTAGGACGCGCAGATAAGGAGCGCTGCCTTTCTCCCTTCCTCCTGTATTTCCCCTGGGCGCTTTACATCAGGCCGGTGGGCCTATGATGAGCAGAAAATGTAAGATTCTGACGGCCCGCCTGGTTTGTTTGGTGAAAGCGCCCCCCTCAGGACGGTGGTCGGATACTAGCTTGATGGCTGGGTTTGAAGCGCCGCGAGGAGCGAGTGGTGAGTCCCCCTCGAGAAAGGTGAAACATTTTCAAAACTATGTTTTTCAGGACTCTGTATCTTCGCTCTCCTGAGAGGTTCTTTGGGGAATTTTGGGACATCGTTTGACTTCGCAGGGCCTGCAGCTCCCCGTGAGTAAGCTAAGAACGATCTTCTTTGCAACATTATATGTTTGTGTATGAGTGCCTCACTTTAGCTAGTAGAGATTTGCCGCCTCTCCGTGTTATCTCTCCCACTAATGTGGGTAGCTGAATTTGCGCTCTTGCCCGAGGGCTTGTAGTGTCGGGGGCGAGCTGTGTTTTCCTAGCGTAAAGTGTGAAGTAGCTGACGACCGGGTATGCATTCATGCATGAGCTGTAGTGAGATCTGCGCCCAGCTCTGCGGGGCTTTGGGAAGGGTTTTTTTCGGGGCCTCATTGTTTTATAAGGGGTGATAATATTTCTTTCCCAAGCCCTGAGTAGATCTAGTGCAGACTTAGCGTCGCACCACTTGGCCTAGGCTTCGTTAAGGATGGGGGGCATTCTCTTTTAAGAAAGGTTTGTTCGCCCCTGGCCTGTCTTTTAAGTATAAAAGCAGGGCTTTGTTTCTGCATCCTTGATTCAAGCCTCCTCTTATTACAGAGTCGTCCGGCCAAGGCCCGCCCCCTTCTCTGCGTTCTGGGGTTAGTGAGTAATGCAGTCTAGGTGTTGCAGCAGCGATAGCGACTTTGCCAGTGGTCGTGGGGCGGGCTTAAGCGTCTTTCGCTTGTTTGCGATTAGACTTTATTTGCTGTTCCCGCCTTTCAGAGCTTGTGTGGCCGCCACCTTCTGGCGGCCCCCGGCCTCATCCTGGAGGATGGCATGGCCGGTGGGTTGCATATTTGTATGTTATTTTCCCCCTTGCTCTATGTCCTCTGCTCCACCTTCTTTAGGGCTCGGGTTGAGCTGAACATCGAACAACCTTCTGTTTACCGGTTTTGGTCGGATGCTCCCCTGAGGCCCGAGCATTGCCAATGGCTGACACCCTCGCATGTACGGCAGGCCGCTGTATGGGAAAGTAAGACAGCCGCCCCAAAGCAGGTGACGTAAGTTGTACTTCCCTCGCTTTAGAGGGTTTGTTAAGCATTTGTTGCTGAGTGCACTGCTGTTGGCAATGTGATTAGGTCCATGTCTGTAGGCACTGCCCGAGAGACTGCGCCGGCATGGAGGCCATCTAGCCTCTGGGATGGAGCCAGCCCCAGGTGCGGGCATATGAAGGCCAGCTGGCTGTGAGTAGCCAGCTTGGGCGGTCTGGGCAGCAGACTCCAGGACAGGTAGTAGGCATCAACAGGACTCCTTGCAAGAGAGTCTCGACGTCGCGGCCCATAAGTGTGCCCCGGAGGATTTTCTCCATCAGCGTTGACTTCGGCAGAAACCTCGTCAACTAGTAGGCCCTCTTTGGCCTCCTTGGGGATGAGTCCCCAGGTATAACTGGATGTCCAGGTCTTCGTCAGCAGCAGACAGCTACCGTCACCCCGGGCGCAGAAGCCAGCCTTCCTTTAATTGCGGCAGGGTCCATAGAACCTGCAGGCCTCCTATTTGGAGGTAGGCCCTGCCAGGCCTCCCTGAGGGGTAGGCTCCAGGTTTTTGGTTACCTTGGCTCAGGTGGTAGGCCCCATCAGACCTCCCTGAGAGCCCGCTATGAGTAGCAGGCTTTATCCGGTCTCCCCTGAGGGGGTATTACTGACCATTAGTCCCTCGACGGCTGGCACCAGCTGCTAGTAGGTGGTAGGCGCTACCAGGCCTCCCTAAGAGCCTGCTGTGGGGTAAACAGGCTCACTTGACCTCCCCTGTGGGGGCGTTCCCGGGCTCCAGTCACTGGATGGCTAGCATGAGGTGCTAGTAGGTAGTAGGACTCACCCGGCCTCCCTGAGGGCGAGTTCCCAGTCGCTGTGGCGGTGAGCATGAAGTGCTATGAGTAGCACGTTCTGCTATCAGGTGGTAGGCACTGGGCCTCCCTGAGATCGTTCCCCGGTCCCCAGTTTCGGTAACGGATCGTGGCATGGGTTGCTAACAGTTAGCAAGCTGCACGGGGCTTCCCTGTGGGATTCGTTATGGAGTAGTAGGCCTCACGTGGCATCCTCTGAGGGCACGTTCCTGTTTCGCGGTTTCTGGACGAGTCCAGTCACAGAGCGGAAGGCTGTGATGGACGAATGCCCGACGTCTGGCAGGTGGTAGGCCTCGCTAGGCCTCCCTGATGGAGCGAGTCCCTGTTCTTCCCAGCTACCTCGAGGGCTAGCTCGACTGCTATCAGGTGTTAGGCCTGTCTGGCCTCCCTAAGGGCGAGCTCCGCTGTTTGGACATGCGAGCGGTCAGCACAGGTTATCAGGTGGAGGCCCCTTCCGGCCTCCCTGGGGAACGAGTTCCCTAGGCGGGAACACACAACTGGCCTTACGCTGACAGCTAGTGGTCACCTTCTATCAGGCTCCGGTTTTTAGCCGTTTGCAAGACCTGAAGGCGGTGTTCATGCCCTAGCATGACGAGACGACGCTGTTGCTATGCGGTCCCTGCAGGAAGGGACTTTCATAGATTGCCTACAGCATGGTTACCTACCAGGCAGGCTTATGTGCTCCTCTCAAGTGAGAGTTTGCTGTGAGCTTACGGCCGTCTGGCGCTGATCCATTGGTTGTAGGCCCCTCGGGGCTACGATCAGCCTGTAAGGCCTTTGGCCTCCTAAGCACGTTTTAAAGTAAGTGCTTGGTAGATCCGAGGATCGAGCGGCTGAACTCCCCTCGCTAGCAAGGGTAGAAAGCACTTCGCTGAGCGCTGCTCTCCAGGATAACCCATCTCTGAGGTCCGGCTGGTGGAGGACACTGCCTTTTTCTGCAGTACCCTAGCGGGATGTCTCTTCGGAGGCGAGTACCAGAGGTTCTGTACTTTACAGACAGGGTTGGCTAGACTGACGTGTCCCATACGGGGTCACTAGGTCAGATCTCCCTGGTGGCATTCGGTGAAATCCTCCCGAATAGTGACTGGCGCGGGTTCCCTCGGGTTCCCTTGCCACGTTCCCTTAAAGGAACCCCTTCTTTTGAATGGGCTGGTTCCAGGCCTTTGAGTGGCCAGGGTAGGACCTTTTGGTATGCGAAGGTTCCTTCTCAGGTTAAAGCTTTGGCTTTGACCGTAGGGAGCGCTGTCACTGAGCGCTGTCAGCCTAATGTGACCAGAAGGGGAGTGGTTCAGGCTTTTCAGTTGAATTTGCTTGTCCTGACAGTGGTCACTGCCCGGTGGGCATGCACTCCCTTCGGCATGGTGGCATGGGTATATCGTTCCCCGTAGCGTCAGCTGACGCAGCGCGAGTTCCCTTTCGAAAGGGAACGTCTCAGGTTACGTATGTAACCATTGTTCCCTGAGAACAGGGAACGCTTTGCCATGCCTCAGGGCTTGCCTGCCAAAAACAGTCCCTTCAGACGATTAGATGCTGTCATGATGGCAAGGCGCCCTTTTATACTTCCTAGTCGCACCTTGATGACATCATAGGCTGTCACCGGTCAATAGGATTGACGTTTTTTGATTGTGATTTCAGGCACCTGTCACGCTGGAGGCGTTCCCCGTAGCGTCAGCTGACGCAGCGTCTCGTTCCCTGTTCTCAGGGAACAATGGTAACATACGTAACCTGAGACGTTTTTGTGTAACTCGGATCCCGGGTCAGATGTAACAACTCAGTGTTTGGGTAGTTTTTGTGTAACTCAGATCCCGGGTCAGACGTAACAAACCAGTGTTTGGGTAGTTTTTGTGTAACTCGGATCCCGGGTCAGATGTAAAAACCCAGTGTTTGGGTAGTTTTTGTGTTACTCAGATCCCGGGTCAGACTTAACAAACCAGTGTTTGGGTAGTTTTTGTGTACCTCGGATCCCGGGTCAGACGTAACAACCCAGTGTTTGGGTAGTTTTTGTGTTACTCAGATCCCGGGTCAGATGTAACAACCCACTGTTTGGGTAGTTTTTGTGTTACTCGGCTCCTGGGTCAGACGTAACAACCCAGTGTTTGGGTAGTTTTTGTGTTACTCAGATCCTGGGTCAGACGTAACAACCCAGTGTTTGAGTAGTTTTTGTGTTACTCAGATCCTGGGTCAGATGTAACAACCCAGTGTTTGGGTAGTTTTTGTGTTACTCAGATCCCGGGTCAGACGTAACAACCCAGTGTTTGAGTAGTTTTTGTGTTACTCAGATCCTGGGTCAGATGTAACAACCCAGTGTTTGGGTAGTTTTTGTGTTACTCAGATCCTGGGTCAGATGTAACAACCCAGTGTTTGGGTAGTTTTTGTGTTACTCAGATCCTGGGTCAGATGTAACAACCCAGTGTTTGGGTAGTTTTTGTGTTACTCAGATCCCGGGTCAGATGTAACAACCCACTGTTTGGGTAGTTTTTGTGTTACTCGGATCCTGGGTCAGACGTAACAACCCAGTGTTTGGGTAGTTTTTGTGTTACTCAGATCCTGGGTCAGACGTAACAACCCACTGTTTGGGTAGTTTTTGTGTTACTCGGATCCTGGGTCAGACGTAACAACCCAGTGTTTGGGTCGTTTTTGTGTTACACAGATCCCGGGTCAGACGTAACAACCCAGTGTTTGGGTAGTTTTTGTGTTACACAGATCCCGGGTCAGACGTAACAACCCAGTGTTTGAGTAGTTTTTGTGTTACTCAGATCCCGGGTCAGACGTAACAACCCAGTGTTTGGGTAGTTTTTGTGTTACACAGATCCCGGGTCAGACGTAACAACCCAGTGTTTGGGTAGTTTTTGTGTTACTCAGATCCCGGGTCAGACGTAACAACCCAGTGTTTGAGTAGTTTTTGTGTTACTCAGATCCTGGGTCAGACGTGACAACCCAGTGTTTGGGTAGTTTTTGTGTTAATCAGATCCCGGGTCAGACGTAACAACCCAGTGTTTGGGTAGTTTTTGTGATACACAGATCCCGGGTCAGACGTAACAACCCAGTGTTTGGGTAGTTTTTGTGTTACCCAGATCCTGGGTCAGACGTAACAACCCAGTGTTTGGGTAGTTTTTGTGTTACCCAGATCCTGGGTCAGACGTAACAACCCAGTGTTTGAGTAGTTTTTGTGTTACCCAGATCCTGGGTCAGACGTAACAACCCAGTGTTTGAGTAGTTTTTGTGTTACCCAGATCCTGGGTCAGACGTAACAACCCAGTGTTTGGGTAGTTTTTGTGTTACCCAGATCCTGGGTCAGACGTAACAACCCAGTGTTTGGGTAGTTTTTGTGTTACTCAGATCCCGGGTCAGACGTAACAACCCAGTGTTTGAGTAGTTTTTGTGTTACTCAGATCCTGGGTCAGACGTGACAACCCAGTGTTTGGGTAGTTTTTGTGTTAATCAGATCCCGGGTCAGACGTAACAACCCAGTGTTTGGGTAGTTTTTGTGATACACAGATCCCGGGTCAGACGTAACAACCCAGTGTTTGGGTAGTTTTTGTGTTACCCAGATCCTGGGTCAGACGTAACAACCCAGTGTTTGGGTAGTTTTTGTGTTACCCAGATCCTGGGTCAGACGTAACAACCCAGTGTTTAGGTAGTTTTTGTGTTAATCAGATCCCGGGTCAGACGTAACAACCCAGTGTTTGGGTAGTTTTTGTGATACACAGATCCCGGGTCAGACGTAACAACCCAGTGTTTGGGTAGTTTTTGTGTTACCCAGATCCTGGGTCAGACGTAACAACCCAGTGTTTGGGTAGTTTTTGTGTTACCCAGATCCTGGGTCAGACGTAACAACCCAGTGTTTAGGTAGTTTTTGTGTTACTCAGATCCCGGGTCAGACGTAACAACCCAGTGTTTGGGTAGTTTTTGTGATACACAGATCCCGGGTCAGACGTAACAACCCAGTGTTTGGGTAGTTTTTGTGTTACCCAGATCCTGGGTCAGACGTAACAACCCAGTGTTTGGGTAGTTTTTGTGTTACTCAGATCCTGGGTCAGATGTAACAACCCAGTGTTTGGGTAGTTTTTGTGTTACTCAGATCCCGGGTCAGATGTAACAACCCACTGTTTGGGTAGTTTTTGTGTTACTCGGATCCTGGGTCAGACGTAACAACCCAGTGTTTGGGTAGTTTTTGTGTTACTCAGATCCTGGGTCAGACGTAACAACCCACTGTTTGGGTAGTTTTTGTGTTACTCGGATCCTGGGTCAGACGTAACAACCCAGTGTTTGGGTCGTTTTTGTGTTACACAGATCCCGGGTCAGACGTAACAACCCAGTGTTTGGGTAGTTTTTGTGTTACACAGATCCCGGGTCAGACGTAACAACCCAGTGTTTGAGTAGTTTTTGTGTTACTCAGATCCCGGGTCAGACGTAACAACCCAGTGTTTGGGTAGTTTTTGTGTTACACAGATCCCGGGTCAGACGTAACAACCCAGTGTTTGGGTAGTTTTTGTGTTACTCAGATCCCGGGTCAGACGTAACAACCCAGTGTTTGAGTAGTTTTTGTGTTACTCAGATCCTGGGTCAGACGTGACAACCCAGTGTTTGGGTAGTTTTTGTGTTAATCAGATCCCGGGTCAGACGTAACAACCCAGTGTTTGGGTAGTTTTTGTGATACACAGATCCCGGGTCAGACGTAACAACCCAGTGTTTGGGTAGTTTTTGTGTTACCCAGATCCTGGGTCAGACGTAACAACCCAGTGTTTGGGTAGTTTTTGTGTTACCCAGATCCTGGGTCAGACGTAACAACCCAGTGTTTAGGTAGTTTTTGTGTTACTCAGATCCCGGGTCAGACGTAACAACCCAGTGTTTGGGTAGTTTTTGTGTTACACAGATCCCTGGTCAGACGTAACAACCCAGTGTTTGAGTAGTTTTTTGGGTGTGATGTGAGTCACCTAAGCGAGTGTCACGTCTGTCTCTTTGCGTGATGGAAACGTCTGACGCCTTGCATAAAATGTTACGATTTTATTCAAAAATATATCGTTAAAATGAATCAACTATGCTGGGTTAAATCAACCTATTATGCTAAATAAACAACCCAATTTGCTGGGTAAAATCAACCCAACATGTGTTCTGCCAGCACCTGAAAAAGAAAAAATGGTTCTTTTAAGAACTTTTAGGAACCTTTATTTTCGTGATTGTACTGTATTTTTTAGGGTAGAGTTCTGGCAACCACAGCTGCCATTTTTTTTACCGTACATTTTGATCATTGATTTCTTTTTCTCCATGCAGCTCATGCATGACTCCGCTGTGAGCGTCTGAAGGGCTTTTAAGAGACAACCTCTTCTCATTTCTTCTGAAATTAATAAAGCCATCATGCAGCCATAACTACAAAACAATCGCATCGCAAAATGTCACATTCTCCCATATGGCCTATCAAAGCGCAGGCAGATTGAGTCCTGTAGTCTGTGGACCTCCGTGTGCTTTTTATTGCAGATAGATACTCGTCCGCCTGGATACTCTTCATGTCATCCTATTGATTGAAAATAACAGTGTTAGAGGAGAATATTATTGTCAGAGGAGCTGACGTGGTCCAGATGGCGTGAAGAAAGACTAGGGACCGGTGAAGTTCATGAGTGCTTTTATGGTCAAAGTAATTGTTATTCTCCAGCTAGAATGTGCATGCTGTCGTTTGTAACGCCAAGAGAGCGATCAAACGTCGGACCACCAAGAGTCTTCTCATTTAGACCTTATTTCCAAAAGCCAATTTGTGTGAAAGCCACTCCATGCGACTGACTGGAAAGAAAAGTTTTCTGCATTGTTACCAGCTGTCAGGAGAAATGCAGAAGAACAATCAAACAAGAGGTGTGGAAGCTCTGCGGTGCGAAAGTCTCGGGTCCCAACAGGTTTAACGATGTCAGCTGGATGACAGGTGATGACAGACCACCATAATGAGCCAATCAGACGTCAGGCTGGACACATGGAGGTGAGACGTCTGAATCACAGTGTTCTTAATCAGACAGGCACACGCGTCCACGAGAGAAGATATACGTTTGTGATCCTGAAGCACAAAACCAGTCCTGGATCTCACGGGTATATCTGTGGCAATAGCCAACAATACATGCATGGGTCAAAATGATCCATTTTCTTTTATGCCAAAAATCATTAGGATATTAAGATCATGTTCCATGAAGATATATTTTTAAATTTCCTACCGTAAATATATCAAAAATGTATAATTAGTAGTAATATGCATTGCTAAGGACTTCATTTGATCGATTTTCTCAATATTTAGATTTTTTTGCACCCTCAGATTCCAGATTTTCAAATAGTCCGGCCAAATATTGTCCCATCCTAACAAATCACACATCAATGGAAAGCTTATTTATCCATATAAATATAAAAAAGGTACCCTTATGACTGGTTTTGTGGTCCAGGGTCACTGATGATCAAACTATAGACAAATCTTCACCGTGTTCCAGAGGTGGACAAAGTACACAACTCCATTACTTGAGTAAAAGTACTATTGGTTAAATATTACTCCATGACAAGTGAAAGTTGTAAAGATAGATTGTTACTTAAGTAAAAGTACAGAAGAACTTGCTTTTAAAAGTACTTAAGTATCAAAAGTGATGTTCTCTTGCGTTGGGATGCTGGTGTTTGGGAACTCAATCGTGTGAGACGCTTAAACCAAACCATTCTGATCACAGACTTTGGCTGAGTCTGAAATCTGCCCCTATACCCTAATATAGGGCATTATTTGAGGGCACAGCCATTTGTAGTGGTGTCCGAAACCATAGTGGACGTTATCGAGTGCACTCATTCAATCCCATAATGCAGTGCAATAACAGGTGTTCAGCCGGTGTACGCTCAACGGCTAGAGAATACCCACAATGCAGTGTGAGAGTCATGCGCTGAATGAATTCCCACGTCTGACCAGAATCATCTATCTGTTGGTCCAATGTGGGTAAAGCATAATATCATACAAGTATAAATTCCTTTTTACATGATTATTAAATTGTTTTATTAAAGTGTCATAACACACACGGTGTCTGCCAGTCTGGTGTTGATCTTGAGTATCTGTAGAGTCGTGTTGATCCTTCATATCTCACAAGAGTCTTTAGTTTATCAGATTTATAAAAGACAGAAACACTGCACCGATTCTTTCTGAACACAGCCGAGCTCGTGGAGGAGTGCAGTGGGCGGAGCTAAAGAGACACACACACACACACACACACACACACACACACACACACACACACACACACACACACACACACACACACACACACACACACACACACATATTCTCACACTCACACACACACACGCTCAGACTCTCACACACACACACGCTCACACACACACACACACACACACACACACACACACACACACACACACACACGTTGGGTTTTCATGTTTTATGGGGACTTTCCATAGGCGTAATGGTTTTTATACTGTATATTCTATCCCCCTACACTGCCCCTGCCCCTAAACCTACCCATCACACACACACACACACACACACACACACACACACACACACACACACACACACACACACACACACACACACACACACACACACACACACACACACACACACACACACACATATTCTCACATTCACACACACACACGCTCAGACTCTCACACACACACACGCTCACACACACACACACACACACACACACACACACACACACACACACACACACACGTTGGGTTTTCATGTTTTATGGGGACTTTCCATAGGCGTAATGGTTTTTATACTGTATATTCTATCCCCCTACACTGCCCCTGCCCCTAAACCTACCCATCACACACACACACACACACACACACACACACACACACACACACACACACACACACACACACACACACACACACACACTGCCCCTGCCCCTAAACCTACCCATCACAGGAGACATTCTGCATTTTTTAATTTTCAAAAAACATCACTTAGTCTGATTTATAAGATGTTTTCCTCATGGGGACCAAAAAATGTCCCCACAAGGACGAGGATTTCGGATATTGCCATCTTTGTGGGGACATTTTGTCCCCATAACATAGGGTTTACCAGGCCACACACTCACACACACACTCTCACACACACTCTCACTCACTCACACACTCACACTCTCACACACACAATTTTTGGTTTTAACACCTTGAAGACCTTGAAGAGAATATGACAGATCCTGCATTATGCAGAGATGGAAAGAGATCAACAGAAAAAGCGCTATTATTTAAAATAAACATCTTTAACCATTTAAATGAATATGACAAACCTAAATCGTGCCGACAACTGAAATCGCATGTGTAGTCGAGGGGGTCGCCACATATAACAGAAGGCTGGAGTTGCTGCCCATCTGCTCAGTTTTTTATATTTATATATATATATCATAAGACACTTTTATCCAGTGATTTACATATCATCAGTGAAACTTGCCTTGGAATACTGGGATGCAAAAAGCAAATGATTTCTGTGTGTTTTGAACAATTTGGAGACATTATGTTTCACATTTCACATCACGAGTGATTCGGTCTCGTAAAGCAGGAAAACATAAACACATTAACTGTAAGTTCTAGTATATAAACCTCAAACTTTTGTTTTTAACGTTCAGACAACATTCATATGTAATTGACTTGCGTATCAGGTTCCACAGATGACTTACTTTCTTCCATTATTCAAAATATACCTTTGTGTGTTCCTCAGAAGACAGACGGTCACACAGGTTTAGCACAACATGAGGGTAAATAAAAGATTTTTTTGGGTGAACTATTCTTGTATAGTATTGACTTGACTCTGATTTGTCACCTGTTGATAGGTTTGATATATCCGGATGTGAAATGATCCTGTTTTGTCAGTTTTACAGGAGCACAGTGGACATCTTGCTTGGCTCGATGATAATGAGACTAACTGTCTCCGAGGAGGTCCAAACACCATTAACTCAGAACTGCAGCTTGACTCAGATGCTGCAAGGGAGGCCATTTTTAAAGGGGTCATGAACTGGCTTTTTAATTTTTTTATACTGTTGTCTGAGGTCAACTTATGACGTTTGCATGGTTTTTACATTCAAAAACATCATAATGAATAAGTAATAGGCTCTTTTCTGTCCTGGTTTTGAGCCTCTTTCATGGAACGCTCTGTTTTTATGGGCGTGCCGCACTGAAGACTTGGAAGTAAACGCCCACGGCTATGATTGGATAACAGTTTTGCATATTATAATGAGTTTCGGTTCCCCAGTCATTACACGTGGGGAATTGTTTTGAAAGCATGTGGAGAAACGGTAACCAAATGATTCGCCCACAGGACTCACAAAACGTCTTTATCAAACAAACACAATGATTTACCTCTCATCCACCCGGCGATTTATTGGAATGTTATTTTTTATTACTTGGCCGGCCCGATTGGTGGACAGGGCCGTGCACAGACATTTTAAGGGGCAGTGGCCCAAACCAAAAAAAGGGGCACTGGGGTGGGTTGGCATTGGGGGCGAGGATTGGGTGCTTGTCAAGTCAAGTCAAGTCAAGTCAAGTCAACTTTATTTATATAGCGCTTTTAACAATGCAATAATTTTATTAAAGGGGCTATATGCAACTTTTTCCCCAAAATAAACGTAACTATAGCCTTTTTATTTTACCATTTATGACTCAAACATCTCCTGATGAGCATACTGACACCTTGTCCGCTCACAGTGGGTGCACCTATAAGCCTGTATACTATTTTTCATATTTTCTGACGGGTCGTCTTTTCCCGCGCTGTCTGCGGATGTGACGTCAAGCGCGTTCATGTTAAACGTTTCAGATCACTCTGCCTGCCACCACCGCTAGTCAGCGAGTAGCCTACACTCGCAAGCAGTGCAATGGATTTAACGAATACACAGAAGAGACCCAGGACAACTCGGACACCAACAGTAACTCCACAGAAGACTAAAAAAGTTAAACCCCTGACAAGTGGCCAAAAAAGGTCGAAGATTGAGAGAGACCGGCGCATTGCAAGGACTAGAGTGAACATCGGCTTCGCATTTGACTTCGCATGCATATATATATATATATATATATATATATATATATATATATATATATATATATATATATATATATATATATATATATATATATATATATATATAAACAAAAATAAATATGAATAGTGCATCAGTAATGTAAAGTCTTTTTGGGTGTCTAGAAAAGCGCTATATAAAACTGATGGATTATTTATTATATAGCCATGTATATCTTAACAAAAAATAAGAGGTAAATGAAGATGTAAAGTGTGATGCATTTTATTTCACATAAGACATGTAGTCAATAAATATTGCTAAATAGTATTATGTATATGTGTCTTTCATACTTGGTGATAGTAAGCTACTTGTGTATAATAAGTGGTCAAGGACAGTGCTCAGTCGTCAAGGACAGTGCTCAGATTTGTGTTTTTAATATTCTACGAAAGTTTCGGTCTGTGCGCCCTTCATCAGCGTGTATGCCAATGGCGAAATGGGTTTATTTATTTATTTAATGTATTAATTTTTTGTGTAGTTTGTCAGCTACACGTTTGACGTTTTGATAAGAGAACACTTATCTCAAACATTATATGTATTTGACTGTTCTTACCTCTGTAAACATAATGTTGACCTCCTTGCAGCAGCTGACTTGTGAAGTGTACACGTACGAGCGCGCGCTGCGAGAGCGAGCAGAAATGAAGATCAGTTCTGTTTTTTGGCCACAGGTGTCAGTCGCGAGTTTAAATTTCAGAAAAACGCATATAGCCCCTTTAAGCTGTATAGCCATTTGATGTCATCAGTTCATTTCAATTTCCATACGGTGACAGTGTGGGCTTTAGATCAATAATTAGATAAGTAATTTAGTTTATATGGTTAATTTAGTTTATTAATTAGATTTATTTCAATGTTTATTTGAAAAATTTAGTGTCCCCAACTGAGCACGCCAAGCCAGAGGCAACAGTGGCAAGGAAACCAAAACCCCATCAGGTGACCTAATGGAGAAAAATAAACCTTGGGAGAAACCAGGCTCAGTCGGGGTGCCAGTTCTCCTCTGGCCAATTAACAAACAGCGTATTATTATTATTATTCTGGCAGCTTTACTGGAATATTCGGAATATTCGAAGGACCGGAGGCAACACGCTGGAGACGGGTTTATTGAGGATGATGTTGATTAAATAATTATTAAAGTGCAATATTCGAATGATCGGAGTCAACACGCTGGAGACGGGTTTATTGCGGATGACATATCGATTTAAGTATTATTTAATTGCAATATTCGAACAATCGGAGTCATGACGCTGGAGACGGGTTTATTGAGGATGCCGTGTCGATGAGGCAGTTTCAGGGGGAGGATAATTGACACGGTCTCTGCAGACACTTCAGGGTCCTGTGTTGGTCTTCTCTGGGCGCAGGTCCATCATCTGATCTGGATACGGCCCGGATCCGGCTGACTGCAGTAAACCTCGGGATAAAACAGAGAGACTATCATTAGCGTAGATGCCATTCTTCTGATGATGTAACGAGTACATCAGGTGTTATGGGAAGTGTTCCCGGTTCCGGCTGACCTAGTTAATGCAGCCTAACAATCATTTCATTGAAAAAGTGTTTTATGTGTATGCCACAGTAAAGAGATGTGTTTTTAGTCTAGATTTAAACTGACAGAGTGTGTCTGCTTCCCGAACAATGCAAGACTGTTCCAGAGTTTAGGAGCTAAATAGGAAAAGGATCGACCGCCTGCAGTTGATTTGGATATTCTCGGTATTATCAACTGGCCAGAGTTCAGAGAGCGCAGTAGACGTGATGGAGTATAATATGTTAAGAGCTTGCTCAAGTATTGGTGAGCTAAACCATTTAGTGTTTTGTAAGTAATAAGCAAGATTTTAAAATGTATGCGATGTTTAATAGGCAGCCAGTGCAATGTTGACAGAACTGGGCTAATATGGTCATACTTCCTGGTTCTAGTAAGTACTCGAGCTGCTGCGTTTTGGACCAGCTGGAGTTTATTTATTAAGCGAGCAGGGCAACCACCCAATAGAGCATTACAATAATCTAGCCTTGAGGTCATGAGCGCATGAACTAACTGTTCAGCATTTTGCATTGAGAGCATGTGCCATAATTTAGATTTATTTTTAAGATGGTAGAATGCAGTTTCACAGATGCTATAAACGTGGCTTTCAAACGAAAGATCGGTATCAAAGAGCACACCCAGGTTCCTCACTGACCATGAGGACTTGACAGAGCAGCTATCAAGTGTTAGACAGTATTCTAAGTTAATACTTGTGGAGCTTTTTTGTCCAATAATTAAAAATTCTGTTTTTTCTAAATTGAGTTGCAGGAAATTACCGGTCATCCAATGTTTTATATCAGCTATTCATTCCGTTAATCTTGTGAATTGGTAAGTTTCTTCAGGGCGTGAAGAAATATAGAGCTGAGTATCCTCAGCATAACAATGAAAACTAACGCCATGCTTCCTAATAATATCTCCCAGTGGTAGCATATACAAGGTTAAGAGTAGCGGTCCTAGCACTGAGCCTTGTGGTACTCCATACTGAACTTGTGATCGGTGTGACATCTCTTCATTTACTGCTACAAACTGATAACGGTCACATAGGTATGATTTAAACCATGATAAAGCAATTCCACTAATACCTACATAATTTTCGAGTCTATTCAAAAGAATGTTGTGGTCGATGGTATCAAATGCAGCACTAAGATCGCGAGTAACACTAATAGAGAGATACAGCCACGATCGGATGATGAGAGTAAATCATTTGTAACTCTGATGAGAGCAGTCTCAGTACTATGATACGGTCTAAATCCTGACTAAATCCTTGTCCATACAAATGATCTATCTTACTCTTACTAGTCAGTCAAAACAGTTTTGATCTAATTTTGTCTATCGAAAATAGTGATATATGACATTGTATTCTGTGAAATATCAACGTTTTTGTGTCTATTTGTTAATGAAGGATTTGTGGACGCAATGTTTTTGGCTTTGTGGAGTAAATGTTATAGCTTTTATTTTGAAGAAAAAAGATAAAATTAGACTCCTGAGGTAAGATGACCCAGCCATATTTGGCACAGAAGGCCCCAAGTGGCACTGGTGTTACTGGTGTTATTGTTTTTAAATGTAATACTAATTGTAATTAACGGGGCTATTATTTAAAATTTTCATGAATTAGATGTACATTGCAGGCATCTTCACTTTCATTAAAGCCTATATGTTAATTGAGTGATTTCTATTATGACAAAATATATTTGTCACAGTGTCTGGTTGTGTTTCCCTGGGTTGTCACTAGAGGTCCTCGTTCTCACGGTGTCTTTCACATTTTGACTGCATTTCCCAGCATTCTGTCTGTCACTCATCAGTTCATTGCACTCAGCTGTTTCCCATCACCTTGTTAGATCTGTGTGTGTATATATACCCTGTCTGTTTTAGTATGTGTCACGGAGTCCTTGTTTGTTTCACCCCACTTCCAAGTTCTGTTCTTGCCGTTGTCTTGTGCCTGTTTATGTTTGGATTACTTTATTGGAGATTGACCTATGCCTGGACTGACCACTGAATTTGGATTTTCCCTTAATAAATAATATACGTACTGCGATTGGATCTTTTACCTTTTTCTTGTGTGGAATCGTGACAATATTAGGCCTATGTTTTTTATTTTTAATTATGACTTTTCTTCAATTAAAATATGGGCAATTAAATAAGTAAATATTGATATGCTTGTACATAAGTCATAAAACATGACCTTTCAGATGATTTAGAGAATTTTCAGAGAATTATTCTACTAAATTGTCAAAATAAAATTAAGTAGAATATTTTTAGTATTTTACATTATGACATATGTAAAGTAATTTATTCTGTAACAGTTTATGGGTTATTATATTAAATTAGGCCTATATACACTCACCTAAAGGATTATCAGGAACACCTGTTCAATTTCTCATTAATGCAATTATCTAATCAACCAATCACATGGCAGTTGCTTCAATGCATTTAGGGGTGTGGTCCTGGTCAAGACAATCTCCTGAACTCCAAACTGAATGTTGGAATGGGAAAGAAAGGAGATTTAAGCAATTTTGAGCGTGGCATGGTTGTTGGTGCCAGACGGGCCGGTCTGAGTATTTCACAATCTGCTCAGTTACTGGGATTTTCACGCACAACCATTTCTAGGGTTTACAAAGAATGGTGTGAAAAGGGAAACACATCCAGTATGCGGCCGTCCTGTGGGCCAAAATGCCTTGTTGATGCTAGAGGTCAGAGGAGAATGGGCCGACTGATTCAAGCTGATAGAAGAGCAACTTTGACTGAAATAACCACTCGTTACAACCGAGGTATGCAGCAAAGCATTTGTGAAGCCACAACACGCACAACCTTGAGGCGGATGGGCTACAACAGCAGAAGACCCCACCGGGTACCACTCATCTCCACTACAAATAGGAAAAAGAGGCTACAATTTGCACGAGCTCACCAAAATTGGACAGTTGAAGACTGGAAAAATGTTGCCTGGTCTGATGAGTCTGGATTTCTGTTGAGACATTCAGACGGTAGAGTCAGAATTTGGCGTAAACAGAATGAGAACATGGATCCATCATGCCTTGTTACCACTGTGCAGGCTGGTGGTGGTGGTGTAATGGTGTGGGGGATGTTTTCTTGGCACACTTTAGGCCCCTTAGTGCCAATTGGGCATCGTTTAAATGCCACGGCCTACCTGAGCATTGTTTCTGACCATGTCCATCCCTTTATGACCACCATGTCCCCATCCTCTGATGGCTACTTCCAGCAGGATAATGCCCCATGTCACAAAGCTCCAATCATTTCAAATTGGTTTCTTGAACATGACAATGAGTTCACTCGACTAAAATGGCCCCCACAGTCACCAGATCTCAACCCAATAGAGCATCTTTGGGATGTGGTGGAACGGGAGCTTCGTGCCCTGGATGTGCATCCCACAAATCTCCATCAACTGCAAGATGCTCTCCTATCAATATGGGCCAACATTTCTAAAGAATGCTTTCAGCTCCTTGTTGAATCAATGCCACGTAGAATTAAGGCAGTTCTGAAGGCCAAAGGGGGTCAAACACAGTATTAGTGTGGTGTTCCTAATAATCCTTTAGGTGAGTGTAAATATATTCTACAAAGTGTGCCATCAACAGCAAAGTTGGTGTCACTTCGGATACAAAAACTTGATTAGACAAGAATTATAATTCTCTTCCAAGAACGTGTATTTTGTACAAGTTGTTAGCACTATTAGAAGATCATGAGCAAAATAATACACTGTAAAAAAATGGCAGCTGTGGTTGCCAGAACTTTACTGTAAAAAATACGGCAGTAACATTTAATTACGTTTAAAACAACTTTTATTTTACAGTTCAAAACCATATAATTTAAAGGTTTATATTGTAATAATTACATGTACACTATAAAAAAGGTATGGTAAAAACCCTATTTCATTAACTGAAATAATGTTAAATGCAATAAACATTAATTTAACAACATTCGATGTAACATAAAACCCTAATGTACACAATTGATTAGAGCAAACTAAGACGAAACAGTTATTTCAACGAAAATACATCAAATGCGAAGTGTCACGCAGGGAATTATGGGAATGTCAATTTACGGTTTTTCACTGTAAATTACACAATGACTTGTTCTTTTTCACTTCCAAAAAATGAAGCTTATGCGCAAGTTCTGGCAGGAAGATTCAATGTTACGTCACTTATCACATTCAGACCTATCCAATCAAGTCATAATTCTCAGAGTATAAAAGATCGGTAATTAACACATGTCTGAGTTCACAGATGCTGACGCCAGCATTACCTCCATCCTCCCCACCACCACCAGGTCGGTCCCTGTCTATACCTCCCGGGGGGCGGCTGCGCCCCTGCCTTCATCTTCAGGCAGGAAATGCAGAGTCCGTTACCCTCGTGACGAGCGCTACGGACGGGGCCTACGCCAAAGAACCTCTAATTTAATACTTGCTGGTCTGCTAATAAACTTGTGGTATTATCATACTTTATCTGGTCTCCCGAGTCTTCCTGGTAGAACTGTAAATTTACTGGTATTTTACTGTAAATTACACAATGACTTGTTCTTTTTCACTTCCAAAAACTGTAAATTTAACGGTTTTTCACTGTAAATTACACAATGACTTGTTCTTTTTCACTTCCAAAAACTGTAAATTTAATAGTATTTTACTTTAAATTGCACAATGACTTGTTCTTTTTCACTTCCAAAAACTGTAAATTTAATAGTATTTTACTTTAAATTGCACAATGACTTGTTCTTTTTCACTTCCAAAAACTGTAAATTGTTACAGTTTTTCACTGTAAATTACACAATAACTTGTTCTTTTTCACTTCCAAAAACTGTAAATTTAACGGTTTTTCACTGTAAATTACACAATGACTTGTTCTTTTTCACTTCCAAAAACTGTAAATTTAATAGTATTTTACTTTAAATTGCACAATGACTTGTTCTTTTTCACTTCCAAAAACTGTAAATTTAATAGTATTTTACTTTAAATTGCACAATGACTTGTTCTTTTTCACTTCCAAAAACTGTAAATTGTTACAGTTTTTCACTGTAAATTACACAATAACTTGTTCTTTTTCACTTCCAAAAACTGTAAATTAAATATTATTTTACTGTAAATTACACAATAACTTGTTCTTTTTCACTTCCAAAAACTGTAAATTAAATATTATTTTACTGTAAATTACACAATGACTTGTTCTTTTTCACTTCCAAAAAATGAAGCTTATGCGCAAGTTCTGGCAGGAAGATTCAATGTTACGTCACTTATCACATTCAGACCTATCCAATCAAGTCATAATTCTCAGAGTATAAAAGATCGGTAATTAACACATGTCTGAGTTCACAGATGCTGACGCCAGCATTACCTCCATCCTCCCCACCACCACCAGGTCGGTCCCTGTCTATACCTCCCGGGGGGCGGCTGCGCCCCTGCCTTCATCTTCAGGCAGGAAATGCAGAGTCCGTTACCCTCGTGACGAGCGCTACGGACGGGGCCTACGCCAAAGAACCTCTAATTTAATACTTGCTGGTCTGCTAATAAACTTGTGGTATTATCATACTTTATCTGGTCTCCCGAGTCTTCCTGGTAGAACTGTAAATTTACTGGTATTTTACTGTAAATTACACAATGACTTGTTCTTTTTCACTTCCAAAAACTGTAAATTTAACGGTTTTTCACTGTAAATTACACAATGACTTGTTCTTTTTCACTTCCAAAAACTGTAAATTTAATAGTATTTTACTTTAAATTGCACAATGACTTGTTCTTTTTCACTTCCAAAAACTGTAAATTGTTACAGTTTTTCACTGTAAATTACACAATAACTTGTTCTTTTTCACTTCCAAAAACTGTAAATTAAATATTATTTTACTGTAAATTACACAATGACTTGTTCTTTTTCACTTCCAAAAACTGTAAATTTAATATTATTTTACTTTAAATTGCACAATAACTTGTTCTTTTTCACTTCCAAAAACTGTAAATTTAATAGTATTTTACTTTAAATTGCACAATGACTTGTTCTTTTTCACTTCCAAAAACTGTAAATTTACCGGTATTTTACTGTAAATTAAATGTAAGGTTAGTCACCGTACATAGTACGGAAACTTTCTGTTAACCAATTAACTGTTTTTCACCGTAGCATTTTTACAGTCTTTTACCGTTTAAAATCACAATGATTTTTTAGAGTGTACCGACAGAAATACAAAAACAAACTACCAAATTACTAATTCCGCGGATTGTAATCTATACTGTTAATGCGACGACTGTTTGGAACTGTCGTCTCCGCTTTCCAGATTTCCGTGCACAGACTCTGAGTGACGCTGGGTAGCAAGCGGGAAAACACGGGAGCTGATTCATGGAATCGGTGGATCTTTAGCGGAGGGAAAACAGAACAGGGATGGGTAGCGACCATAGATTGCGAGAGGGGCACCTCAGCTGATGAGGGCAGAGGGCTGTTGGTGGATATAACCGTGCATGCGCGTGTGTATTTCACCATTGAAGATAGTGCGAGCCCTGGCCCATACGTGTTTGAGTCTGATCATGAATCGCAGGACAATGAACCAACAACACTTCAAATACAAAGGATACTCCAGCCTGTGACAGCGTGCTTAGTTATTGTCACGGTTTCCAGCTGGAGTGCCCTTGATAGCCACCAGAGGGCAATCCACACACATAAGACTATGATCACTCACAACTACATTTCCCATAACTCACTGCCCGTACTCAGCAGCACTTATCACTGATCACATTCACCTGTACCAGATTCTCTGATTGCATTTCACCTGTGTCTCACTATCCTGTTTGTTTCTGTCTATTTATACCTTGGTCATGCATTCAGTCATGGCGCAGTCTTGTTTCTATGTTACAATTGCATTTCTGAGCACTATCCTGTTTTTCGTGTTTCATGTTTGTTTTTGGATATCTTGCCCTGTTCCTCGGATTTCTCTCTTGCCTCTGGTTCCTGCCTGTTTTGTTTTTGTTTGTTTGTTTCTTTGTTTGGACTGCCTGTCTGTGTATGACCCCTGCCTGTACTTTGGATTACGCCTCTGGATTGCCCTGTAATAAAGCTGCATTTGGATCCACCTTCTGTCTCGGAGCAGTTCGTAACAGAAGACTTAGCCAACAATGGGTCCAGCAGCCGTCATCCTTGTTCGACTACGCCAAGGAACTCACTCACTCGAGGACCACATCAGAGACTTTCTGAATATTTCAAATACCACCAACCTCCCAGACTTTATGTTGATTGACTTTTTTTGCTATGGACTCAACCAACAATTACAAACAAAACTGATCCGTGATGGTCCTCGAGGGTCCTTGGGTGAGTTCCTTGATTATGCCCTTCAGGTGAGCGGTTCTACATTTACTGTGGGTGTCGTGGAGGAAGGTGATATCCATGCAGTTCACGCCATGTCACCGTCTGCACTTCACGTCACGTCTGCTGATCCAGAGACAGAGCTTCACGTCACGTCTGCCGATCCAGAGACAGAGCTTCACGTCACTTCTGCTGATCCAGAGACAGAGCTTCACGTCACTTCTGCTGATCCAGAGACTGAGCTTCACGTCACTTCTGCCGATCCAGAGACGGAGCTTCACGTCACTTCTGCTGATCCAGAGACGGAGCTTCACGTCACTTCTGCTGATCCAGAGACGGAGCTTCACGTCACTTCTGCCGATCCAGAGACAGAGCTTCACGTCACTTCTGCCGATCCAGAGACAGAGCTTCACGTCACTTCTGCCGATCCAGAGACTGAGCTTCACGTCACGTCTGCCGATCCAGAGACTGAGCTTCACGTCACTTCTGCCGATCCAGAGACAGAGCTTCACGTCACGTCTGCCGATCCAGAGACTGAGCTTCACGTCACGTCTGCCGATCCAGAGACTGAGCTTCACGTCACTTCTGCTGATCCAGAGACAGAGCTTCACGTCACTTCTGCCGATCCAGAGACAGAGCTTCACGTCACTTCTGCCGATCCAGAGACAGAGCTTCACGTCACGTCTGCCGATCCAGAGACTGAGCTTCACGTCACGTCTGCCGATCCAGAGACTGAGCTTCACGTCACTTCTGCTGATCCAGAGACAGAGCTTCACGTCACTTCTGCCGATCCAGAGACAGAGCTTCACGTCACTTCTGCCGATCCAGAGACAGAGCTTCACGTCACTTCTGCCGATCCAGAGACAGAGCTTCACGTCACTTCTGCCGATCCAGAGACAGAGCTTCACGTCACTTCTGCCGATCCAGAGACAGAGCTTCACGTCACGTCTGCCGATCCAGAGACTGAGCTTCACGTCACGTCTGCCCGTCAAGA
Organism: Romanogobio albipinnatus; assembly: GCA_023566225.1. Taxonomy (NCBI): domain Eukaryota; kingdom Metazoa; phylum Chordata; class Actinopteri; order Cypriniformes; family Gobionidae; genus Romanogobio; species Romanogobio albipinnatus. Next base: position 3,330,363 of record CM042243.1, on the reverse strand, counting down.
GTCTCATCCCACCGAGCCTGAATCTATTCCTCTTCCTCTTCCCGTGTCTGTGTCTTCAGACAAGATGGCCGACTCCACGCCTGTGTCTCTTGACAAGATGGCCTCCGGCGAGCCAGTGTCTCCGTACAAGATGGCCGCCGCCGAGCCAGTGTCTCCGTACAAGATGGCCGCCGCCGAGCCAGTGTCTCCGTACAAGATGGTCGTCGCCGAGCCAGTGTCTCCGTACAAGATGGCCGCCGCCGAACCAGTGTCCCAGGACAAGATGGTCTTCGCGGAGCCGGTGTCTGTTCCTCTTCCTGAGCCGGTGTCTGCTCCTGTTCCTGAGCCGGTGTCTGCTCCTGTTCCTGAGCCGGTGTCTGCTCCTGTTCCTGAGCCGGTGTCTGCTCCTGTTCCTGAGCCGGTGTCTGTTCCTGAGCCGGTGTCTGGTCCTGTTTCTGAGCCGGTGTCTGTTCCTGTGCCATGGTCTCCTCCCTGGCCGCCTGAAGGGTCGTCTCCTCCCTGGCCGCCTGAAGGGTCGTCTCCGCCCTGGTCGCCTGCACAGCCTGATCCGCCCTGGTCGCCTGCACAGCCTGATCCGCCCTGGTCGCCTGCACAGCCTGATCCGCCCTGGTCGCCTGCACAGCCTGATCCGCCCTGGCTGTCTGAAGGGTCGTCTCCTTCCTGGTCGTCTGCACAGCCTGATCCGCCCTGGTCGCCTGCACAGCCTGATCCGCCCTGGCCTCCCATCTTGCCGCAGTCTCCAGGTCATTATCCGCTCCACGGGCCTGGCCCTCCATCCCGCCCCCGGGTCCGCCTTCGCTCCTCCTCCCTCCTTAGCAGCTTTAGGAGCGTCTGGAATCCGCTCTTTAAAGGGGGGGCTATGTCACGGTTTCCAGCTGGAGTGCCCTTGATAGCCACCAGAGGGCAATCCACACACATAAGACTATGATCACTCACAACTACATTTCCCATAACTCACTGCCCGGACTCAGCACCACTTATCACTGATCACATTCACCTGTACCAGATTCTCTGATTGCATTTCACCTGTGTCTCACTATCCTGTTTGTTTCTGTCTATTTATACCTTGGTCATGCATTCAGTCATGGCGCAGTCTTGTTTCTATGTTACAATTGCATTTCTGAGCACTATCCTGTTTTTCGTGTTTCATGTTTGTTTTTGGATATCTTGCCCTGTTCCTCGGATTTCTCCCTTGCCTCTGGTTCCTGCCTGTTTTTGTTTGTTTGGATGGCCTGTCTGTGTTTGACCTTCGCATGTACCTTGGATTACGCTTTTGGATTGCCCTCAAAATAAAGCTGCGTTTGGATCTACCTTCTGTCTCGGAGCAGTTCATAACAGTTATGTTTAGTTAGACACGTACACATAATCGCAAATTCGCAGATTGAGCGTTTTCTGGGCTTGGTGTCAATAAAAGCTTTTCTTTGACTAACAAGGAAGTTTTCAGCTCTGAAATTTACAGGATATTCTTATATCACCATGACCTTTCATATATCAAAAGCTCAAGGGAAAGTCGATTTCTCAATTCATCACCCTTTAAAAAAGATGAGTGAATAATTTTGCCATTGTAAGTTGTTTGCACATAATTATTCTGTTTGAAATGGTTTGGCGGACACGGGTCATTCCTAGCATTCGGTGCCATTTGAGTCCCCATGACATAATGTGGTATATTTTGAGTAAAAATGGGCTAATAATTGTATTTAAAGGCTCATTTTACACAGTTAATCCCCCTTTACCATAGAACACAATAATATGTACCCAGGATTAATTAATTAAAGATAATTACTCTGATTTTAGTGCACGTACGCTAAACTGCCATGTCCCCAAGTAAGTTTGCCTAACTTCAGCCACAAATATAAATAATAAAAATCAAACAAATTCCAAATTTTTCAATATTGTTGTATATTCTTATTTATAATATTCCTCACCAATAAATATATGTTTTGTTATTAAAACATTTTTAATGCTTAAAGTCTGTAAAATATGTTGTGTCCCTGAACTGAATGTCCCCACTGTTACTCTGATGGAAAATCCATCTGAACACACCCCTTGACTGTTCCTCTAATCACATGACTCTCAGGAAGTAGAATACCTTTTGGCAGTAAACTATCCACAAGAATCAAAGTAAGTCTCTCTCCTTAATTTACTCTTTTTTCAATGTATTCCAACGATTCATTGATGTGGTAAAGCATAACATGTCCACCCTGTTATGCTTATTTATAGTGGAAACTGATAACTGATTGTAATTTTGAAAATATGGTTAATAAACATGTTAAAAATCTTCCTCAGTGATCACTGCGCACTAGCTTGTTGTTCATCACATAAGTAGCAATGGCTAACTTTAGCATAAAATGTCCCTCCTGTTACTATCCACCCTGTTACTGTTTTGCACAGTAACAGGGTGGACATAATACCTAGAAAAATAAGTGTTTATAGCATTTTTTTGTATTTATAATCAATTTATAAGGACTTAAAAGTAGCTTAAATAGTATGCATGTATTTGTCAGGAAATGGCAGCGACGCTACAGGGAACGTCGTGATGCAGACCCAGAAATAAGGCAGATATACCTCAATAAAGAGAAAGAGAGGTGGAGAAAGGACAGAGAGGAAGGAATGAAAAAGGTTGATGATGTTCATGTTGTTTTCTTCTTCAGGGGGTGGCAGGGTAAATTAGTTGATTTGTGGTGTCCTGTCCACCCTGTTTCCCCTCTGTCCACTCTGTTACCTGTTTTTTTTTATGTTAATAAAATAAGTTCAACAAATGTTATGCATATCTTTGTGGTTACTTGTAGAAAATTAAATGGCAAAATTAAATTATTTAAGATGGGGACAAAATTCCAATGAAATGTATTTACATTTACATTTAGTCATTTAGCGGACGCTTTTATCCAAAGCGACTTACAAATGGTGCAATAGAAGCAACTAGGACAGTCAAGGGCAACAGTATGCAAGTGCTGTAACAAGTCTCAATTAATCTAGAACAGAACACATAGGACTTTTTTTATTTTTTATGTTTTTATTAAATAGACAAACAGAAAATGAATAGAGTGATAAGTGCTATTCTTGATAGGTCAGGTGCTGATGGAAAAGATGTGTTTTTAGAGTTTCTTGAAAATGGCTACAGACTCGGCCGCTCGAATTGAGATAGGCAGGTCATTCCACCAGGTGGGGGCGGTCCAGGAAAAGGTCCGTGAGAGTGATTTCATGCCTCTTTGGTATGGCACCACAAGGCGTCGTTCACTGGCAGAACGTAAGCTCCTGGAGGGTGTGTAAGTCTGAACAAGCGAGTTTAGGTATATTGGTGCAGAGCCAGTGGTTGCTTTGAAGGCGAGTACCAGTGTCTTGAATTTGATGCGAGCGGCTATTGGCAGCCAGTGCAGACTGATGAAGAGAGGCGTGATGTGCGCTCTCTTCAGCTCGTTAAAGATCACCCTCGCCGCTGCGTTCTGGATCAGTTGCAAGGGTTTGATAGTGCATGCCGGAAGGCCCGCTAGAAGAGCATTACAGTTGTCCAGTCTGGAGAGAACAAGAGCTTGGACCAGGAGTTGTGTGGCCTGCTCTGATAGGAAGGGTCTAATCTTCCTAATGTTGTATAACGTAAATCTGCAGGACCGGGTTGTTGCAGAAATGTGGTCAGTGAATTTTAGCTGATCATCAATCACAACTCCAAGGTTCCTGGCTGTCCTGGACGGAGTTATGGTTGATGATCCTAGCTGAATGGAGAGATTGTGATGAAGTGCTGGGTTGGCTGAGACCACAAGCAGTTCTGTCTTTGCAAGTTGAGTTGCAGGTGATGTTCCTTCATCCAGGCCGAAATGTCTGCTAGGCAGGCAGCAATACGAACACCAACCGTAGGATCATCTGGTTGAAATGAGAAGTAGAGTTGAGTGTCGTCGGCATAGCAGTGATAGGAAAAGCCATGTTTCTGAATGACAGATCCCAGTGATGACATGTAAATGGAGAAGAGGAGTGGTCCAAGCACTGAGCCCTGGGGAATGCCAGTGGCTAGATGATGTGACTTAGACACTTCACCTTTCCACGACACCTACCTGAGAGGTAAGACTTGAGCCACTGGAGAGCAGTTCCTGAGATGCCCATCTTCATGAGAGTTGACAGGAGGATCTGGTGGTTAACTGTGTCAAAAGCAGCAGACAAATCCAGTAAGATAAGATTATTTTTATTCTAAAAGAAATATGTTGAAATTACCATTGTGCCTTAAAAAAAAAAACTTTTCTCAAGATAATGCTTGTTTATGAACACTTTGTTAAAGGTCCCGTTCTTCGTGTTTTTTTGAAGCTTTGATTGTGTTTACAGTGTGAAAGATGCAGTGACTGAGCTTCTCACCCTATCTCTAAGGGAGCGCCCAGCCACCCTGCGGAGAAAGCTCATTTCGGCCGCCTGTATCCGGGATATTGTCCTTTCGGTCATGACCCAAAGCTCATGACCATAGGTGAGAGGTAAAATAAAAATCTAATTATAAAAATTATAAAAATCAAGGTAAATTGTACTTAATTTGTCTTCCAGGAAACATGCAAGTATCTTCTGTTGCTTCTGAAGGGCAGTACTAAATGAAAAAAAATTATATTTAAACAAAATAAGAAAAATTTGGACATCTTCATCCTGTTCAAAAGTTTTCACCCCCGGTCTTAATGTGTCGTATTTCCTTCTGGAGCATCAGTGAATGTTTCAACCTTGTTTAGTAGTTGTGTTTGAGTCCCTCAATTGTCCTCAGTGTGAAAAGATGGATCTTAAAATCCTACAGTCATTGCTGGACAGGGTTCAAGTATGAAAAAGAGGCTGGAAAACTGAAGAATGTGCAGGACCTGGAGGATTTTTCTGAAGAACATTGGCCAGTTTAACTGCTCAGGACAAACAAGGGACTCGTGAACAACCATCCCAAAACAAAAAAACAGCCGTGGATCATCCAGGGAACGACACGCAGCACTGAGAATCAATGGTTCAGAAACTTTTGATCAGGGTTATTTTAATAAATTCAGCTATTTTTTTGTCTTGTGGACTATATGTAAACATTTTTTATGTTAAAATATCTTATTCAGGACAGTACTAAATAAAAAATAACATGCATTTTATATGATCTCTCTTATTTAGTTAAAATGACTCCCATTTTCACAGATTCTGCAAGCGGTTCACATACTTTTTCATGCCACTGTAGGCCTCGGAAGCGCTGCACTGTTTACACTGAGACTCACACAGACGAGAAGAGATTGTTGAATAAAGTTGTTATTTGTGTCTGTTTTCACACAGAAAGTATTCTCATCGCTTCATAATATGAAGGCTGAGCCACTGGAGGCACATGGACTATTTTAATGATGTGTTTCCTACCTTTCTGGACCTTGAAAGTGTTCATTACATTGCCGTCTATGGAGGGGTCAGTTCTGAAGATGAACGAAGGTCTTACAGAATTTACACTTTTGTGTGAACTAACCCTTTATCACTGGTGATTTTCCTGTGTGTGATAAGGAGGAAATCATGTTTGGTTCTTTCCCACAGTCCTGTATTGCAGGTTATGATCGGTCGCTTTAGTATGAAGGAACTATTGTGTGTGTGTGTGTTCATTGAATTCCAAAAATACAAACCAACTCATATGTTCTCAAGACTTTTAACAAACACTGTAAAATCAAATAAGAATACAATAGTAACTAAATACAAATAAATCAAATGGCAGATCATCACTGACAGCCTATATTAATATAGCTTTTTTTTGTTCTCTGAAGGTTTATTTCTAACCCGAGTTCAGCTGCAAGACAGTGAGTCCATCTAGTGGAAACACACGATACTACAGTACGACTCTAAAATACACAGCAACACATTAGCTATACACATAACATTACCCCATATTTCCAATTCTTTACAAGTCGTGATATCTCTTCATGATAGTGTGTTTTATCAGACTTTTGTTTTGATGATTGCATACAGAATTCATATCAAATTTGCATTCAAATCTCAGACACACCGCATGTCACACAAATAATGTCCATTGTGCATATCGGCATATACACAGAAAAAAAAGGTGTTAATATTGTACCTTTATACAACAGCTTGTCACTGGGGCAGTACCCTTAAAAAGTAATCTTTGTACCTTTTTTTTTTTTTACCACAAAAAGGTTCATAATAGTACCTTAAGGTGCATTTAAGTTAACATATTTAACCCACTGGCCGGTTGCTGGTTCGATCCCAGCGGTCACCACCAGTGTGTCCTTGAGCAAGGCACTTTACTCCATGTTGCTCCAGGGGGATTGTCCCTGTAATAAGGGCACTGTAAGTCGCTTTGGATAAAAGCGTCTGTCAAATGCATAAATTTAAATGTAAATATATGTAGCCTACTCTAATGCAGTGTTTGTCAACCTTTTTTCAGTCATGGCACCCTTTGAAAATGTTCTCCAGTTTGTGGCACCCCCTCGCATACGTTACGCTATAGGGGTGTAACGGTACAGATTGCTCACGGTTCGGTTTGTATCACGGTTTTAGGTTCACGGTTTCAGTACCGTTCAGTATTTGCTATGTTCAGGGAAACAAGAACTACTGTCAAATAAAAATAGAGAAAATAATAAGAACAAATAATTTAAATACAAGCAGCACAAATAAATAATATTGAGCAAAGATACTAATAAAATAAACTATGCTTTTCACGTACGTCTAACATTAGCTTTCAGGTAGAAATTGATCAAATGTAATATAACATTGCATATTTGAGTGCATAAATTAAAGATTAATCCTATTAAATTTACAAAAGCTATTCAATCAAGAGCAGTGAGTGATGTCCTTGTGTTTTGTTGTTTGACATTAAACAGACAGCAGTAAAAACTGCCCCTTTAAGACCTAAGGCACGGATGTGCGTCTTTCTCGACTGTATAAAGTTTACTTAAGGCATATACAGACTGTCTGCTAGAATACTCATCAAGATGGACATGTTGACATACTTTTTGTGTGAGTTTGTCCGTTCAAGAGCAAGACTTGAAACAGAACGCAATATTTGTTCTTAAAAAAAAATTTGTTATTAAAAAGAAAAAGTTTTTACAGTTTTAGAAATATTTATGAAGCCTACTATTCATTTTTAACATGAAGACTTGTTTTGTAACAGCGCGGGCGACTCCGCATCGGAAGATGAACGAGTTGGAGGCGAATCTAGAGCAGTCTCAGAGCAGACACACACAGAGAGAGAGAGAGGCATTATTTGTATCTTTTAAAGTCTATTTTGGGCAAAAAGCATAGTATAATAAAATCACTAAAACAAGTCTTCATGTTAAAAATGAATAGTACACAAACATTTCTAAAACTGTAAAAACTTTTTTTTTTATTATAACGCATTCATTAATTATTTTATGATAAACATACTGTTTTAAGTGCACTCATTTATAGTCATAAATTAAAAATAATTGATAAATAAACACATTTAAAAATAAATACAATAAATAATAATAATAATTGTTGTTGTTGTTATTATTATAATTATTATTTGCCTATTGTTGCATTTAGGCTACATGCATTTAGAAGAAGAAAAGGGCACAAAGAAATTAAAAGTCAGTCATAATACACAATGCCAGGTTTATTAGGCAATAATAATAAAGTGCTAAGATTATTACAGTTCAACAAGATTTTGAGCACATAATTCTTATTAAATCGTTCCGCCACCCGTTTATAGAGAATCACTGCAGTTAATATAATTTGATGAATAATACACAATAAAACAATACGATTTGTGGGAGTTTGCTGTTCTTCTTCTAAAATGAATCCGTGAGTAAAGTTTATACAAACCCGTGCGCACGGATTATGAATTTGTGGGAACAGATTTAAAAACCGACGGTACGGTTTGCAAAATCTAAGCGCACGGATTGGAAATTCATGGGTACGGTTTATTAATCCGTGGGCACGATTTGTTAAACCGAGGGAACAGTTTAAGAAATCGTGATCACGGTTTATAAACTGAGGGAACGGATTGCAAAACCGTCGGCACGGATTGTTTTTTTTTCTCCTATAGGTGACCTGCCGGGCTCCGTAACAATGAGCCCCTATTAGAAATATGCCATTATATTCTATACTTTTATGAATTCTTTTGAAAAACCATGAGAAAAGTGTGAATAATGACTGAGAGTTAATGTTCATAAATTATTAATTATTATTATGTTTTGAACTCTGCTGTATAGCTGTATTTAGCGATGTGTTTGTAGTCAAACTCAAAAATGCTTATATTTTTTATGATTAAAAAATACCATTATTTTATTTTAAAAAGTTAATGATTGTATTTTATTGACAAAATATTTTAGTTTGTCTTGTATATTTTTTTGATTATATCAGGTAACATTTTAAGCTGTTATTTGGTCATGTTACAATGTACTCCACCTATGGGGCATGTTGTCACATTTCCCTTCCATTCTTTCGGGGTAAATCAAGAAAAAAGTAAACACTGTATTAATGAAACAAAACCACATAATTGTACTAGACATGTGTGCAATTAATGTGGGAAACAATAAATACTCTGAACCCCAAGTGGATTTACACAAACTGAGAAAGTCAAAAAGCGTTAGGTTGTGCCCCGCTCTCCCCTATTTATTGTATTTATTTTTAAATGTATTTATTTATCAATTATTTTTAATTTATGATTATAAATGAGTGCACTTAAAACAGTATGTTTATCATAAGATAATTAATGAATGCGTTATTTAAAAAAAAAAGTTTTTACAGTTTTAGAAATGTTTGTGTATACTATTCATTTTTAACATGAAGACTTGTTTTAGTGATTTTATTATACTATGCTTTTTGCCCAAAATAGACTTTAAAAGATACAAATAATGACTCTCTCTGTGTGTGTGTGTCCTGAGACTGCTCTAGATTCAACTCCAACTCGTTCATCTTCGGATGCGGAGTCGCCCGCGCTGTTACAAAAGAAGTCTTCATGTTAAAAATATTAAATTGCATATTAATGTCCTTCAAGAGCACATTAATATGCAAATGAGATACATTGCATTGAATGGGAAAACCCATGTATGGCCATTTTACCCACATATCGCATAAAGTAAAATGATATATCAATGAATTCCATCTTTCATAACACAGCTGAGAGTCATCTTTAAACAAAATTTGGTTAAAAAAAATCCTGAAACTTTGCCTATAGGCTAAATGTCATGTCATGTCATTTCAGGTCATTTTATTTTCCCGGTGTCCACTTACGAGGACATATTAACCTAACATATGAATAAAATATAATTTTTCAATAAAAAAAAGACTCTTAGGAGGCTATTCTGGAAACGGAACACTTCCTAGAAAGAAAGTGGCACTGCTAAACGCCTTCAAAACGCGTTTGATATTCGTCTGCATGTGTAAAATTAACGCTTTCTGTCTGCAATAGCCTACAGAGACATAGATGAGTGCTTAAAATGAAATAAAAACAGAGATTCCTTCCTTCGGGAATTGCCTGTTGAGTCACACTCGTTTCCATACAATCGAAACTGAGGCGTGAAAGTTTGGTTTCATTTTACTGCAGCAAAATGGCAGCTTCCCTCGACCGGGAATCTCTCACATGCTCCATCTGTATGGATCTCTTCAGAAGTCCAGCGATTATTCCCTGTGGACACAGTTTCTGCGCGGACTGCATTGAGGGTCTGTGGGATCAGGATGTGTGCCGGTGCCCTCGATGTAAGCAGACATTTACGCACAGACCTGCTCTCACAGACTGGCTCCAGGTGAAGGAGCTCTCTGAGAAGCTGATGAAGTTGAGGACACAGGCTGAGGATAAGGCTCGTGGTGATGTGAGCTGTGACTCCTGCACCTCGAGAACGACCAGAGCCACCCGGTCCTGCCTCACCTGCCTCGCGTCTTACTGCGGCGCTCACCTGGAGCGGCACAACGAGCTCCACGGGTGGAGGAAACACCAGCTGACCGACGCCACGGATCTCCAGAGCATCACCTGCTCTCAGCACGGGAAGCTCACCGACGTGTTCTGTCGCACTGACCAGCTGTGTGTGTGTGTGCTGTGTGCGATACATGAACACAAGAGTCACGACACCATCTCGGCATCTGAGGAAAGAGCAGAGAGACAGGTAGGCATAGATCCTTGCTTTTAATATAGTATCTATATGTCTGTGTGTGTCAGAAACCCAGAACAAAACTAATTTTGCCATTAAAGGGGTGGTTGATTGCCCCTTTTTACAAGATGTAAAATTCGTCTCTGATGTCCCCAGAGTGTGTATGTGAAGTTTTAGCTCAAAATACCCCACAGATAATTTTTTATAGCATGTTAAAATTGTCACTTTTTGAGGGTGAGTCCCTTTAAATGCAAATGAGCTGCTGCTCACGGGGTGGAGTTTCAAGAGCTCATGTAATCAACCTCGCACACACACACACACACACTGAAACTGTCCAGCCTTTTGTGTTCAAACCGGAGTTGGACAATGATGGGTAGACTAAAGAAGTAGAGACAACATGTAGAATGAGAGAGACAGGAAGTTTCTGAAGGGATAGTTGATGAATTTATGAGTCATTGATTAGCATATTCTGTTATGATAATCTCACCCCCTTTGTTGTGTGTTCCCGGGGGCGGGGTTTATGTATATTTTAGGGTTAGTGATGTCACTAACTCCCGAGGAAGCGAATGGGAAGAGTTTTGACAAAAATTCTTCTCATCTAATTAAGTTGTTGAAGTTTCTATTAAAATTATCAATAATTGTTATCCGATAAATTATAAACTTGCTAAATGTAACAATAGTATTTCACCCAATTGCTCGTTTTGCCTTCAGTATGAAGAGACAATTAATCACTTATTTTGGGACTGTACTTATTGTAAAGTCTTCTGGATTGATTTTTCAAATTTTGTTAAAAAATGTTTATATCCAAACTTTTGTATAACCCCAAAAATTGTGTTTTTTGGTTATTCTTTGAATTTAGACCCTTCTCGTTGTAAATTTATTATTAATTTACTGCTTTATTGTGCTAAATTTTACATTAATAAATGTACATTTTCAAAGAAAACTCCCTACTTTTTTATTTTCAGGAAGGATTTTGATATGCATGCAAACTCGTTAAGAAACTCGAATAATTCTATTGCATGTAAGACTCTTTCATGGTGTAAGTCCTTTAAGAAAACAGTTTGCTTTTGGAGTATTGTTTGTAACCCTCATTGTTTTTTTGTTCTTTGTAAGTGTACTTGTTGTTCTTCTTTTGCATAATAAAAAAACAAATAAATTTGAGAGCAGCTCGCTAATACAGCCGGTGACTCAGCTGTTCCACGATTGGCCAGATTCACCGCATGACAGCGACGTGTTTCGTGTTTATTCTAAAACCTTCAGCTCCACTAATGTGCACAAATCTGTTTTTTATAACAGTAAAACCTCCTTTCTTGTAGTCGCGATGTTATATTGTCATGTTTATCAAAATAAAACTGATAAAAAACGTAGACCCCCCCCCTCTCCAAAAAAAAAAAAAAGTCCCTACCAGCCGTTTGTTGTAGTCCTTAAAGTTACATACCCGCGTTCCCCTCGATTTCTGTTTTTATTTTGTAGTAACCATGGAAACACCAAAGCCACTTTAATATCTGATGTGTTTTATTAGACAGTGTTTGGATCATTGATGGACAGAAACTGATGATAGTTCTCCAGCTCAACACAGTTAGTCTTATTGTGTAAATCTGGTGCCATGTTTTACCGCCTAATATGATCTCGTTCACTGCAGTGTGAACACGTGTCTCATAGTAGCGCAGAGCCAACACACAGAGTAGCTTTATAACACACTCACATGTGTGTGTGATATGATAAACAGAGCTGTTACCCCACACACACATCGCTCGTCTGCGGCAGAATAAAAGCTCCGCCCAATCAAGAGTCATCAAGACAAGCCTTTGTTTTGAATAAGAGGCGAAAAATTACATACTGTGCCTTTAAAATAATTTTATTTTTCTTAGTGGGAAGACCATAATAATCTAAAGAACCCTTTTCCACTTTACAATAAGATTGCATTAGCTAACATGAACTAACAATACACTCACCTAAAGGATTATCAGGAACACCTGTTCAATTTCTCATTAATGCAATTATCTAATCAACCAATCACATGGCAGTTGCTTCAATGCATTTAGGGGTGTGGTCCTGATCAAGACAATCTCCTGAACTCCAAACTGAATGTCAGAATGGGAAAGAAAGGAGATTTAAGCAATTTTGAGCGTGGCATGGTTGTTGGTGCCAGACGGGCCGGTCTGAGTATTTCACAATCTGCTCAGTTACTGGGATTTTCACGCACAACCATTTCTAGGGTTTACAAAGAATAGTGTGAAAAGGGAAACACATCCAGTATGCGGCAGTCCTGTGGGCCAAAATGCCTTGTTGATGCTAGAGGTCAGAGGAGAATGGGCCGACTGATTCAAGCTGATAGAAGAGCAACTTTGACTGAAATAACCACTCGTTACAACCGAGGTATGCAGCAAAGCATTTGTGAAGCCACAACACGCACAACCTTGAGGCGGATGGGCTACAACAGCAGAAGACCCCACCGGGTACCACTCATCTCTAGCCTGGATGCCAGACGAACTTAGCCCCGCCCACAAAAAAATTTGCACTGGCAGTTTGGTCTGGACTTGATCCATAGAGAAGTAATTATGCCCAAACAGAAACTGTTCGGACCAATGAAATTGTCAGGGCGGGCTTTAGACGATGATGGACAGATGATAAACAGTAACGTAATCATCCACGTCATCAAAGGCGTGTGGGTTGAATTTGTTCTAATCCTAATCCTTGTTCGTATATGCGTTCACCTTTATTTCTCTCAGAAATGATGATGGTGTTGGTGAGTACTCTGTGTATCCTTAAATTCTGTTTTTACAACACCGGCAAAGATCGTTTACACTCATCTTCTTCTTCTAACGTGACTTATTCTAGCGTGCTTGCAGACAGGGTTGCCAAATTTTTACAGCAAAACTCGCCCAATTGCTACTCAAAACTAGCCAAAAACAAGCCCAATAGCTTTCCAGGGGGGTTCCCGGGAAAAATGGCATTTGGGGGGTAAAATATGTGTTATTTTGGCTGGACTGCCTGCTAAATTTCGCATTCCTGGGTCTGTATGTCACATAACATAACCATGACTTGGCAACACAGTGCAGTTGAGTTCTGTTGACATTTGACAACTAACGTTATGCGTCGCTCCATTGCTCTGATTGGTTGTTGGTCTATCCAATTGAGGTCTTTCCTGGTTCGGTTTAAACACGCCCCATAATCACAGCCCAACGGAGCAGTATCAGACTCATATTCTGACTAGAATTGAGTATGACGGCGTCAGGCTAACTCATCTCCACTACAAATAGGAAAAAGAGGCTACAATTTGCACCAGCTCACCAAAATTGGACAGTTGAAGACTGGAAAAATGTTGCCTGGTCTGATGAGTCTGGATTTCTGTTGAGACATTCAGATGGTAGAGTCAGAATTTGGCGTAAACAGAATGAGAACATGGATCCATCATGCCTTGTTACCACTGTGCAGGCTGATGGTGGTGGTGTAATGGTGTGGGGGATGTTTTCTTGGCACACTTTAGGCCCCTTAGTGCCAATTGGGCATCGTTTAAATGCCACGGCCTACCTGAGCATTGTTTCTGACCATGTCCATCCCTTTATGACCACCATGTGCCCATCCTCTGATGGCTACTTCCAGCAGGATAATGCCCCATGTCACAAAGCTCGAATCATTTCAAATTGGTTTCTTGAACATGACAATGAGTTCACTGGACTAAAATGGCCCCCACAGTCACCAGATCTCAACCCAATAGAGCATCTTTGGGATGTGGTGGAACGGGAGCTTCGTGCCCTGGATGTGCATCCCACAAATCTCCATCAACTGCAAGATGCTATCCTATCAATATGGGCCAACATTTCTAAAGAATGCTTTCAGCACCTTGTTGAATCAATGCCACGTAGAATTAAGGCAGTTCTGAAGGCGAAAGGGGGTCAAACACAGTATTAGTATGGTGTTCCTAATAATCCTTTAGGTGAGTGTATGAATATCTAATATAATGTGCACTTACAGGTTTTATTTGCGGTTAAAAACTAAAATATTGAACTATTTTCTGTTGCCAGAGGGAGTTAATGGAAACACGTGTGAAGTTTCTGCAGAACATCCAAGACGGAGAGAAGAATTTTAAAGAGCTAACGCAGGCCGAGGAGTCGATCCGAGTGAGTATTGATCGCAGACGTCATGTCATCTGTGTTTTCCAGCTCCATAAGACAATATTGCGCAGAGATTGCTTTTTCATTGCTCAGGAGATATTATTATGATTCATGTATCCACTTTGCCTCATATGTTTCTCCTTAAATGAAAGGAGTATATCTGAGTGAGAGCAGGCCTATGTATAATATATATAATTGTGGATAATAATGTGGAAAGCTTAGATCATTTGCTCTTTGCAGAATTTGATGAGAGTTGTGAGACTATTGATTGCAGACTTTAGTATATTGGGGAACAATCTAAAACTCTAAACATTAAAAACACTTCATGTGACTTAATGTACCAAGACAGTGATATTAAAATATCAAATTTGGTACACCCCTTATTTGTGATGCATGCTGTTTACAGACACATTCAAAATTATATTGCACAAAACTTATGTAATGTGTTATTAAAAATAGTTTTACTCTGTATTTTGTGTTCTCTTACATGTTCTGCTCATATGTTATATGTTTGTACGCTTGTGCTGTTTGTCTCTTTGCTCTTCTGTGCTTGTTTTTCGATCTTGCAGTTCGAGTAAATGTCATGTAAATTAAGGCGGGCTGAAGCGTCACCATTGGTCCACTAGTTTTAGATTGACAGCTCCTCCTCTAGCCAATCAATCAAAGAGGGGAGTTGATGTCAAGTTTTGATTCATGCTCGTTATAAAAAAGAAAATCCTTGCCAGAACGTTCTGAGAACATTGACAGACCAGATAACTTTGAACGAACGTTCTATTAACGTTACAGGAAGAACGTTTGTTTGTAACATTCAGTGAACCTTGACAGAACGTTCTGAGAACATTGACAGACCAGATAACTTTGAACGAACGTTCTATTAACGTTACAGGAAGAACGTTTGTAACATTGAGTGAACCTTGACAGAACGTTCTGAGAACATTGACAGACCAGATAACTTTGAACGAACGTTCTATTAACGTTACGGGAAGAACGTTTGTTCGTAACGTTGAGAGAACCTTGACAGAACTTTCTGAGAACATTGACAGACCAGATAACTTTGAACGAACGTTCTATTAACGTTACGGGAAGAACGTTTGTTCGTAACGTTGAGAGAACCTTGACAGAACTTTCTGAGAACATTGACAGACCAGATCACTTTGAACGAACGTTCTATTAACGTTACAGGAAGAACGTTTGTTTGTAACGTTGAGTGAACCTTGACAGAACTTTCTGAGAACATTGACAGACCAGATAACTTTTAAACGAACGTTCTATTAACGTTACGGGAAGAACGTTTGTTCGTAACGTTGAGAGAACCTTGACAGAACTTTCTGAGAACATTGACAGACCAGATAACTTTGAACGAACGTTCTATTAACGTTAGGGGAAGAACGTTTGTTTGTAACGTTGAGAGAACCTTGACAGAACTTTCTGAGAACATTGACAGACCAGATAACTTTTAAACGAACGTTCTATTAACGTTACGGGAAGAACGTTTGTTCGTAACGTTGAGAGAACCTTGACAAAACGTTCTGAGAACATTGACAGACCAGATAACTTTGAACGAACGTTCTATTAACGTTAGGGGAAGAACGTTTGTTTGTAACGTTGAGAGAACCTTGACAAAACGTTCTGAGAACATTGACAGACCAGATAACTTTGAACGAACGTTCTATTAACGTTACAGGAAGAACGTTTGTTTGTAACATTGAGAGAACCTTGACAGAACGTTCTGAGAACATTGACAGACCAGATAACTTTGAACGAACGTTCTATTAACGTTACAGGAAGAACTTTTGTTTGTAACGTTGAGTGAACCTTGACAGAACGTTCTGAGAACATTGACAGACCAGATAACTTTGAACGAACGTTCTATTAACGTTACTGGAAGAACGTTTGTTTGTAACATTGAGAGAACCTTGACAGAACGTTCTGAGAACATTGACAGACCAGATAACTTTGAACAAACGTTCTATTAACGTTACAGGAAGAACGTTTGTTTGTTACATTGAGAGAACCTTGACAGAACGTTCTGAGAACATTGACAGACCAGATAACTTTGAACGAACGTTCTATTAACGTTACTGGAAGAACGTTTGTTTGTTACATTGAGTGAACCTTGACAGAACGTTCTGAGAACATTGACAGACCAGATAACTTTGAACGAACGTTCTATTAACGTTACAGGAAGAACGTTTGTTTGTTACATTGAGTGAACCTTGACAGAACGTTCTGAGAACATTGACAGATCAGATAATTTTGAACGAACGTTCTATTAACGTTACGGGAAGAACGTTTGTTTGTAACGTTGAGTGAACCTTCACAAAACGTTCTGAGAACATTGACAGACCAGATAACTTTGAACGAACGTTCTATTAACGTTACAGGAAGAACTTTTGTTTGTAACGTTGAGTGAACCTTGACAGAACGTTCTGAGAACATTGACAGACCAGATAACTTTGAACGAACGTTCTATTAACGTTACTGGAAGAACGTTTGTTTGTAACATTGAGAGAACCTTGACAGAACGTTCTGAGAACATTGACAGACCAGATAACTTTGAACAAACGTTCTATTAACGTTACAGGAAGAACGTTTGTTTGTTACATTGAGAGAACCTTGACAGAACGTTCTGAGAACATTGACAGACCAGATAACTTTGAACGAACGTTCTATTAACGTTACTGGAAGAACGTTTGTTTGTTACATTGAGTGAACCTTGACAGAACGTTCTGAGAACATTGACAGACCAGATAACTTTGAACGAACGTTCTATTAACGTTACAGGAAGAACGTTTGTTTGTTACATTGAGTGAACCTTGACAGAACGTTCTGAGAACATTGACAGATCAGATAATTTTGAACGAACGTTCTATTAACGTTACGGGAAGAACGTTTGTTTGTAACGTTGAGTGAACCTTCACAAAACGTTCTGAGAACATTGACAGACCAGATAACTTTGAACGAACGTTCTATTAACGTTACTGGAAGAACGTTTGTTTGTAACGTTGAGAGAACCTTGACAAAACGTTCTAAGAACATTGACAGACCAGATAACTTTGAACGAACATTCTATTAACGTTACGGGAAGAACGTTTGTTCGTAACGTTGAGAGAACCTTGACAAAACGTTCTGAGAACATTGACAGACCAGATAACTTTGAACGAACGTTCTATTAACGTTACTGGAAGAACGTTTGTTTGTAAATTTGAGTGAACCTTCACAGAACGTTCTGAGAACATTGACAGACCAGATAACTTTGAACGAACGTTCTATTAACGTTACGGGAAGAACGTTTGTTTGTAACGTTGAGTGAACCTTCACAGAACGTTCTGAGAACATTGATAGACCAGATAACTTTGAACGAACGTTCTATTAACGTTACTGGAAGAACGTTTGTTTGTAACGTTGAGTGAACCTTCACAAAACGTTCTGAGAACATTGACAGACCAGATAACTTTGAACGAACGTTCTATTAACGTTACTGGAAGAACGTTTGTTTGTAACGTTGAGTGAACCTTCACAGAACGTTCTGAGAACATTGACAGACCAGATAACTGTGAACGAACGTTCTATTAACGTTACTGGAAGAATGTTTGTTTGTAACGTTGAGTGAACCTTCACAAAACGTTCTGAGAACATTGACAGACCAGATAACTTTGAACGAACGTTCTATTAACGTTACTGGAAGAACGTTTGTTTGTAACGTTGAGAGAACCTTGACAAAACGTTCTAAGAACATTGACAGACCAGATAACTTTGAACGAACGTTCTATTAACGTTACGGGAAGAACGTTTGTTCGTAACGTTGAGAGAACCTTGACAAAACGTTCTAAGAACATTGACAGACCAGATAACTTTGAACGAACGTTCTATTAACGTTACTGGAAGAACGTTTGTTTGTAACGTTGAGAGAACCTTGACAAAACGTTCTAAGAACATTGACAGACCAGATAACTTTGAACGAACGTTCTATTAACGTTACTGGAAGAACGTTTGTTTGTAACGTTGAGAGAACCTTGACAAAACGTTCTAAGAACATTGACAGACCAGATAACTTTGAACGAACATTCTTTTAACGTTACGGGAAGAACGTTTGTTCGTAACGTTGAGAGAACCTTGACAAAACGTTCTGAGAACATTGACAGACCAGATAACTTTGAACGAACGTTCTATTAACGTTATTGGAAGAACGTTTGTTTGTAACGTTGAGTGAACCTTCACAGAACGTTCTGAGAACATTGACAGACCAGATAACTTTGAACGAACGTTCTATTAACGTTACTGGAAGAACGTTTGTTTGTAACGTTGAGAGAACCTTGACAAAACGTTCTAAGAACATTGACAGACCAGATAACTTTGAACGAACATTCTATTAACGTTACGGGAAGAACGTTTGTTCGTAACGTTGAGAGAACCTTGACAAAACGTTCTGAGAACATTGACAGACCAGATAACTTTGAACGAACGTTCTATTAACGTTACTGGAAGAACGTTTGTTTGTAACGTTGAGTGAACCTTGCCAGAACGTTCTGAGAACATTGACAGACCAGATAACTTTGAACGAACATTCTATTAACGTTACTGGAAGAACGTTTGTTTGTAACGTTGAGTGAACCTTGACAGAACGTTCTGAGAACATTGACAGACCAGATAACTTTGAACGAACGTTCTATTAACGTTACTGGAAGAACGTTTGTTTGTAACGTTGAGTGAACCTTGACAGAACGTTCTGAGAACATTGACAGACCAGATAACTTTGAACGAACGTTCTATTAACGTTACTGGAAGAACGTTTGTTTGTAACGTTGAGTGAACCTTCACAAAACGTTCTGAGAACATTGACAGACCAGATAACTTTGAACGAACGTTCTATTAACGTTACTGGAAGAACGTTTGTTTGTAACGTTGAGTGAACCTTCACAGAACGTTCTGAGAACATTGACAGACCAGATAACTGTGAACGAACGTTCTATTAACGTTACTGGAAGAACGTTTGTTTGTAAATTTGAGTGAACCTTCACAGAACGTTCTGAGAACATTGACAGACCAGATAACTTTGAACGAACGTTCTATTAACGTTACGGGAAGAACGTTTGTTCGTAACGTTGAGAGAACCTTGACAAAACGTTCTGAGAACATTGACAGACCAGATAACTTTGAACGAACGTTCTATTAACGTTACTGGAAGAATGTTTGTTTGTAACGTTGAGTGAACCTTCACAAAACGTTCTGAGAACATTGACAGACCAGATAACTTTGAACGAACGTTCTATTAACGTTACTGGAAGAATGTTTGTTTGTAACGTTGAGTGAACCTTCACAAAACGTTCTGAGAACATTGACAGACCAGATAACTTTGAACGAACGTTCTATTAACGTTACAGGAAGAACGTTTGTTTGTAACGTTGAGTGAACCTTGACAGAACGTTCTGAGAACATTGACAGACCAGATAACTTTGAACGAACGTTCTATTAACGTTACAGGAAGAACGTTTGTTTGTAACGTTGAGTGAACCTTGACAGAACGTTCTGAGAACATTGACAGACCAGATAACTTTGAACGAACGTTCTATTAACGTTACTGGAAGAACGTTTGTTTGTAACGTTGAGAGAACCTTGACAAAACGTTCTGAAAACATTGACAGACCAGATAACTTTGAACGAACGTTCTATTAACGTTACAGGAAGAACGTTTGTTTGTAACGTTGAGAGAACCTTGCCAGAACGTTCTGAGAACATTGACAGACCAGATAACTTTGAACGAACGTTCTATTAACGTTACAGGAAGAACGTTTGTTTGTAACGTTGAGTGAACCTTGACAAAACGTTCTGAGAACATTGACAGACCAGATAACTTTGAACGAACGTTCTATTAACGTTACAGGAAGAACGTTTGTTTGTAACGTTGAGAGAACCTTGCCAGAACGTTCTGAGAACATTGACAGACCAGATAACTTTGAACGAACGTTCTATTAACGTTACAGGAAGAACATTTGTTTGTAACGTTGAGAGAACCTTGACAGAACGTTCTGAGAACATTGACAGACCAGATAACTTTGAACGAACGTTCTATTAACGTTACAGGAAGAACGTTTGTTTGTAACGTTGAGTGAACCTTGACAAAACGTTCTGAGAACATTGACAGACCAGATAACTTTGAACGAACGTTCTATTAACGTTACAGGAAGAACGTTTGTTTGTAACGTTGAGAGAACCTTGCCAGAACGTTCTGAGAACATTGACAGACCAGATAACTTTGAACGAACGTTCTATTAACGTTACAGGAAGAACATTTGTTTGTAACGTTGAGAGAACCTTGACAGAACGTTCTGAGAACATTGACAGACCAGATAACTTTGAACGAACGTTCTATTAACGTTACAGGAAGAACGTTTGTTTGTAACGTTGAGTGAACCTTGACAGAACGTTCTGAGAACATTGACAGACCAGATAACTTTGAACGAACGTTCTATTAACGTTACTGGAAGAACGTTTGTTTGTAACGTTGAGTGAACCTTCACAGAACGTTCTGAGAACATTGACAGACCAGATAACTTTGAACGAACGTTCTATTAACGTTACAGGAAGAACGTTTGTTTGTAACGTTGAGAGAACCTTGACAAAACGTTCTGAGAACATTGACAGACCAGATAACTTTGAACGAACATTCTATTAACGTTACGGGAAGAACGTTTGTTCGTAACGTTGAGAGAACCTTGACAAAACGTTCTGAGAACATTGACAGACCAGATAACTTTGAACGAACGTTCTATTAACGTTACTGGAAGAACGTTTGTTTGTAACGTTGAGTGAACCTTGACAGAACGTTCTGAGAACATTGACAGACCAGATAACTTTGAACGAACGTTCTATTAACGTTACTGGAAGAACGTTTGTTTGTAACGTTGAGTGAACCTTCACAGAACGTTCTGAGAACATTGACAGACCAGATAACTTTGAACGAACGTTCTATTAACGTTACGGGAAGAACGTTTGTTCGTAACGTTGAGAGAACCTTGACAGAACGT
Organism: Romanogobio albipinnatus; assembly: GCA_023566225.1. Taxonomy (NCBI): domain Eukaryota; kingdom Metazoa; phylum Chordata; class Actinopteri; order Cypriniformes; family Gobionidae; genus Romanogobio; species Romanogobio albipinnatus. The sequence goes on along the minus strand of CM042243.1, from coordinate 3,309,177 downwards.
TCTGAGAATGTTATATCAGAAGATAAAACAAATCATGCAGTTATCTAACATCATTTAGGCAGAAATAATGAGAAACAATTATTACAAGTAGTGATCATAATGATTCCAGTATATTTGTTTTGTGATTGTTCTTCCCGGAGCAGCGTTCAGCACAGACAGCAGACGCAGAAAGTGAACGAATCTTCAGCGAGGTGCTGTGCTGCGTGCAGAAAACATGCTGCTGCGTGAAAGATCTGATCGCAGATCAACAGAGAGCTGAACTCAATCGTGTTGAAGGACTTCAGGAGAAAGTCCAGCAGAAGATGGCCGACATGAAGATGAAGGTGTCAGAGCTTGACCAGTTCATGACCACTGAAGATCACATTCATTTCCTGCAGGTTTGTAAAGAAAACAAACGCATATGCATAAAACACTAAGTTTATAAAAGAACAACACTTCCTCATTGTTTGATCAGGAAACCACTAGATTATATTTACTTTTTCAATACATATACTGTATATTCACTGATCAGGCATAACATTATGACCGGTGAATAACACTGATGATCTTTGTTAGTGTGTGGGATATATTAGGCATTAAGAGAACATTTTGTCCTCAGAGTTGATGTGTTAGAAGCAGGAAAAATGGGCAAGCGTGAGGATTTGAGCGAGTTTGACAAGGGCCAGATTGTGACGGCTAGACGACTGGGTCAGAGCATCTCCAAAACTGCAGCTCTTGTGGGGTGTTCCCGGTCTGCAGTGGTCAGTCTCTATCAAAAGTGCTCCAAGGAAGGAACAGTGGAGAACCGGCCACAGGGTCATGGGCGGCCGAGGCTCATTGATGCACGTGGGGAGCGAAGGCTGGCCCGTGTGGTCCGATCAAACAGACGAGCTACTGGAGCTCAAACTGCTCAAGAAGTTAATGCTGGTTCTGATAGAAAGGTGTCAGAATACACAGAGCATCTCAGTTTGTTGTGTATGGGGCGGCACAGCCGCTGACCAGTCAGGGTGCCCATGCTGACCCCTGTCCACCGCCCAAAGCACCAACAGTGGCACATGAGCATCAGAACTGGACCACGGAGCAATGGAAGAAGGTGGCCTGGTCTGATGATCACGTGTTCTTCTACATCACGTGGATGGCCGGGTGCGTGTGCGGGGTTACCTGGGGAACACATGGCACCAGGTGCACTATGGGAAGAAGGCGTGGCGGCGGAGGCAGTGATGCTTTGGGCAATGTTCTGCTGGGAAACCTTGGGTCCTCCATCCATGTGGATGTTCCTTTGACACGTCCCACCTCCCTAAGCATTGTTGAGACCATGTCCAGCCTTTCATGGAAACGGTATTCCCTGGTGGCTGTGGCTCTTTCAGCAGATAATGCGCCGCCACAAAGCACAAATGCTTCAGGAATGGTTTGAGGAGCTTCTCTCAACGTTAACTTGGCCTCCAAATTCCCCAGATCTCAATCCAACCGAGCATCTGTGGGATGTGCTGAACAAACAAGTCCGATCCATGGAGGGCCCACCTCGCACCTTACAGCACTTAAAGGATCTGCTGCTAACATCTTGGTGCCGGATACCACAGCACACCTCCAGGGGTCTAGTGGAGTCCATGCCTCGACGGGGGACCAACACAATATTAGTTATGCCTGATCAGTGTATATATTTATATTTAGGCTATTGACAAAGTTTCTAAAGAATAAATGTAAAGTTATTTGTTATGTATCTGTAGAATTACCCGTCTGACTGTGAAGAATCCATATCTGAAGATCTTTCCAGCATTTCTGAACATCCTGATGCATTTTTTCACGACGTGAGGATGCTGATTACTAAGATGCAGGAGCGTTTGATGGATGTCACCAAAGCCACAGAGATCGAGATCAAGATCAAATCTGGAAACGGTTAGAAGACGTCATTAAATATTAATTAAACTAATAGATTCTCCAGAGTTTCCACATGTCACACTGTAAAAAAATTGTATATTATCAACGAGTGTATTTTTTTTACATAAGACTCATCAAAATAAGTTAAGCAATTTCACGTCTGTTTAAAAACAGTGACCAAATATGGAAACTAGAGTCTTCACAATGATATATAGGCTAGACGGTTAACCCTCTGGTGCTCTTCGGTCATTCCTGACCGGAAAATCTTCTGTTTTGAAATGTTAAAAATCACAGCTTCATCAGAATGGTATGAGACTTGGCTACTTTTCTAGCATTAGGGATGTAAACACACAAAAATATTGAGGGCATGATTCGAGCATGCTAAGGGGTCGTAAAAAAACACTCCCACTTGTGCTCTTCGGTCAAAAATGACCACCATAGGAAATGAATGGGAAATCTGCAAAAACACAAATTCACAGAAAAAAAATCTATATTTCTAACAAAAAAAAAAAAAAAACTTTATAATGTTTATAATGTTTAAATGTGTTCAAAAGAGAACTAGGGAATTCTCAAGCCTCTCCATAGAGACCTCGAGTGATTACATAGCCTGACGTGGTCATACTCAATTCTAGTCAGAATATGAGTCTGATCTGCTCCGTTGGGCTGTGATTATGGGGTGTGTTTCAACCGAACCAGGAAAGACCTCAATTGGATAGACCTACAACCAATCAGAGCAACGGAGCGACGCATAACGTTAGTTGTCAAATGTCAACAGAACTCAACTGCACTGTGTTGCCAAGTCCGCGGGTTGAAGCGACCCCAATGTGATATACAGACCCAGGAATGCGAAATTTATCAGGTAGGCGTGCCAAAATAACACATATTTTACCCCCAAAATGCCATTTTTCCCGGAGAACCCCCCCACCCGGAAAGCTATTGGGCTTGTTTTTGGCTAGTTTTGAGTAGCAATTGGGCGAGTTTTGCTGTAAAAACTTGGCAACCCTGTCTGCACGCTGGAATAAGTCACGTTAGAAGAAAAGATGAGTGTAAATGATCTTTGCTGGTGTTGTAAAAAAATAATGTAAGGATACACAGAGTACTCACCAACACCATCATCATTTCTGAGAGAAATAGTAAAGGTGAACGCATATACGAACAAGTTCTCCGTTTAGGATTAGAACAAATTCAACCCAAGCGCCTTTGATGACGTGGATGATTACGTTCCTGTTTATCATCTGTCCATCATCGTCTAAAGCCCGCCCTGACAATTTCATTGGTCCGAACAGTTTCTGTTCGGACATAATTACTTCTCTACGGATCAAGTCCAGACGAAATGCCTGTGCAAAATGTTTTGTGGGCGGGGCTAAGTTCGTCTGGCATCCAGGCTAGTGGTTACACCCATGGTTGCATGATTTCTTAAATAATTCCAAAAGAGGGCGCTAATCTGCCTTCAAAAAAATTATTTTGAAGGCCTAGTCTCTATTTTAACCTGAAATACTGCAATAATAAAAAACTATAAAAAAAAAAAAAAAATTTTAAATAATTTTCAATGGCAAAAATAGACCATAATTATTGCATAAATATTAAAAAAAAGGAAGTGTAATTTTTAGGTGTCCGGTCACTTATGACCGGGAAGACGACCAATGCAACCCCTAAACGAAGAGCACCAGAGGGTTAACAGATTTAAGTGCACAAAATGATAAATCCTACGTTTAATGTAATACAAAATGAAACATTTGCTTTCCTCCTTAGCTTTGCCTCCTGTAGGTGGAACTGTGAAAGGGTCTGCAACTCCAGCGTTTGCTCCGGTTTTCCGTTTTGGGGAAACAGTTCCAGGATTTAACTTCAGTCTTCAGTACGTTCCCTCTAAATCCTCATCTGTGCTGAATCCGAGTGGAGCTCCTGCCACAGATTATGGAGGAGAAACATGCGAGCCATATACGAGCCAAATATATGCACCAGCTGTACCATTACCTGATCTTATTGAGATCTTGACTGGAGAGGAAAATGAGCAAGTTATTTTCAGTCACAGAGCCAAACTATACCTTTACAACAAAGGGTCACTCGAGTGGAAGGACAGAGGCGTGGGCGACCTTAAAATACTTCATAATGATAAAGCCGGACGTGCAAGACTCGTGATGAGGAGACAGCAGGTTCTGACGGTGTGTGCAAACCACTGGATTACTCCTATTATGAAGCTCATGCCAATGAAAGGGACAGAGAAAGCCTGGACGTGGAATGCCTTTGATTTTGCGGATGGAGAAGGCAGGGATCAGACGTTTGCGGCACGGTTTCGGTTGCAGGAGTCTGCGGAAGCTTTCAGGAAAATCTTTGAAGAAGCAGTGGCCACTGCATCCAGTCTCTCGGAAAGAGGTGAGCGCCGAAATCCATCATATAAAGGTCCTATATACAGTGAGGAAAATAAGTATTTGAACACCCTGCTATTTTGCAAGTTCTCCCACTTGGAAATCATGGAGGGTCTGAAATTGTCATCGTAGGAGCATGTCCACTGTGAGAGACATAATCTAAAACAAAAAAATCCAGAAATCACAATGTATGATTTTTAAACTATTTATTTGTATGATACAGCTGCAAATAAGTATTTGAACACCTGAGAAAATCAATGTTAATATTTGGTACAGTAGCCTTTGTTTGCAATTACAGAGGTCAAACGTTTCCTGTAGTTTTAGTGGAATTATGACCAAAAAGTTCTATTTTGGTCTCATCTGACCACATGACTTTCTCCCATGACTCCTCTGGATCATCCAAATGGTCATTGGCAAACTTAAGACGGGCCTTGACATGTGCTGGTTTAAGCAGGGGAACCTTCCGTGCCATGCATGATTTTGTAAGGCCCGTGAAATTGGTCCAATCTGCCGGTTCGCCAATACACGGGGAAGGTCTCACGTGTTCTGTCCTCACTCGTGCAAAGTATTGGTTGGTTAAATTTGTAATATATTAATCATATATTTACTCGTTTATTTCATCTGACTCCATAAATGAAAGGTTTTAATAATATCTGTGCCTCACTAAAAGTGAGCGAATGTTTGACTATTCCTTTTAACCATTAAGTGAACAAAGTCAAAATCAGTTAGAATAATCAAATGTAACAATTTATTATGTCAGGTAAATGTATCATGCCAATTTCATAATCAATTCAAAGATAATCGATACAAAACATCAAATGCTCAGGAATAAAGAGAAGATGCAAACCCAACTTTAAGATTTCTTTCTCTCAGCCTCACGGGCCGATCTCAAGTACAGGAAAGGCCCCGAACTCTCTGCTCCATCTCATTAAATAGTCAGATTTCACATGGAAACATGTGCTAACAAAAGAAATTTGCATGCAGTGGTCGCACCTTCATGGGGGTGGTTGACCATTTGCTTCCTTTCTAAGTCAGTTATCCATAAACTCTTAAAACCTTATTACCTTTTATTTTATCTATCTGGATATGAGATATCTGTACCACTCACTTTGAGACATTTCAAATAACACCAAAAACATAACAGTCAATGATAAACATTCACGTTAAACCATATTCTTGTGTGAGTTCTTAGTAGTTTGCGGAAGTGAGGTCTAATGGGGGAGGTCAAATGGTAATTATCCCTTTTTCTCAGACCAGGGCCTCAACCAGTATTGTCAGTCTTACAGATTCCCTCCTTGATCCCGTGGGTCACATTCTGATGAACACTTACGGGGTCACAGTAAGACGTTTGTTATAATCCTTGAAGATGTAGCACAAAAATAGTCTTTGCAATGTTGGCATCTGTAGAAGCTCAGTGGGCTGTGTTCACCTGCAGAACACCTGTTCCCACCAAGGTGTATAGCTTGAGTCCAGCAGGTGGATGGATGCGTTCAGGTTCTCTTCCTGTACTCCTGTGACGTGAGCTAAGTTCATAGAATCAATCTGGACCTCTTGTGACTTGATCAGTTGACGTGTCATTCCTTCATGGAGAAACTTCCGCTTCCCTGGCACCTTCTCCACGATGATGATCTGACCCTCCTTGACCCACCCTGTCACCTCCAGCGGTGCGGTGGTCTGGGCAGACCTCAGTGGATGAAGGGGTTCTCCTTTGACACCTGAAAAGCATCTTAAATGTCCGATTCACGATTGAGCACATATATGAACTTACAGTCGTAAGGAAATGCATAGGAACGCATAATGCAATAAAGCAAAATCATGTCATGTTCAATGTAAAATACCATGTTCATGTCAGAAAATGTGAGTGGTACATTTGGTCTCATTAATTACCTGATTTTTAATTACCATGCCAATAGTACTCCTATAGAGGGCCAATGAAGGACAAAGGAAGATCTTACAAGCTCTTACCCTGTTTCTAGAAACATTTCAATAAATGGCATTCTAACAAATCAACCAGTGCTGGGTTAAAACAACATTTCATGAAGAGTGTCAGCTAAATTTTGGTGTAACCAAACATAGAGATTCAATTGAATTGATGTCCAAAAACATTTTTGCGAGTAAAATGGACAATATACAAATAAGCAGAAATCAAAATAAGTTTCAGAAAATTAAAATCAAAATAAGTTTCAGAAATTAAAATCAAAATAAGTTTCAGAAATGTTGCAAGAGGTCGGTGTAAGCCAATCAATGGTTTTGTGTGAGAGTGTTTTTTAGAATGTCAGAGTGTGTTTTTGTCTGTGAGAGTGTGTGTGTGTGTGTGTGTGTGGGCATGTTTTTGTGAAATATCAGGACACAAATGTGTATAATGACATGGGTATTACAAAAAGAGGGTGAAATATGAGGACGTTCCCCATGTCCTCACTTTTCAAAATGCTTATATTTCACACAGAATGAGGTTTTTTTCACAGAAAGTAAAATGTGCAGTCTCCTGTGATGGGTAGGTTTAGGGGCAGGGGCAGTGTGTGTGTGTGTGTGTGTGTGTGTGTGTGTGTGTGTGTGTGTGTGTGTGTGTGTGTGTGTGTGTGTGAGTGTGATGGGTAGGTTTAGGGGCAGGGGCAGTGTAGGGGGATAGAAAATACGGTTTGTATGGTATAAAAACCATTATGCCTATGGAATGTCCCCATATTTCACAAAAAAACCCTCTGTGTGTGTGTGTGTGTGTGTGTGTGTGTGTGTGTGTGTGTGTGTGTGTGGATCTGGCTAAGTCACAGTCGATGACAGAGTTGAATTGTAAATTTTTGTAATTGATTGAAGCGGTCTCACTTCAAATTTATCCATTTTAATTATGTTTTCGTTATTAGTGGTAAGTTGAGAAATCAGGGGCCCTCTGATCTTCCAACTCCCACCAACAATCATAGATTTTGAAATTTAATGGCAGGTCTGCCTTAGAATTTGCTTGATTTTTGACCGTAGCCATTCAGTTGTTCATGTGTGTTACATTAGTTGGCAGTTTGTTGTGAATAGCGTATGCTATTCTTTATGTCATGAGATCAGCTCCACCCTGTGTGTGTGAAGCTATCTGGATCTGTTAGTGTGAAGATGACACATCTTCGTCTGATGTGCAGTGTTCAGCCTGGATAGACCATCTACCCCAGGTGATGATGCTGTGAGGGTATAGTGATGCAGGGGTGTGTTCAGTGCTCATGTCTAGGAGATGGGTGGAATCTAATCTATAACAATTGTGTTGCAAATTTCGATCCAGTTCTAAACTGGGAGGCCATATGTATGCAGTAATGTGACAGTGTGACGTGTGGAAAGGCCTTTTATAATGTCTTTTCACCCATCTCCCGAGTCTCAATTCTGCTGTCATGGATTTGCTTCAGGTGGGCTCCACCATTTTGCAGAAGTAGGCCTGAGACAGAAAATAAAGGAGAGCGAACCACAGATAATTCCAATATTTCAAAAGCATTAAATTCAGACGTGTGGAATTCTTTTACTTGTTCCATTATCATGTAAGTGGCCATTTTAATTCCAGATGTCACATGAAACCGAGTTTCATTGACCAAGTCTGAATTGTTGCTGTTGTTTCGGTGTGTTGTGACACCTGAAGCTGCTCTTTCAGTTCAGCCTTCCGTCCGCTACATGTGCAATGCTCATTGCTTTCTCTCATTACAGCCAGATCTGTTATGGTGTCGTTCACACATTTTAGTTAGTGCAGATATTTTTTGACCTGCAAGCTTAGCATTTGCTGTTTTATAGGATGAGTTGGTTTTCTATTATCTGTGCCACATTTCTAGTTTGTAAGCAAAGATAACGGCACAACTCCCCTCCCTTTTGGCACTGGTAATTGAACCAATGAAAAGTATTAGAACTTGCTCAAATTAGAAATTGCAAAGGTCAAGGTTATTGAGTCCTGTTGTAATGAAAACATCTTCATGGTTAATGCAATTGTAATTTCACACTGTAGCCAGAGGGCAATTCTATGCTCCTGTAGATGGTTTACTGCAGCTATATAGGAAATAGCAGCGCTTGCACTATACAGGGAGTGCTGAATTATTAGGCAAGTTGTATTTTTGAGGATTAATTTTACAACATTAATAATTAAACAACAACCATGTTGTCAATGAACACAAAAAACTCATTAATATCAAAGCTGAATATTTTTGGAAGTGGTTTTTAGTTTTAGCTATTTTAGGGGGATATCTGTGTGTGCAGGTGACTATTACTGTGCATAATTATTAGGCAACTTAACAAAAAACAAATTTATACCCATTTCAATTATTTATTTTTACCAGTGAAACCAATATAACATCTCAACATTCACAAATATACATTTCTGACATTCAAAAACCAAACAAAAACAAATCAGTGACCAATATAGCCACCTTTCTTTGCAAGGACACTCAAAAGCCTGCCATCCATGGATTCTGTCAGTGTTTTGATCTGTTCACCATCAACATTGCGTGCAGCAGCAACCACAGCCTCCCAGACACTGTTCAGAGAGGTGTACTGTTTTCCCTCCTTGTAAATCGCACATTTGATGATGGACCACAGGTTCTCAATGGGGTTCAGATCAGGTGAACAAGGAGGCCATATCATTAGATTTTCTTCTTTTATACCCTTTCTTGCCAGCCACGCTGTGGAGTACTTGGACGCGTGTGATGGAGCATTGTCCTGCATGAAAATCATGTTTTTCTTGAAGGATGCAGACTTCTTCCTGTACCACTGCTTGAAGAAGGTGTCTTCCAGAAACTGGCAGTAGGACTGGGAGTTGAGCTTGACTCCATCCTCAACCCGAAAAGGCCCCACAAGCTCATCTTTGATGATACCAGCCCAAACCAGTACTCCACCTCCACCTTGCTGGCGTCTGAGTCGGACTGGAGCTCTCTGCCCTTTACCAATCCAGCCACGGGCCCATCCATCTGGCCCATCAAGACTCACTCTCATTTCATCAGTCCATAAAACCTTAGAAAAATCAGTCTTGAGATATTTCTTGGCCCAGTCTTGACGTTTCAGCATGTGTGTCTTGTTCAGTGGTGGTCGACTTTCTGCCTTTCTTACCTTGGCCATGTCTCTGAGTATTGCACACCTTGTGCTTTTGGGCACTCCAGTGATGTTGCAGCTCTGAAATATGGCCAAACTGGTGGCCAGTGGCATCTTGGCAGCTGCACGCTTGACTTTTCTCAGTTCACGGGCAGTTATTTTGCGCCTTGGTTTTTCCACACGCTTCTTGCGACCCTGTTGACTATTTTGAATGAAACGCTTGATTGTTCGATGATCACGCTTTAGAAGCTTGGCTATTTTAAGACTGCTGCATCCCTCTGCAATATCTCTCACTATTTTTGACTTTTCTGAGCCTGTCAAGTCCTTCTTTTGACCCATTTTGCCAAAGGAAAGGAAGTTGTCTAATAATTATGCACACCTGATATAGGGTGTTGATGTCATTAGACCACACCCCTTCTCATTACAGAGATGCACATCACCTAATATGCTTAATTGGTAGTAGGCTTTCCAGCCTATACAGCTTGGAGTAAGACAACATGCATAACGAGGATGATGTGGTCAAAATACTCATTTGCCTAATAATTCTGCACTCCCTGTAGGAGACAAACAAATTCAACATTGACACATGCAACTTGAAATTGCTGTACAATTCCAGTATTAAAGTTATTCCAATTTACACAAGATACATGGCCTAGAATGCATAGCATCTACAGCCTTTATCCTAAGTGTTTCCTCACTTACAGTAAAGCAATCATGTGTTTTAAAGAATAAACTTGACTAGCCTATGTGCATCTCGTAGCACAAACAACTATAATGTGTGTTCAATGCGTACAATGTGTTTAATACAATTACAAATGTGAAAATACAAACAGGATCTGTACAATTTGGATTAAATTAAATACATTTCCTTATATGTATTACCTCGTTGTTTCATCTGACTCCATAAATGAAAAAGTTTCCAAAGATTTTTAACCATTTATAAATATGAGTATGTGTTTGATTATTCTCTTAAACTCTGTTCATCCTTCACCCACTTAGATCAGGCAGACTATATCGCTCCGAGTTCTTCACCAAGGTCTCATACACAAGTGGTCAGTCCCGAAGATCAGAAGCTGAGGCAGTTGGCTAAATACCTAGGACTTTGCCGTACACGCGCAACAATCAAAGATATATTCAATAGCCCCCTTGGATGCCCTTCAGGAACTTAATTCAATTAACATTAAATCAGAGCAGAAGTCATCGGAAGCGCCCAAGCTAGGTTAACCAGCGTCGTGCTGAACCTAGATGGACTAACACATCCTCTCATCCAAGTCGCCCGCACACTTCCTGATATCAGTTTTTAGCCGTCGCTAATCTCTGACGCAACCTTGTGGCAATATACGAATCCATTAATCTTATTTGGGAAAAACAAATCTCAGAGTAATTCAGAATAAATTCAAACGTAAGAATTTATGATTTTTGTTCAAAATTCAGAGTTATGTTCACTGACACGTCTCTGGAACGTTGAATATGAAAAGGTTTTTGTTTTCAGGATTAATGAGATTTGTTCGCTGTTTCTGATTTTCAAATTCATTGTGAATCATATTATCAAATTTAGTATAGACACACGTGTTTAATTCAGTTTACACAGGACACATTGCCTAGAATACAACATCTACAACCTTTTTACCTAAGTGTTCCAAACACCCACAGCAAAGCAATAGAACACAACATCTATATCACCTTTGCCTAAGTGTTTCAACTACACTTACAGTAAAGTAATCCTGTGTTTAAAGAATAAACTTTAAATTAGCCTATGTGCATGTTGTAGCACAAACGACCAAATTGTGTTCTATGTGCATGATGTGTTAAGCACAATTTTCTGATACTTCTAATAACTGTTTTATACAATTCATGCAAATGCAGACTTTCCTTCCCAGTCAGCCAGTGACACAAAACAAGGGTTAAGCGTTTTGGGCGCAGCATGGCTTTAGCATTTAGCATTAAAGTTAGCCTTGAGCGTTTTGAAAACAACATGGACAATAGCATTTAGCATTAGCCTTGGGCGCAGCATGGCTTTCGCATTTAGCATTAAAGTTAGCCTTGAGCGTTTTGAAAACAACATGGACAATAGCATTTAGCATTAGCCTTGGGCGCAGCATGGCTTAGCATTGACAATAGAATTTAGCATTAGCCTTGAGCGTTTTTAGCCTGTAAATCATATCATCCTGTTTTCCCAAAATTGTCTTTTTATAAACAATGCATCGATCTGCCTTTTATTTATAAAATCACGTGTTTTCCGATCGTTTACAAACTTAGATTTTTCTTTCTCTGTTTTCTGTTAGTTTGCTCATTCTCTTCACATGTTGCTGGTTTGTCTTTAACAAGCCCAGATACAACAATGGCCGGAAAACATGCGGTTGATTTTAAAACTTTTAGGCTTTACTTTTTCGGCTCTTCATCGAGTTATTAATTATTTGGAAGATGTTATTCTCACTTTCGGTTTCGCCTCCTGTTGCTTCGGCAAAACAAGGAGATCTTTACAATCTTATCTTTCTTCATCTGGCTGCGGCCTCACGCTTCTAAACAAAGGGTTTTAACTCAAAACCCGTAAACAATGCAAACATTTCTTCAACACTTCTAAAAATGCAAAGAAAATTGACTTACCACAACCACGGAAGAAAGAGAAGATGTTCAAAACCTCTTGTTGATTTTAAAATCCCAATACTTGCTGAAAAGGACGTTTCTCGTGAAACTGCTTTGATCTGTTTTGAGATCACGTCGAGCTCACCATTTTGTAAGGCCCATGAAATTGGTCCAATCTGCCGGTTCGCCAATACACGGGGAAGGTCGCACGTGTTCTGTCCTCACTCGTGCAAAGTATTGGTTGGTTAAATTTGTAATATATTAATCATATATTTACTCGTTTATTTCATCTGACTCCATAAATGAAAGGTTTTAATAATATCTGTGCCTCACTAAAAGTGAGCGAATGTTTGACTATTCCTTTTAACCATTAAGTGAACAATGTCAAAATCAGTTAGAATAATCAAATGTAACAATTTATTATGTCAGGTAAATGTATCATGCCAATTTCATAATCAATTCAAAGATAATCGATACAAAACATCAAATGCTCAGGAATAAAGAAAAGATGCAAACCCAACTTTAAGATTTCTTTCTCTCAGCCTCACGGGCCGATCTGAAGTACAGGAAAGGCCCCGAACTCTCTGCTCCATCTCATTAAATAGTCAGACCTCTTTCACATGGAAACATGTGCTAACAAAAGAAATTTGCATGCAGTGGTCGCACCTTCATGGGGGTGGTTGACCATTTGCTTCCTTTCTAAGTCAGTTATCCATAAACTCTTAAAACCTTATTACCTTTTGTTTTATCTATCTGGATATGAGATATCTGTACCACTCACTTTGAGACATTTCAAATGACACCAAAAACATAACAGTCAATGATAAACATTCACGTTAAACCATATTCTTGTGTGAGTTCTTAGTAGTTTGCGGAAGTGAGGTCTAATGGGGGAGGTCAAATGGTAATTATCCCTTTTTCTCAGACCAGGGCCTCAACCAGTATTGTCAGTCTTACAGATTCCCTCCTTGATCCCGTGGGTCACATTCTGATGAACACTTACGGGGTCACAGTGAGACGTTTGTTATAATCCTTGAAGATGTAGCACAAAAAATGTCTTTGCAATGTTGGCATCTGTAGAAGCTCAGTGGGCTGTGTTCACCTGCAGAACACCTGTTCCCACCAAGGTGTATAGCTTGAGTCCAGCAGGTGGATGGATGCGTTCAGGTTCTCTTCCTGTACTCCTGTGACGTGAGCTAAGTTCATAGAATCAATCTGGACCTCTTGTGACTTGATCAGTTGACGTGTCATTCCTTCATGGAGAAACTTCCGCTTCCCTGGCACCTTCTCCACGATGATGATCTGACCCTCCTTGACCCACCCTGTCACCTCCAGCGGTGCGGTGGTCTGGGCAGACCTCAGTGGATGAAGGGGTTCTCCTTTGACACCTGAAAAGCATCTTAAATGTCCGATTCACGATTGAGCACATATATGAACTTACAGTCGTAAGGAAATGCATAGGAACGCATAATGCAATAAAGCAAAATCATGTCATGTTCAATGTAAAATACCATGTTCATGTCAGAAAATGTGAGTGGTACATTTGGTCTCATTAATTACCTGATTTTTAATTACCATGCCAATAGTACTCCTATAGAGGGCCAATGAAGGACAAAGGAAGATCTTACAAGCTCTTACCCTGTTTCTAGAAACATTTCAATAAATGGCATTCTAACAAATCAACCAGTGCTGGGTTAAAACAACATTTCATGAAGAGTGTCAGCTAAATTTTGGTGTAACCAAACATAGAGATTCAATTGAATTGATGTCCAAAAACATTGAAAATTAAAATCAAAATAAGTTTCAGAAATGTAGCAAGAGGTCGGTGTAAACCAATCAATGGTTTTGTGTGAGAGTGTTTTTTAGAATGTCAGAGTGTGTTTTTGTCTGTGAGAGTGTGTGTGTGTGTGTGTGTGTGTGTGTGGGCATGTTTTTGTGAAATATCAGGACACAAATGTGTATAATGACATGGGTATTACATAAAGAGGGTGAAATATGAGGACGTTCCCCATGTCCTCACTTTTCAAAATGCTTATATTTCACACAGAATGAGGTTTTTTTCACAGAAAGTAAACTGTGCAGTCTCCTGTGAGGGTTAGGTTTAGGGGCAGTGTGTGTGTGTGTGTGTGTGTGTGTGTGTGTGTGTGTGTGTGTGATGGGTAGGTTTAGGGGCAGTGTAGGGGGATAGAAAATACGGTTTGTACGGTATAAAAACCTTTATGCCTATGGAATGTCCCCACATTTCACAAAAACACCCCTGAGTGTGTGTGTGTGTGTGGATCTGGCTAAGTCACAGTTGATGACAGAGTTGAATTGTACATTTTTGTAATTGATTGAAGCGGTCTCACTTCAAATGTATCCATTTTAATTATATTTCTGTTATTAGTGGTAAGTTGAGAAATCAGGGGCCCTCTGATCTTCCAACTCCCACCAACAATCATAGATTTAGAAATTTAATGGCAGGTCTGCCTTAGAATTTGTCTTGATTTGTGACTGCAGCCATTCAGTTGTTCATGTGTGTTACATTAGTTGGCAGTTTGTTGTGAATAGCGTATGCTATTCTTTATGTCATGAGATCAGCTCCACCCTGTGTGTGTGAAGCTATCTGGATCTGTTAGTGTGAAGATGACACATCTTCGTCTGATGTGCAGTGTTCAGCCTGGATAGACCATCTACCCCAGGTGATGATGCTGTGAGGGTATAGTGATGCAGGGGTGTGTTCAGTGCTCATGTCTAGGAGATGGGTGGAATCTAATCTATAACAATTGTGTTGCACATTTCGATCCAGTTCTTAACTGGGAGGCCATATTTATGCAGTAATGTGATAGTGTGACGTGTGGAAAGGCCTTTTATAATGTCTTTTCACCCATCTCCCGAGTCTCAATTCCGCTGTCATGGATTTGCTTCAGGTGGGCTCCACAATTTTGCAGAAGTAGGCCTGAGACAGAAAATAGAGGAGAGCGAACCACAGATAATTCCAATATTTCAAAAGCATTAAATTCAGACGTGTGGAATTCTTTTACTTGTTCCATTATCATGTAAGTGGCCATTTTAATTCCAGATGTCACATGAAACCGAGTTTCATTGACCAAGTCTGAATTGTTGCTGTTGTTTCGGTGTGTTGTGACACCTGAAGCTGCTCTTTCAGTTCAGCCTTCCGTCCGCTACATGTGCAATGCTCATTGCTTTCTCTCATTACAGCCAGATCTGTTATGGTGTCGTTCACACATTTTAGTTCGTGCAGATATTTTTTAACCTGCAAGCTTAGCATTTGCTGTTTTATAGGATGAGTTGGTTTTCTATTATCTGTGCCACATTTCTAGTTTGTAAGCAAAAGATAACGGCACAACTCCCCTCCCTTTTGGCACTGGTAATTGAACCAATGAAAAGTATTAGAACTTGCTCAAATTAGAAATTGCAAAGGTCAAGGTTATTGAGTCCTGTTGTAATGAAAACATCTTCATGGTTAATGCAATTGTAATTTCACACTGTAGCCAGATGGCAATTCTATGCTCCTGTACATGGTTTACTGCAGCTATATAGGAAATAGCAGCGCTTCCACTATACTGTAGGAGACAAACAAATTCAACATTGACACATGCAACTTGAAATTGCTGTACAATTCCAGTATTAAAGTTATTCCAATTTACACAAGATACATGGCCTAGAATGCATAGCATCTACAGCCTTTATCCTAAGTGTTTCCTCACTTACAGTAAAGCAATCATGTGTTTTAAAGAATAAACTTGACTAGCCTATGTGCATCTCGTAGCACAAACAACTATAATGTGTGTTCAATGCGCACAATGTGTTTAATACAATTACAAATGTGAAAATACAAACAGGATCTGTACAATTTGGATTAAATTAAATACATTTCCTTATATGTATTACCTCGTTGTTTCATCTGACTCCATAAATGAAAAAGTTTCCAAAGATTTGTAACAATTTATAAATATGAGTATGTGTTTGATTATTCTCTTAAACTCTGTTCATCCTTCACCCACTTCAGGCAGACTATATCGCTCCGAGTTCCTCACCAAGGTCTCATACACAAGTGGTCAGTCCCGAAGATCAGAAGCTGAGGCAGTTGGCTAAATACCTAGGACTTTGCCATACACGCGCAACAATCAAAGATATATTCAATAGCCCCCTTGGATGCCCTTCAGGAACTTAATTCAATTAACATTAAATCAGAACAGAAGTCATCGGAAGCGCCCAAGCTAGGTTAACCAGCGTCGTGCTGAACCTAGATGGACTAACCCATCCTCTCATCCAAGTCGCCCGCACACTTCCTGATATCAGTTTTTAGCCGTCGCTAATCTCTGACGCAACCTTGTGGCAATATACGAATCCATTAATCTTATTTGGGAAAAACAAATCTCAGAGTAATTCAGAATAAATTCAAACGTAAGAATTTATGATTTTTGTTCAAAATTCAGAGTTGTTACGTTCACTGACACGTCTCTGGAACGTTGAATATGAAAAGGTTTTTGTTTTCAGGATTAATGAGATTTGTTCGCTGTTTCTGATTTTCAAATTCATTGTGAATCATATTATCAAATTTAGTATAGACACACGTGTTTAATTCAGTTTACACAGGACACATGGCCTAGAATACAACATCTACAACCTTTTTACCGAAGTGTTCCAAACACCCACAGCAAAGCAATAGAACACAACATCTATATCACCTTTGCCTAAGTGTTTCAACTACACTTACAGTAAAGTAATCCTGTGTTTAAAGAATAAACTTTAAATTAGCCTATGTGCATGTTGTAGCACAAACGACCAAATTGTGTTCTATGTGCATGATGTGTTAAGCACAATTTTCTGATACTTCTAATAACTGTTTTATACAATTCATGCAAATGCAGACTTTCCTTCCCAGTCAGCCAGTGACACAAAACAAGGGTTAAGCGTTTTGGACGCAGCATGGCTTTAGCATTTAGCATTAAAGTTAGCCTTGAGCGTTTTGAAAGCAACATGGACAATAGCATTTAGCATTAGCCTTGGGCGAAGCATGGCTTTAGCATTTAGCATTAAAGTTAGCCTTGAGCGTTTTGAAAACAACATGGACAATAGCATTTAGCATTAGCCTTGGGCGCAGCATGGCTTAGCATTGACAATAGAATTTAGCATTAGCCTTGAGCGTTTTTAGCCTGTAAATCATATCATCCTGTTTTCCCAAAATTGTCTTTTTATAAACAATGCATCGATCTGCCTTTTATTTATAAAATCACGTGTTTTCCGATCGTTTACAAACTTAGATTTTTCTTTCTCTGTTTTCTGTTAGTTTGCTCATTCTCTTCACATGTTGCTGGTTTGTCTTTAACAAGCCCAGATACAACAATGGCCGGAAAACATGCGGTTGATTTAAAAACTTTTAGGCTTTACTTTTTCGGCTCTTCATCGAGTTATTAATTATTTGGAAGATGTTATTCTCACTTTAGGTTTCGCCTCCTGTTGCTTCGGCAAAACAAGGAGATCTTTACAATCTTATCTTTCTTCATCTGGCTGCGGCCTCACGCTTCTAAACAAAGGGTTTTAACTCAAAACCCGTAAACAATGCAAACATTTCTTCAACACTTCTAAAAATGCAAAGAAAATTGACTTACCACAACCACGGAAGAAAGAGAAGATGTTCAAAACCTCTTGTTGATTTTAAAATCCCAATACTTGCTGAAAAGGACGTTTCTCGTGAAACTGCTTTGATCTGTTTTGAGATCACGTCGAGCTCACCATTTTGTAAGGCCCGTGAAATTGGTCCAATCTGCCGGTTCGCCAATACACAGGGAAAGTCTCACGTGTTCTGTCCTCACTCGTGCAAAGTATTGGTTGGTTAAATTTGTAATATATTAATCATATATTTACTCGTTTATTTCATCTGACTCCATAAATGAAAGGTTTTAATAATATCTGTGCCTCACTAAAAGTGAGCGAATGTTTGACTATTCCTTTTAACCATTAAGTGAACAATGTCAAAATCAGTTAGAATAATCAAATGTAACAATTTATTATATCAGGTAAATGTATCATGCCAATTTCATAATCAATTCAAAGATAATCGATACAAAACATCAAATGCTCAGGAATAAAGAGAAGATGCAAACCCAACTTTAAGATTTCTTTCTCTCAGCCTCACGGGCCGATCTCAAGTACAGGAAAGGCCCCGAACTCTCTGCTGCATCTCATTAAATAGTCAGACCTCTTTCACATGGAAACATGTGCTAACAAAAGAAATTTGCATGCAGTGGTCGCACCTTCATGGGGGTGGTTGACCATTTGCTTCCTTTCTAAGTCAGTTATCCATAAACTCTTAAAACCTTATTACCTTTTATTTTATCTATCTGGATATGAGATACCTGTACCACTCACATTGAGACATTTCAAATGACACCAAAAACAAAACAGTCAATGATAAACATTCACGTTAAACCATATTCTTGTGTGAGTTCTTAGTAGTTTGCGGAAGTGAGGTCTAATGGGGGAGGTCAAATGGTAATTATCCCTTTTTCTCAGACCAGGGCCTCAACCAGTATTTTCAGTCTTACAGATTTCAAACCATGACGTCTTAGTGTATTACTAACAGTAACCTTGGAAACGGTGGTCCCAGCTCTTTTCAGGTCATTGACCAGCTCCTCCCGTGTAGTTCTGGGCTGATTTCTCACCTTTCTTAGGATCATTGAGACCCCACGAGGTGAGATCTTGCATGGAGCCCCAGTCCGAGGGAGATTGACAGTCATGTTTAGCTTCTTCCATTTTCTAATGATTGCTCCAACAGTGGACCTTTTTTCACCAAGCTGCTTGGCAATTTCCCCGTAGCCCTTTCCAGCCTTGTGGAGGTGTACAATTTTGTCTCTAGTGTCTTTGGACAGCTCTTTGGTCTTGGCCATGTTAGTAGTTGGATTCTTACTGATTGTATGGGGTGGACAGGTGTCTTTATGCAGCTAACGACCTCAAACAGGAGCATCTAATTTAGGATAATAAATGGAGTGGAGGTGGACATTTTAAAGGCAGACTAACAGGTCTTTGAGGGTCAGAATTCTAGCTGATAGACAGGTGTTCAAATACTTATTTGCAGCTGTATCATACAAATAAATAGTTAAAAAATCATACATTGTGATTTCTGGATTTTTTTTTTTTAGATTATGTCTCTCACAGTGGACATGCACCTACAATGACAATTTCAGACCCTCCATGATTTCCAAGTGAGAGAACTTGGAAGTGAGTAAAATAGCAGGGTGTTCAAATACTTATTTTCTTCACTGTAGCTGTATGTAATTTGACTGTACTAAAGCATAAAAATACCGTAGTATGTTTGCAGAGATTGGGGAAAACTTGCTAAGTTCAAATACTTGTTTAGCTGAAAAACACTGCAGTTATTCTACTTTGAAATGTGTGTTCCGTGTCGTAATGTCTGTTTCTGTTTTGTTCCACGTGATCCCGCCCACTGGCAATTTACCCATTAGACTGTAAAAAGATGGACAACGCCCTTTCACTTTCTTCAGTGCTTGAAGTGGAAAAAATAACGTGCCGGTACTCACCAGAAGGGGCGGGGCTTTGTTGGCGGGGGTGTGGTTAGGGGATTGTTTAGTCAAGTCAACTTCATTTATATAGTGCTTTTAACAATGCAGATTGTGTTGACTAAGTCCTAAACGAAGTCTAATACTGGTTGCTAGTGGATTAAGTTCGGACGTGTGCCCATGCGGTCTCACACGAATCAACTTAGAGTTCAGTAATGTTACTTTTATCTAGCAAGTTTATTCTCCTCCATATATCATACAGCGGCAATATCTTAACTCATAATACATAACCAATACAACAAACCCTATTGTTCACTACAGAGGCAAGACACAACATGGCACAGTCGAAAACTGTTTGCTTCCCAAATCAGCAACACTTGTGTCTGAGTTTCCTCCAAGTTAAATGACCTACCCAGGCTGACCTGAGATCAGCTGAGCCACAAAGCACATACAGCCCCCCAGTGGCACAGGACAAAATTACATAAAATAATACAAAATGAGTATGGCTCATATACAGATTGTTTCAAAGCAGCTTTACAGTGTTAAACAGGAAAATAATGCAACATAATTTGATTTGGCCATACAGCCGTTCCGGAGAAAACGGTGATGTCCTCAGCTCATTTCAATTATCATACAGTGACAATGTGGGCATTAGATCAGTAATTTAGTTTATATGGTTAATTTAGTTTAATAATTAGATTTATTGGGATATTTAGTCGAAAAATGTATTTATTTATTATCCCCAATTGAGCACGCCAAGCCAGAGGCAACAGTGGCAAAGAAACCAAAACCCCATCATGTGACCTAATGGAGAAAAATAAACCTTGGGAGAAACCAGGCTCAGTCGGGGGGGGGCAGTTCTCCTCTGGCCAATTAACAAACAGCGTATTATTATTATTCTGGCAACTTTACAGGTCAGAAGTCATAATAGATCTGAATATTCGAAAGATCGGAGGCAACACGCTGGAGACGGGTTTATTGAGGATGACATATCGATTTAAGTATTATTTAATAGGAATATTCGAACAATTGGAGTCATCACGCCGGAGACGGGTTTATTGAGGATGACATATTGATTTAACAATTATTAAATAGGAATATTCGAACAATCGGAGTCATCACGCCGGAGACGGGTTTATTGAGGATGCCGTGTCGATGAGGCGATTTCAGGGGGAGTCTAATTGACACAGTCAATAATTCAAGGTCAATTTTAGTCAATAATTCAAGAAGGTTCATATTTTAAAGCTCTTTATTCAGCCTTAAAACTAACATAAAGTTCTTGTAATTGTTTTACTGTAGCATTTGTTACAATAAGGGTTTATGTACAAAGCAAGACCATTGACGGCTCCTCATTACCATGCAGGCCAATGTGAACTTTTCTCTTTCTTTTTTCTAATCAAATAACACAGTTAGAAACTATAGCTACAACATGCCACAGGTTTATACATCTCTAGTGAAACATCTATTCCCTTAACTGATTATCTGTCATAAATTCTACAACTAGTCAAAATGTACCACAATAAACGCAATAGAACGTGATAAATTGTAGTAAATGTGGTCATCATGAGTTTTTAAAGCTTGCAGGATGATGCTTCCCCTCTTCATCAGTCATTTGAGTGGCTGTTTTAGCTCATGTTGGACTTTCTCTGTAGTGTTTTACTAAAGGTTAAAGCAGCACTAGGTAACTTTTCAACCTTCATAATATATTTTCAAGACTCTTGTGATGATACATCGACTTACAATAGGTTGAATGGCACGTCTGCCATAGCCTGACGGGGTCTGTATCGTTTTTAATCGTATTTTTAAACTTCGGGTTTCGGGTAGTAACCCGAAAAAAAAAGAACTGCAAAATTCGACTGCTTTACGGCATATAAGTCACTTCCACCATCACCCCCACTTCCTTAAACGCCCCGTTCTTCGTGTTTTTTTGAAGCTTTGATTGTGTTTACAGTGTGCAATATAACATGTGTTCATGTTTCGCGTGTAAAAAAACACAGTATTTTTCACACAATTTACTCATCTGTACACCGCTGTTTTCACTGTCCTAAAAACGGCTGATGAGTTCCTTGTTCTATGAAGTCCCTCCTTCAGAAATACGTAACGAGTTCTGATTGTGCCAGCGGTGACAGCAGCTTAGCGCACGTGGAAAGGTCACGCCTCTTAACGGGAGATGTATGCGCTTAATGATCTCTACAGCGTCCCTGGGAAAGCCAAACAAAGGTGATTTGACTCCGGGATGAAAATAACAGCGTCTCGACGACATGGCGACAAAACACACTCAAACGCAACACTTCCTCTTCTCCACGCGACACTTCCTCTTCTCCACGTGGGACAGCAACAAGACCACGCCCCCTTTTTCGCGTATTCTTGTGGGCGGAGGTTAGTCTGTTCTACTGTTCTACTGACGTCATTAATGAAGGAAGTACCAGGATGTAGTCCAAGCCGGCCGTTCGCTGTAGGCTTTGAAAGGGAACTTCTGTTAAATAAAATATCTCGCTTGGCATTGAACTTTGAGCTTTATAATTTTACAGGTATTATTTATGCTCTAACAGCAACATTACACACTAACTAAAGTTTGAACAATAGGATCACGAAGAACGGGACCTTTTAAAGAGATGGTTCACCCAAAAATGAAAATTAAGAAAGTCATCATTTACTCACCCTGGTGTTGCACTAATGCCGTATGCCCTTCTTTTTTGGACCAAAAAAGGATAAATGTTTTTAAAAATGTCTCCAGTGAATTGCGAAATAATGTCATTATTCTCCTCTAAATGTAATTTGTCATTTGTTTTCTCAATGAGAAGGAAAGAGCAGCCAGGACCAGTGTGACACTGATGTTGAGATCTTGTTTGAGCGTAAGCCGACAGCAGAACAAGCTGAACTGGCCGGACGGCTGATGCTTCCTCCCACGTTCTTCTGTTACAGAAACCAGCTGGGAGACGTGAGCGACGAGGATGACGGTAAGAAAAATAAACCGCTGGAAACATTTTTGCATACTTGGATGTTCAATGTTCAATGTTCAATTTATTTATAAAGCACATATTAATACAACGAAAGTTGACCACAGTGCTCTACAACGGCCAAGACTACATAATTATAAAATCACATTCAAATTCAATTTCATTACACCACCTTTAAAAAAACAAAAAAACAACAACCATATAAACACCACTAGCACAAACTCATGTATGATCAAACGCCAAAACAAAAGAATACTGTTGTTTAAACTCTCTAAGAGTGATGCCCTGCCGGATATAATGATATAATGTAGGAGCAACAGCTGCAAAAGAGCGCTATCCCCTCATTTTCCGGTATGCGGGACCACTAAGAGATTTAATGAATCCGAGCGTAACAATCTCTTTGCTTTCTTCGCCTGGATCAGATCGGCTATATATGTAGGAGCAGTTTCATGTAAGGCTTTAAAAACAAATAATAAAATCTTAAAATTAATCCGATAGGAGACTGGCAACCAAAGTAACTCTCTTAATACCGGGACGATATGCTCATTTTTCCGCTCATTTTTTTGCTAAGGCAAGCATGACTATTTTTATTGTTCTTGCACATCCTGCAAATGATATTTAAAGGACATACACTGATCAGGCATAACATTATGACCGGTGAAGTGAATAACACTGATGATCTCTGTTAGTGTGTGTGATATATTAGGCAGCAAGTGAACATTTTGTCCTCAGAGTTGATGTGTTAGAAGCAGGAAAAATGGGCAAGCGTAAGGATTTGAGCGAGTTTGACAAGGGCCAGATTGTGACGGCTAGACGACTGGGTCAGAGCATCTCCAGAACTGCAGCTCTTGTGGGGTGTTCCCGGTCTGCAGTGGTCAGTCTCTCTCAAAAGTGCTCCAAGGAAGGAACAGTGGAGAACCGGCCACAGGGTCATGGGCGGCCGAGGCTCATTGATGCACGTGGGGAGCGAAGGCTGGCCCGTGTGGTCCGATCAAACAGACGAGCTACTGGAGCTCAAACTGCTCAAGAAGTTAATGCTGGTTCTGATAGAAAGGGGTCAGAATACACAGAGCATCTCAGTTTGTTGCGTATGGGGCGGCACAGCCGCTGACCAGTCAGGGTGCCCATGCTGACCCCTGTCCACCGCCCAAAGCACCAACAGTGGCACATGAGCATCAGAACTGGACCACGGAGCAATGGAAGAAGGTGGCCTGGTCTGATGATCACGTGTTCTTCTACATCACATGGATGGCCGGGTGTGTGTGCGGGGCTTACCTCGGGAACACATGGCACCAGGTGCACTATGGGAAGAAGGCGTGGCGGCAGAGGCAGTGATGCTTTGGGCAATGTTCTGCTGGGAAACCTTGGGTCCTCCATCAATGTGGATGTTCCTTTGACACATACCAGATTCCAGATACCACAGCACACCTTCAGGGGTTTACTGGAGTCCGTGCCTCGGCGGGTCAGGGCTGTTTTGGCAGCAAAAGGGGAGCCCACACAATATCATAATGTTATGCCTGATCGGTCTATTTACTTGATTTAACTAGGGTTGCATGATATTGGAAAACAGACATTGCAATATAACAAAAAATACAAGAAGTTTCATCAGATGACTTGAAAAGCTACTGTGCATTTGGAAAGAATGAGTGAGGTGATGTGTTGGGGGAGTTCATCCGCATAGAAAATATTAATAATAATAATAAAAGCTACCCTTTACCTTTGGAATGATCCTTTTAAGGCTGAACTATTGTCTTTTTCTTATTCAGATGAAGATTTTGAGGCGGCAGTCAAATCTTTGAAAGAAAAGTTGTATCCTGGTCTGTCCATCCAAGGAGATGCATCCGCTGGTCATGGTAGGGTGTTCTGGTTACAGTGAATATTTAAAGGAACACGCCATTATTTTTGAGAATTTTCCGTCTCCTCTAGAGTTAAACAGTTGAGTTTTACCGTTTTCGAATCCATTCAGCCGATCTCCGGGTCTGCACTTTTAGCATAGCTTAGCATAGATCATTGAATCTGATTAGACCGTTAGCATCTCGCTCAAAAATGACTAAAGACTTTCCATATTTAAAGCTTGGCTCTGCTGTAGAGACATCGTGTACTAAGACTGACGGAAAGTGAGAAGTTGTGATTTTCTAGGCCGATATGGCAGGAACTATACTCTCATTCCTGCGTAATGATCAAGAGCTGTGAGCCGCCCCATGAGTGCAGCGGCGCAATGATATTACACAGCGCCTGGAAATAGGCGACCTTCCGTCAACATAACCAACGTGACAACCGGCTTACACAGAGAGCGTGCTGGAGACTATTTCCAGGCGCTGTGTAATATCATTGAGTATAGTTTTGAGCGAGATGCTAACGGTCTAATCAGATTCAATGATCTATGCTAAGCTATGCTAAAAGTGCTACCGCCAGACCCCGAGAATGGATTCGAAAACGGTAAAACTTAACTGTTTAACTCTAGAAGAGACAGAAAATTTGCTTTTTATTTAAAAAGAAAAAGTGGCGTGTTCCTTTAAATACCGCCAAAAATACATATTTTCATGTCACACACCACAGATATGAACACCAGTGTGCACTGCCACAACAAAACCATTAATCCTCATTAAAGCTCTGTCTAAAGTCTTGTTTATTTCTTCAGATGCAAATCTTCCCCGGGATAATGCAGGAGCCGCAACAGAGATGCAAAGTGCCGGACTGGAAGAGGACAGCGATGATGATGTTGAACCTACATGTGGCGTTGTTGTAAAAGTATCATGTTTTTGTTATATACAAATTATAACGGGCATTTTACACAGAATGTGCTTCTCTCGTGTACAGACGCTCTGTTTGTTGTGTTTAGACTAGACTGGATAATTTTTTTTATCCAAATGTATTAATTTATTAGTAATTTAAATCATATTTGGAATTATTAATATAAATCAAATTAAACATTTAGGTTCTCTTAACATGCATTTGTATTTTCATTATAAAACGGATAGTTCCGGTCCTTGATTCTGATTGGTTGACTCCGCCCCTTAAGCTGTACAAATTCACGGTTCCTTGTGGTTTATTGGTTTATTATGTTTTTGCTTCTTTCAAGGTGGAGCTACCATCGGTTGAGGAGAATGAAGAGGAGATGTTGTTCAAGGAGCGGGCCAAACTTTACCGCTGGGACTGTGGTATAAACAAGTGGAAAGCCTGTGGTGAAGGAGACGTTAAGATCCTTCTCCATCCCTCGAGGAAGCTCTACCGCCTGTTTATGAGGCAAGAAAGGGATAAAAAGCTGTGTGTAAACCACTGCATTACCAGAGCCATTCGTCTGCAACCAGTGAACACCTCAGCAAACACTGTGGCATGGAGAGCAGCTGACGCCTCAGGTATACACACAAGTGCATCCATCCATCATAAAAGTGCATCTATCCTTCATAAAAGTACATCTATCTTTCATAAAAGTGCATCCATCCATCATAAAAGTGCATCTATCTTTCATAAAAGTGCATCCATCCATCATAAAAGTGCATCCATCTATCATAAAAGTGTATCTATCCATCATAAAAGTTTATCTATCCATCATAAAAGTGCATCTATCCATCATAAAATTGCATCTGTCCATCATAAAAGTGCATCTGTCCATCATAAAAGTGCATCTATCCATCATAAAAGTGCATCTCTCCATCATAAAATTGCATCTGTCCATCATAAAAGTGCATCTATCCTTCATAAAAGTGCATCTATCCATCATAAAAGTGCATCTGTCCATCATAAAAGTGCATCTATCCATCATAAAAGTGCATCTATCCTTCATAAAAGTGCATCTGTCCATCATAAAAGTGCATCTGTCCATCATAAAAGTGCATCTATCCATCATAAAAGTGCATCTGTCCATCATAAAAGTGCATCTATCCATCATAAAAGTGCATCTGTCCATCATAAAAGTGCATCTATCCATCATAAAAGTGCATCTGTCCATCATAAAAGTGCATCTATCCTTCATAAAAGTGCATCTGTCCATCATAAAAGTGCATCTGTCCATCATAAAAGTGCATCTATCCATCCATCATAAAAGTGCATCTATCCATCCATCATAAAAGTGCATCTGTCCATCATAAAAGTGCATCTATCCATCATAAAAGTGCATCTGTCCATCATAAAAGTGCATCTATCCTTCATAAAAGTGCATCTGTCCATCATAAAAGTGCATCTGTCCATCATAAAAGTGCATCTATCCTTCATAAAAGTGCACATTTATGATACATTAGGAGAAAATAAAAGACAAATTTATACTTATGTAAATGAAAGACAAATGTATAAACAAACACCAAGTCTAACACTTATAACACATCCAACTAACTTCTATGAATAAATAACCTCCTATAAGTATGATAATCCTAGGTGTACTTTTACCTGCCTTTTAAAATTCAATTTCTGTGTTATTGGAATTAATGACAATGGTAGAGAATTCCATGTTTTCATTGTCCTATACACTACTGTACGTTTGAGGAAATTAGTTTTTGATTTAGGGAGTGAAACTTCTGTTGCCTGTCTAGTGGCATATATGTACGACTCTAAATTGCATTTCAATTGATCTTATCGATCCACTGGAATTTTAAACCGTAAAACCTTCCATGTTGCTAATAAGATTGCTTCAATCATCCGGTCTTCCACCCTTAACCAATTAAGATGAAGATGCATGCTATTAATATTTGTGCCATATGGACATTGTAGGGCAAGTTGTGCCGCCTTGTTCTGTACTAGCTGGAGTTTGCTTAAATCTTTTTTGGTGGCATTAGCCCAAATTATGTTGCAATAGTCTAGCTGTGAAAAGAATAGAGTATGTAATACCATTTTCGTTATTTCCGATGTAAAATATTTCCTGCATCGCCTTACTAAGCTAACACCATAACCATTTTCTTCACCGTGTTGTCAATGTGTTTTGACCAAGACAGTTTATTATCAAGGGTAATACCCAATAGCTTAGTTTCCTTCACTTGCTGAATAAGTGTTTTATTTATGTACAGTCTAAGCCCTGGTTCCGACATTAAAGAATGATTTGAACCAAATCCTATACTCTTTGTTTTAGATGTATAAAGTATCAGTTTGTTTTCTAAAATCCACTTTCCTTTAGTATCAAACTCCTCTTTCAGGATGGCAGTCAATTCAGCAGATGTTGGTGCAGATGCATATACTGTAATGTCATCTGCATACATTGTTAATTTATTTCTTTTTAAAACGAGTGGTAAATCATTAGTAAAAATGGAATACATGAGTGGTCCTAGACAGCTCCCTTGAGGAACTCCACATTCCACTGATATTCTCTCTGAATAGCTTCCATTGAAAAATACTCTTTGCGATCTGTTTACTAAATAACTTTCGGACCCACTTTATATTAGGTGGCCTTAACTACTATGTACTAACATTTAACACCACACCTGCCCCTAACCCTACCCTTAAACTTACCCACACCACCACACCTGTCCCTAACCCTACCCTTAAACTTACCCACACCACCACACCTGTCCCTAACCCTACCCTTAAACTTACCCACACCACCACACCTGTCCTAACCCTACCCTTAAACTGACCCACACCACCACACCTGTCCTAACCCTACCCTTAAACTTACCCACACCACCACACCTGTCCCTAACCCTACCCTTAAACTTACCCACACCACCACACCTGTCCTAACCCCACCCTTAAACTAACCCATACCACCACACCTGTCCCTAACCCTACCCTTAAACTTACCCACACCACCACACCTGTCCCTAACCCTACCCTTAAACTTACCCACACCACCACACCTGTCCCTAACCCTACCCTTAAACTTACCCACACCACCACACCTGTCCTAACCCTACCCTTAAACTTACCCATACCACCACACCTGTCCCTAACCCTACCCTTAAACTTACCCACACCACCTCACCTGTCCCTAACCCTACCCTTAAACTTACCCACACCACCACACCTGTCCTAACCCTACCCTTAAACTTACCCACACCACCACACCTGTCCCTAACCCTACCCTTAAACTTACCCACACCACCACACCTGTCCCTAACCCTACCCTTAAACTTACCCACACCACCTCACCTGTCCCTAACCCTACCCTTAAACTTACCCACACCACCACACCTGTCCTAACCCTACCCTTAAACTTACCCACACCACCACACCTGTCCCTAACCCTACCCTTAAACTTACCCACACCACCACACCTGTCCCTAACCCTACCCTTAAACTAACCCATACCACCACACCTGTCCCTAACCCTACCCTTAAACTTACCCACACCACCTCACCTGTCCCTAACCCTACCCTTAAACTTACCCACACCACCACACCTGTCCTAACCCTACCCTTAAACTTACCCACACCACCACACCTGTCCCTAACCCTACCCTTAAACTTACCCACACCACCACACCTGTCCCTAACCCTACCCTTAAACTTACCCACACCACCACACCTGTCCTAACCCCACCCTTAAACTAACCCATACCACCACACCTGTCCCTAACCCTACCCTTAAACTTACCCACACCACCACACCTGTCCCTAACCCTACCCTTAAACTTACCCACACCACCACACCTGTCCCTAACCCTACCCTTAAACTTACCCACACCACCACACCTGTCCCTAACCCTACCCTTAAACTTACCCACACCACCACACCTGTCCCTAACCCTACACTTAAACTTACCCACACCACCACACCTGTCCCTAACCCTACCCTTAAACTTACCCACACCACCACGCCTGTCCCTAACCCTACCCTTAAACTTACCCACACCACCACACCTGTCCCTAACCCTACCCTTAAACTTACCCACACCACCACACCTGTCCCTAACCCTACCCTTAAACTTACCCACACCACCACACCTGTCCCTAACCCTACCCTTAAACTTACCCACACCACCACACCTGTCCCTAACCCTACCCTTAAACTTACCCACACCACCACACCTGTCCCTAACCCTACCCTTTAACTTACCCACACCACCACACCTGTCCTTAACCCTACCCTTAAACTTACCCACACCACCACACCTGTCCCTAACCCTACCCTTAAACTTACCCACACCACCACACCTGTCCCTAACCCTACCCTTAAACTTACCCACACCACCACGCCTGTCCCTAACCCTACCCTTAAACTTACCCACACCACCACGCCTGTCCCTAACCCTACCCTTAAACTAACCCACACCACCACACCTGTCCCTAACCCTACCCTTAAACTTACCCACACCACCACGCCTGTCCCTAACCCTACCCTTAAACTTACCCACACCACCACACCTGTCCCTAACCCTACCCTTAAACTTACCCACACCACCACACCTGTCCCTAACCCTACCCTTAAACTTACCCACACCACCACGCCTGTCCCTAACCCTACCCTTAAACTTACCCATACCACCACACCTGTCCCTAACCCTACCCTTAAACTTACCCACACCACCACACCTGTCCCTAACCCTACCCGTATCCCACCTCAATTTCAGCAAAAGTGTTTTGCAATACAATTTGAACACAGTAAGTACATTGTACTTATTTTTTGATGTAAGTACATAGTAGTTAAGGCCACCTAATATAAAGTGGGGCCTAACTTTCTATCCAAGCAACTGCTCAAGGTCTGAATCCATAACACTGAATCCATTGTCCATAACAATCCAAATGCTGCTTTAAAATCTAATAAAACCGCTCCACATAACATTTTATTATCCAAATCCCTATACCAGTCATCTGTCATTTGTACTAAAGCTGTGCATGTAGAGTGTCCCTTTCTGTAAGTATGCTGAACATTTGTTATCAGATTATTGTCTGAAAAGTATCCTTGTATTTGATCAAATACTGCCTTCTCTAGGATCTTGCTGAGCGCTGGTAACAAACTTACTGGATGACTATTAGGGCCACTAAATTGTATTTTTCTATCTTTAGGCAATGGAATAATTTTTGCCTCTTTCCAAGCCTGTGGAAATGTTAGTCGTCTAAGGCTTGTATTAAATATATGACAGACTGGAGCCGCAACATAATCTATGGCAATCAATTTATCATCTCAATGCCTGATTGTTTATCCTTACATGTAGACTTTATTAACTTATTAACAGTTTCTTCTGACAATGTTTACCCCTCATATGATTTTTTATGTTAAAAATTGTGAAGTTATTGTCTATTCCATATGATAATTCTTTCCTGAGTTTGCATACTTTGCCACCAAAATAATTATTAAAATAATTTGCAATATCTTTAGGATTTGTGCAAAAAATACCATCACAGTCAATCGAAGTAGGTTGTGGAGATGTATGTCTACTAGGGGTGTAACGGTACACAAAACTGACGGTTCGGTCCGTACCTCGGTTTTGAAGTCCCGGTTCGGTACGGATTCGGTACAGCAGTTTTACAAAATTGCTTTTTATTAATTTTTATTCAACAGTGGTTTAATGAAAAAAATTGTGTCTGTCCTTAAATGAATTAAATTATAACTAAAAGTTTCTTAAAGATAATGCTGTAAACTATATAGGGAGCCCTTACTTACATATAGCTATTAAAGATTAACAACAGAGCCCAAACTATTAGCCTAAATTCAGTTGCTATTTATTTTTAGATATAATAATCAACACTCATAAGATTCACATAAGGCAGTTTTTGCATTAACTTCTAAATCTAATTATTTGTATTCGTTGTTGAAATATAATCATTTAGTGGCTGTAATTTTCATGACAGGTTTATTTAAACATACATTAAACAAGACATCACTAACAGGCTAAGTAGTATATAATGACTATAACGGCTAATATAATGAATATAACGGCTAATATAATGAATATAACGGCTAATATAATGAATATATAACGGCTAATATAATGAATATAACGGCTAATATAATGAATATAACGGCTAATATAATGAATATAACGGCTAATATAATGAATATAACGGCTAATATAATGAATATAACGGCTAATATAGTGAATATAACGGCTAATATAATGAATATAACGGCTAATATAATGAATATAACGGCTAATATAATGAATATAACGGCTAATATAATGAATATAGCGGCTAATATAATGAATATAACGGCTAATATAATGAATATAACGGCTAATATAATGAATAACGGCTAATATAATGAATATAACGGCTAATATAGTGAATATAACGGCTAATATAGTGAATATAACGGCTAATATAATGAATATAACGGCTAATATAGTGAATATAACGGCTAATATAATGAATATAACGGCTAATATAATGAATATAACGGCTAATATAATGAATATAACGGCTAATATAATGAATATAACGGCTAATATAATGAATATAACGGCTAATATAGTGAATATAACGGCTAATATAATGAATATAACGGCTAATATAATGAATATAACGGCTAATATAATGAATATAACGGCTAATATAGTGAATATAACGGCTAATATAATGAATATATAACGGCTAATATAATGAATATAACGGCTAATATAATGAATATAACGGCTAATATAATGAATATAACGGCTAATATAATGAATATAACGGCTAATATAATGAATATAACGGCTAATATAATGAATATAACGGCTAATATAATGAATATAACGGCTAATATAATGAATATAACGGCTGATATAATGAATATAACGGCTAATATAGTGAATATAACGGCTAATATAATGAATATAACGGCTAATATAGTGAATATAACGGCTAATATAATGAATATATAACGGCTAATATAATGAATATAACGGCTAATATAATGAATATAACGGCTAATATAATGAATATAACGGCTAATATTGTGCATGTATTCAGTGAAAGAGTTGATTTCTCTAGTGAGCTCAGCTGTGGACACTGAAGGACTTCTGAGGAAACGTGATTCTGCATGACATTGTTTACAAGCAGTTTTATTGTCTTTCCGCGGTTGAAACACAGATGGAGCGATTACACGACATATGATACATTTCAGTAAGTTGTAATGTATCCTCAACATACCTTAAGATGTATTAATTTATGTTTATTCTTTAGGAAGAGATGATCGATTGACTCGCGCGCCGCCGCTTTAAGTTGAACTGATACGCGTCTATCAGTCACGTCACATTAAAGAGTTAAAACGGCATTTATCATTTGAATTTCGTGATAAAATGGACTGAATACTTAATTTGTTCGTGTGGGAACTCGGATTGAAGTGTGTTCCGCACTTACAACAAGCCGACTGTTAACTGTTGAAGATTACATTCATAACCGTTCTGTACACGCGTGCACCAAAAGCCCTGTACCGAAACGGTTCAATACGAATACGTGTACCGTTACACCCCTAATGTCTACCCATTATACTATTTAATGTACGCCAAAGTTTTTCCCATCGTTCATTCTTCTCTTTAACTGTGCTACATAATATTGTTTCTTTTTCTTTTTGATTAAGTTTAGTGACATAATTGCTCAGTTTACAATACTTCTGTCGATCAGTTATCGTTGTGCTATTCTCTTAGCCTCATCTCTCTGAGTCATATAATCTTTTAATCCATTATCAATCCAGGATGCTCTACAATTCCTAACCATACATTTTTTAATAGGGGCATGATTATCAATAACCGGTTGAAATTTTTTAAGAAATAATTCAAGTACTTGATCTGGTTCTTCTTCATCATAAATATCTGACCACCCTATCTTACCCACATCACTCAAAAAAGCATCATGAGAAAACCTCCTATATGACCTTTTATACTCAATTCTTTGCTTGGCTTTGGGTATTTTATTTTTCCTTGCAATCACAACAATATTATGATCACTACAACCTATTTGGACTGAGACCGCTTTCGTATAAAAATCAGCCTGTTTTGGCTGTAAATGGTCTTTTCCAACTATGATCTAAGTGGTTACATGCTTGCTAAAATAAAACATAATACCTTTTTGCGCATGTGCTTAAAGGCAGGGCCGGCCCAAGCCCTTATGGGGCCCTAAGCAGAATTTTATTTGGGGGCCCCTCTGTGGCACCAATACGATTGACTATTGTCAATTCTTGATCATTTGCAAACCCAGTATAAATTGTATTAGTTGTAGTTGTGTTGGTTACATCATGTCTGCCTGTCATGTTTTTATCCTTTATAAGGTTCATTGTAACAGTAGCAAACCCACAGGAGTGATCAGGCGTTAAAGTCTTACAGTAAGTCTTACAATATAGTTCACACTGGGATATGTACTTTTTTTAAGTAGTCTCTTATGCTGAATATGCTCACTTTCCCCCAGGATTCTTTGATGAATAGGAGGTTCAAAAGAACAACATTTCTCTGAAATAGAAAGCTTTAAAAAAAAAATCCTAAAAACATTGTTCAACACTGATAATCATAGATGTGTGTTGAGCATCAAATCATCATATCTGAATGATTAGTGAAGGATCATGTGACACTGAAGACTGGAGTAATGATGATAAATTCAGCTTTGATCACATGCAGGAATAAATTACACTTCACTATATATTCACATAGAGAACAGCTGTTTTACATCATATTATTTTACAATATTTCTGTTTTTACTGTATTTTTAATCAAATAAATGCAGCCTTGGTGAGAAGAAGAGACTTATTTTAAAAACTTGATTTCTTTCAAACATTAAACAGAGCTTTTATTTTGGCGGAAACAAATGTTATTGTTTTGTATTCCATTCGACTGTGTAGAAAGAACCTTTTTATTTTCTGAATAAAAACTTCCAAAATGTCGGCTACACAACTTATCATTTCAAGGGAGAAACTAAAAGCTCTGCTGTCTACTCCATAACATGCAGCACGTCAGACAATATATTCGCACTAAACCATACAGCGCATTCTCAAATCCATCCCTTCATAAAAAGGTTACCGGGCAACTGACGAGTACGTTTTTCCGCTCTTTGGACTTGATGAATCCTGACTAACAAGCGAATAGTGTCCAGCCGATGGCGCCGAATCAATCCGTGCATATATTAGAAAACTTTTTGCAATTTATTGCAATAATTGTTTAAGGCCATTTCGCGATTTCAATCATCATAAAATAACTTTGCCGGAGAGTAATTTATTGTGCTCTTGGGGGCCCTCGGGTGGCCAAGGGGGCCCTAAGCCGCCGCTTAGTTCGCTTATGCCTTGGGCCGGCTCTGCTTAAAGGCCTTAAAGTGCTTGAACCCCAATAAATGCTGCTCACAGCTCTATTTCTCTTCTTAGAGCTGCTTTACAGCAGAATGAGTCTCATATTTGATGACAAAGAAAGCTAAAGCTGACTTGCTTTAAAGCTGACTTGACTTGATGTGTGTTTATGTTTCCCACAGAGGGAGATGCTGTATTACGGCGGTTTGCTGCCAAGTTTAAGACTCCAGAACTGGCTGTTTCCTTCACACAAACCTTTAAAGACTGTCAAAGTCACATGTCATAATTCATGCAACCTTTGAAAACGTGTGCATCGCCTTTCCTATCTAATAACCTGGGTCAGAGGTCACACTGAAAGAATATTAATGCTAGAACAATGATATCACCATGTTTGAAGCTTTGACTTGATCAAGCCATTAAAAACTTGAAGACTTATTTTTCTATGTATTTTTCTCAGGATAAATTAGTTTTGATGGAAACAATATCATACCATACATACATACTTTTGATTTTCCTCTCATAAATGACTTAGTATGTCATAATTATGACTTAATCATTTTGACTTAAAGTTATAATTGTCATATTTATGAAATAAAAGTCATAATTTAAACATATTGCATAAATACGACTTAGTATCACATAATTCTAAGCTTTTTTTTGCATGATTATGACTTTAAGTGGTAATTTTGACATGTTATAATTATAACTATTTAAGTCATAATTTTGATTTTCATCTCATATATGACTTAGTATGTCATCATTTCGACTTTTTGCATAATAATGACTTTTAAAGTTATAATTTTGACTTTGTACAACATAATTATGACTTTATTTCATAAATGACATGTCATAATTTTTACCTTTTTTGCTTAATTATAGCTTCATAATTTTGATTTATGTTATAATTATGACTTTTTAAAACTTTTTAAATCTCGTAAATGACTTAGTAGGTCATCATTTTTTGCATTTATTACTTTTTTATGACTTTTGTCATTTTGACTTTGTACATCATAATTTTATTTCATAAATAAAAATATAAAACAATATTACTATTTGAAGATTTTTTTTGTTTTTTTTGTTGAAATAATTTGCACAGTGACAAAGTTATTTTGCTCCATATACTGTATGTACTTTTTGTCATTCAGAATATATATATATATATATATATATATATATATATATATATATATATATATATATATATATATATATATATATATATATATTGAAAAATATTCATAATTATTTATATATATAAAATTATAATCCAGGATTTTTTTTTTCATATAATAAATGAATTAGTATGTCATAATTATAACTTTTTTTTTTTGCATAAGTATGTCATAATTATGAATATTTTTCACTTGTTAAAATTGAATTTTTCTGTCCTAATTTAGATTTTCATCTCGTAAATGATTTTGTACATCATAATTATGACTTTTTATTTCATAAATATGATTGTCATCGTTCAACCTTTTTTGCATAATTATGTAATTTTGACTTTGTACATCATTATGACTTTTTTTTATAAATATGACTTAGTATGTCATCATTTCGACTTATGACTTTTTTAATCATAATTTAGATTTTTTGCATAACAACGACGTGTGTGTGTGTGTGTGTGTGTTATTATCAAAGTTCACTTTTTGTTATCCCGATATATATAATCCATAAAAAAGCTTTTATGTTTTAACTCGTTGTGACTTTTATTTTGCCTGTGTGTGGCGCGTTCACTTCCGGTCCCGCAGTGAGTGTTTGTGGAGACGAGCGGCGGCTGTTTTGAAAGATCATGAGTAGCGAATCTGACTCTGATCTCGATGAAAGAATCGAGTTATTAAAACAGAAATATCTTCAGAGGAGGAATCAGGTGAGATCCAGCGAATAAAGCGTGTGTTCTGTTGGATGTGTGTGTGTTTATATCTGGACTTGTGTTGACAGGACAGCGAATGACGTCACAGATCAACAGAATATGACATAAATGGTCATCACAAGTCAATCATTACATAATTAGGGCATAGTAAATCATAGTTTCGATGTTGTACGTCATAATTATGAAATAAAATCGAAATTATGAGATAAAAAGTCGATATTATAACTTCCTATGTGATAATTATGAGTTTTAATATCATTTCAACTTTTCTAATAACACATTTCGACGTATTATGTCATAATTATGACTTTTGTTTCATAAATATAACTTGGTATGTCATAATTTCGACTTTTTGCGTTGTCATTTTGACTTTGTACGTAATAATTATGACTTGTTTCATAAATATTACTTAGTGTGTCATAATTTGGACCTTTTTTTGCTTAATTATGACCATAATTTATGTCATAATTTTCATCTCGTAAATGACTGTCATGATTTTAACTTTTTTTGCTTGACTTAAAGTTTAAAGTTGTAATTTGACTGTACATCATAATTAGGACTTATTTCATAAATATGACTTTTTGACATAAATTGTCATAATTATCACATACTTTTGTTTCATAAATATAACTTAGTATGTCATAATTTCGACTTTTTGGGTAATTATGACTTTTACAGTTGTAATTTGGACTTGTACGTCATAATTATTTCATAAATATGACTTAGTGTGTCATAATTTGGACCTTTTTTTGCTTAATTATGACGTCATAATTTTGAGTTATTGATGACTTTTAAAGTCATAATTTTGATCTTGTAAATGATTTGTCATCATTTCGACTTTTTCTGTAATGATGATTTTTAAAGTTACATTTTTTGAGTTTGAACGACATAATTATGACTTTTTACTTCATAAATATGATTTAGTATGTCATAATTTGGACTTTGTGCGTAACTTAAAGTTATAATTTTCACTTTGCACAAAATAAGTATGACTTTATTTTATAATTATGACTTTTTAAGTCATAATTTTGATTTTGTAAATGACTTAGTATGTCATAATTTCATGACTTTAAAGTTGTAATTTTGATTTTGTACGTCATAATTATAACTTTTATTTTATAAATATGACACAGTATGTCAATTTTGACTATATTTATTTTGACTATTATGATTGACTTTAAGTCAAAATTTTGATTTTCATCTAATATGACTTAGTATGTCATCATTTAGACTTTTTTTGCATAATTATGACTTCGTAATTTTGACTTTTTGCATAATGATGACTTTTAAAGTAATAAGTTTGACTTTGTACATCATAATTATGAGTTTTTATTTCATAAATATGATTTAGTATGTCATAATGTCGACTTGTTGTGGAACTCAAAGTTGTAATTTTCACTTTGCACAACATAATTATGACTTCTTATTTCATAAATATGATTTCATAATTGTTTGGACTTTGTACAACATAATTATGACTTTTTGTCATAATTATCATAAATATGATTTAGTATGGCATAATTTTGACTTTTTTGCATAATTATGTCTTTTTAAAGTTGTAATTTTGACTTTGTACGTCATAATTATGACTTATTTCATAAATATTACTTAGTGTGTCATAATTTGGACCTTTTTTGCTTAATTATGACTTGTTATAATGATGACCTTTTAAGCCATAATTTTGATTTTCATTTCGTAAATGACTTGGTGTCATAATTTTGACTTTGTACAACATAATTATGACTTTTTGTCATAATTATCATAAATATGATTTAGTATGGCATAAATTTGACTTTTTTGCATAATTATGTCTTTATAAAGTTGTAATTTTGACTGTGTGTGACTTTTTATTTCATAAATGTCATCTCATAAATGTAATTTAGTAGTATGTCATAATATCAACTTTTAATATCATAATTATGATTTACTAAAGCATGTTTTTTTCTTTTTTGATGTAAATGGGCTTCCAT